>VXBA01003320.1:31038-123456 GCA_013399895.1 Serilophus lunatus
CGTTCCGTCCTGTCCCGTCCCACCTCGCTGGGGGCGAACCGCGGGTGTGGACCAAGTGGGCGGTGTGTTCCCGCAGGCTGAGCGCGGCAGGCGCCCGTTACAGAGGCGATGCCCCCTCCCCCGATGTGATACTCCCCCCCGCGATGTGATACACCTCCCCCGATGTGATACTCTCCTCACGATGTGCTACCCCTCCCGCGATGTGCTACCCCTCCCGCGATGTGCTACCCCTCCCCCGATGTGACACTCCCCTCCCGCGATGTGATACCCCTCCCGCCATATGCGCCCCGCGGAGCAGCTCCCAAAGAAACCCTCTGCCTTCCCCCTCCCAAGTTTTGGGTGCGTCGCAGCACCGCCGAGCCGCAGGGTGAGCCCGGAACAACTCTGAGGAAGTCCTTGATGGAGGCTTCCATGCCCGAGAAACCTGGGCAGCAAGCCGGAACGCGCTTCGGCGTCCCCGGGACGACCACATATTCCGGGTAGAGACTGACGAACGACTCGCCTGCTTTTGGGACGTTTGGAGTCTGTGGCTCTCCCTGATTTTAAAACGAACGGCACGGACACTGAAGCTGCAAAATCCGGCTTGCTGGGGACACCCAGTTCTTGGGCGAAGGCAAGAGTGGGCAGCAGCCTCTTCCGCGGGAGGAAGGCATTGGGGCGGCCGCAGGATCCCGCCCGCAGGGGGCCCCGGAGCGCAGGGAAGCGGCGGTCACCGCCTCCAGCTCCATCCCTGCCTTGCTCGGCGTCCGAAACTTCCTTCCCAATAAGTCTGCAATAGAAAGACAGAGCAACCGATTAGGATAGACACCGAATGTTTCCTTCTCCCGTTCTTCTGTTAAATAAATCAAGATAACTGCGCATTTTGAAAACTAAAGAGATTCTAAATATATGTAAACAAAGCACTGTGAATCAGCCCTCTGGGGAAGATTAACGGAACATTTAACAAGTAATTTATTTCTTCAGTGATTTATCTCACTGAACTTCCTGCAAAGACATCGTTGTCTGTGCCATTTGTTGACCGCAGTCCACTCATCACTTTGCTTTTTATCTACAGGGACCCTGTAAAAGTATCAGCCAGATGATGGCATGGCAGTTTTAAAAGGGAATGAGGGTAATTAGGAAGTTTTATACATCGTTCTCATTGCATATAATGAGGGTGCAACTTACTACAATTAGCAATGTAACACTCTGGGAAGACTTAGCCTCCAGATTAATTGCTATACTAAATATATTGGTACTAGAATGTAACAATAAATAAAAAAATGAAATGAAAAGAAAAAGAATAAAAAGCTCCTTCAGAAGGCTCACTGCAGCAGGCCTTAAAAAATGGATTCCCAACATTTCTCCCTGTCATGGTTTAACCCCACAGTCAGCCACCAAGCTGTCACTTGCTCACCAGCAGAATTAGGGAGACAACTGAGTAAAAGCTGGAAAGCCCATGAGTTGAGATAAAGACAGTTTAATAGGAAAAGCAAAAGCCACAAACAAACAAATAAACAAAACAAAATAAGGAATTTATTCACTGCTGTCCACAGGAAGGCAGGTGTTCAGCCATCCCCAAGAGAGCAGGGCCCCATCACACAAAACAGTTATTTGGGAAGACAAACACCATCACTGCAAGCAACCTCCCCTCTTCCTCCTTCTTCCTTGCACTTTTTGTACTGAGCATGATGTCAAGTGGTCTGGAATATCCCAGTGGTCAGTTTGGGTCGCCTGTCCTGGCAGTGTCTCCTCCCAACCTCCTATGCGCTCCCAGCCTCCTTGCCAGAGTGGCACTATGAAAAGCAGAAAAGGCTTTGGCTCTGTGTAAACCCTGCTAAATAATCCCCCAAACATCTCTATTATATTAACCCTATGTTCAGCACAAACTCAAAACACTGCTCCACACTAGCCACTGTGAAGGAAAATTAACTCTACATCAACTAAAGCCATCATACTTCCGCACTTTCTCCAAATTACAGATTTTTTTCCTTGGCTTCCATACCCCTTTGTCACTGACTAGGGTTGCATTCAGGTGGCATTTCAATAGTAGAGCATTAAGTTGCGGGAGTTTCTCAAATTCTCTCATCCAAAGGAAACCATCCTTGCAGTGAAACTCAACAATCCCATCAGTCCCATCGGTGTTGCACAGTCGACTGCAAAACAGTGCATATAGAAGAGAAATCCAAGAATCCTTCAACACCAGTGGAACAACTATATAAACAAACAAAGAAAACCTAGAGTTTCCATCAGACCTGAAAACCACTGCAGAGGTTCTGTGAACAGTGCAGGATGTGAGGTTCTCCCCAGTACCCATCAGCAATAGCTGCCTTAGCACTAGTGTCAGCACCTATCCAAAACCAAGGTTAGTAAAATACTTGACATAAGCAAGTTGTTTTTTAATTTTACCTCTCTACTTGGTCCTACTACTACTAGCTCATGAAGAAAATATAATCTAGAATTGAGCCATGCAAAGACTGTAACATGTTTGCTTGGTAAATCATTAGCAAGACTGACAGAAGTGGATTTTTTCCAGATTGAATTCTGTCCTGTTCTCATTGCATTGCTAGCTTCACCCCTAATTTTAAATATTTCATTGGAAAAATTGCAGCAAACTTATCTTACACAGTATAATTTCTTCTATCATTTCTTCTGCCTGGCAAATCTTGTTGATATATTGCAGAGGTTGAACAGTAACAGTAATTCAGAAAGGGAAGGAGGACGGAAGCAATGTCCAAAGACATAGTGCTTCTTCTGTCAGCCACCCAGAGAAAGCCAGAGTGTGAACTGAGATACCGCATGGGAACACTGGTAGTGGATTTTGAACTCAGGGCTGTAAGTGTGAAATGCTTGTCCAAGGTTTTTGCACATATTTTGACCACTAGACATATTCCTTTTTAGTCTTGGGTGGTTTATCTTTTCATTTCGTCATTCTTCATCTCAAAGAAGTTTTAGAGGCAGGTAAGGGGACTTGCTACATCTAGATGAATAAAAAAAGAAATATTTGCTGAATAATTTAACACACTGTCAGAACACTCCCATAGCTAGAAAAATGTTTTTAAAAGCCATCAAACACTTTCAAAAAGTATTGCCAAGGGTTATTGTTCCAGAAAACATTGTCTTTTGTTTGTTCTCTGTTCATTCCACCAATGCAGCCGAAGGTTTGTTGCTAGTGTGCAACTTTCCAGAGTCTTCTTTTTATCAAAGTGTCAGTGGAATTTGTGTTACTGACTCAAACTTTCTTGAAAGTGTAATAAACTTGACAGGCATAGGCTTTCACGATGTATTCTGGTGATAACAGTGAAAAAATGGCTGATTTGTTTATTTTGGAAATCTCAAACAGATCCTGTAGAGCTTTCTAAGAGGCTTCTTAGGGTATATATAGTACTATGCTAAAATAATCCATGGGGCTGAGGTTGTTAGTTTGCCTGCAGACAGCATCAATCAGCACGTAAAAACCTTGCACCAGGTTCAGACCACCAACAGAAGCTGCCCACTGATTTTGACTATATTGTGTCACAAATAAAAGTGTCCCTGCAGGTGTTTCTCAAGTGACATTTAAAAATGTTCCAGATAAATAAGCCAGAAAAATATTTGCTGGAAATTATACTTTTCTTAGAATTCACCTTAAAGAATTCCTATAATTTTTCACTCCCTTCACAGACCTTGTACACAAACAAAAGATTTATTGTAACAGTGACTGAAGCAGCCGTACACTCTTCTGAAGTGTTTTGGCAAGGGAAATGAGGTTCTTTTTGCAAAATGAAAGTCATTTTTGTGGCCTAAATATCATTAAACATAAAAATACAGGGTATTTTTGTAGCAGTAAGGGATGTTCAACTTTTTTAATTTGACATACTGAAGCAAAAAGTAAGTAATAGTAAAACTCTTGAACAAATTTCTTTTAAAAAGAATTATTGATATAAGTTACTTAACTAGGCTTTATTCTTATATGTTGCATTCTTGCAGTTGGATTCTATTTTATGAATTTTATGTCATTTTCTTGTCATTAGAACAAAATTCTGGAGCAGTAGCACAAAACGATGAGACAGGAAAAGGACATTTCATATTTGTTTATTTTCTCGGTTCTAATTTCTGGAACCCACGTGGTCTCACTTTTTATGATCTCAGGGTTACTATCTCATGCTTTTGACCAAATTCAGACAATAACTGTTACATTTTGAACTGGATTTTACAGCTCTGCTTTCTGCTTCCAGAGAGTGAAGGTTTGGTGTGACACGGTGTATATCCACCATGGGAAGATTTTCATAGCAATTCTTTTCCTAAAAAGTAGTAGTAAGAAATGTATAGAGGTTTTCATTACAAAATCCCAGTTAGATAACACAATGGTCATATAATCACAGGCATGCTTCATGGACTACAGAAATTTCCTCTAGAAAATATTATTTGGACACAGAAGTAAATTTTAATTAAAAAAATCCTAAACAAATCATTTTAATCATGTTCATGTCCTCTCATCATTTGCTTTCTAGGCAGACTACTGAGAACTTATTTTTCTTTCACTAATTTTCATAAGAAGTTATTTTCAAAGTGACCTGTTGCTGCAGAAATATGCTTTTAAATCATTAATATGCATAGTATAAATTCACCCAGTCCAAGCACAAAATTATAATTTTGTGAATTACAAATAACAATCCGTATTTGAAGACTGATCAGGAATGTGAGTGTAGCCATCTAAAAAAAATTCATGTAATAGAATCACTGGCTACTTTAGAGTTTCCTTCATTCTGTTATTTAGACCTGCCCACATAAGTGAAATGTCAGCAGATATCTTTTTGCATGAGTAACTTAAGAAATTTCAAAAATCTTTAAAGACTATAATGAAATAGAAATTGAGAGATCCAACAGTATCTCTGATTCAATTACCAACAGGGTTATGTTACTAAGATTGAAAAAAATTAAATACGTACAAACTTCCATCTAACTATGCCTGAGAAAAATAAATCAATTGATGCACAATAATGACCCAGCAAATGCCACAGAGTCCTTGGGATTTAGAGTCATTCTCTTTCAGTTCATCTCTCTGCCAATACTCAGTACCCTTAACCTTTCTTAACATTTCTAGTCCAAGCAAACTGTTAAACTGCCTGTAGAGTTAACAGATAATCAGGTCTGGACAGTGTTTCACCTTGTATATGACAGAAGGGGATGTGTTACCCTCCAGAGATATCTTCCCTCCATGCTGACTGGAGGAGCATGCAAGCAAGCATATCTTATATAACTTTTAGGAGACTCTCATTCCTAGTAAAGCAAAATTTTCTGACTGTCTTCAGGTAGGCTTCATTTTGTAGCAACTCTTCTATGTCAAACCATATAATATGTGTTTTAGTTCCTCATTGCTCATAACCTCTGCTTCTCTGTTTCTCTGTATACATTTCTACACACATTTCTTTTACTGCTGTCCTGGAAGTCTACTTAAATTTAAAAGAGTCCAGATATTGTGTCTGGTTTGCCAATCCAATCTTGACTGTGCGTCTTGATTGTGACCTTTCAATAAACATACAGGCTTTTCTGTGTGGAGCTGCAGTTACTGCACTGCAATAACTTTGTTGCCAAATAACACCACTGATGTAGTGCTGTATTCTTTTTCTTTTTAGAATTGAGGTTGAGTTAGCAAAAAAATGTACTTACTTCCAAAAAAGGATCAAAAACCTCAGGGTATGCCTCTTTGGAACAGGAAACCACTGGAAGACACAGTGCCATAAATCCTGTTCGCTTAAATATCTGGCCTCAGTATGTGCTCACAGCAGGAAAGCGCTTTCTACTTGTGGAATTCCTTCACATTTTGACAGGATGCATGTCCTGGTTTTAGCTGGGATGGAGTCAGGTTGGGTTTTTTTAGTAGCTGATACAGTGCTGTGTTTTGGACATTGTGACTGTGTCAGCTACAGCCACAACATCCCTTAAGCAAGAACCCTACTGCCCCTCAGGGTATTTTCTGACACTACACCCAGTGAATCACTTCTTCTGTGTATGTGCATGCTGGCACAAAGCCCAGGGAGTTATAGATGTTACAGAACAGATTCCCACAGTTCTCTTTCTCCACTATGCATGACTTTTGTGTCTACAATTTTTTTTCATTAAAAACAAAAATCAAATCAAACCAAAACACATTCCCACACACTCTCTTGAGTTCCTAAAACTTTTAGTTCTTCAATATTTCCAGGCTTGGAGACAATTATAGGTAACAGGAATTAACTTTTCCTATTGAGGAAGAAACCAAGATGGAATCTTGCATGAAATACTGTTGCCTCATGTCAGATTCAGTGAATACCTACCCACAAAGATGACTGGAAATTGAAACAAATAGATAAATGTCTCTCAGAGAAGACTATTTTTCTGATTGCCTTTAAGAAACACATTAAACCAATACTTTGTAGACATATGCCTGTCCCTTGAACTATCACCCTTTCTTTCCAATGTTCCTAGCCTTTTCTCAGTTTAGAGTCTTTTTCCTTTTTATTCTGTTTAATGTAGATACTTTCTTATTTGCCACTTTGTTTTTAAAATTCATGACAAATTGTGTAACTTGTTCTATGCAACAATTGTCAAGTGTTTTCTAAATGTTAAGTATTTTATATAATATCTATTTCAGATAACACCTAGCTTTAATTTCATTTCAGGGAAGTACTGATAAAGGGCTAATCAGGCTACAATACTCAACCTCACAAAACAGCCTAGTGCCCAATATGTGACTAGACTAAGAATCCTAATGGCAAGCACACCGGGAAACGTGTCACTAACAGACGAGGTAATGCTATTCATATGCAAAATATATGGACAGCTATATTAAAATAAATACCTTGCAATGAACAAATCTCTTGGTAAGTGCCCTTGGATATCTTTTGCATGGTCTGTGTCCTTCCATCAGCTAGAAGAGAGCACATGGTAACTCTAAAATCAAATATCACTCTTTTATGCATATGGACTCTTTCCAGAGTTATCATGTCAGTCCTGGGGGAAGGCACATTTCTGGATAATTTAGAAATCCTTAGAGATTTAACTCTTTTTTGCATTTTTTTGCTCTATTGTTCGGGATTCACAGTTCTTACAGTTAGGGCAGCCATTTGCCTTGGGAGAAGTTTGAGCAGAGAAAGGAACATAATTAAGCACAAATTGCCATGAAACTACATACGAAACTTATGGTGGAGTCAGCTTTAAGTGGGAGGTTATCAAAGTGGACGGGGAACTCAGCCCTGGTCTCAAGCATGGGGCAGGACTGAAGTGGGCATCCACCTGTGGAGCAGCAACCCGGCAGTAACCTTGGCAGAGGCCACAGTAGGGGATCCTTGACAACAGAACGTGCGGCTTGCACTTAAGAATGTAGGTGCCAAGGCTATTGGGAACTTCGTGTGTAAAGGGAAGACATTCAGAAGTAATTCTAACGTGACAGCACATTGCTAAAACACAGACTGGCCTCAGGACCCTGAGGAGCCTTAGGGCTGCGTTAGGGAAGGTTTAGATTGGACATTATGAAGCATTTCTTAACAAGAAAAGGTGATTAGACACTGGAATGCTCTGCCCAGTGAGGCGGTGGAGTCACCATCACTGAACGAGTTGAAGGAAAGACTGGATGCGGCTCTTAGCGTCATGGTCTAGTTACATTTTGGTGTTTAGTCGCAAGCTGGACTCGATGATCTCCGAGGTCTTTTCCAATCTAACTGACCCGCTGATTCCGTGAGACAACCCGGGAGCTGGTCTCTGGCTGGCGGGCCCCGAGGGGCCATGGACTCCGGGCGCTTCAGGCGGGGCGAGACCCCTGCCATCCCTTCCCGCTGCAGCGGAAAGTGGTGGAAAACACGTGAAATTCCAGCGTGCTTCGAGCACTTTCTCCAGCGGCCGCGGGAGAACCTGTGGCAGGGAGGGTGCGGGGCTGCGAGGCGCCTTCCCCCAGACCCTCAGCGGAGACCACCGGCCTGTGACTGGGGAGGGGACGCTGCCTTGTGCCCTCCCCGAGGGCTGCCGGGGCGAACGCCCCACTTTGGCGGCGGTGGAGGGCGNGCGGCCCGGTTCGCTCCAGCGCATTAACCCCGGCGGTTCCGAGGCGGGGGCTCTCGGGAGCGGCTCCCTCCCCACAGCTCTCCTTCCTCCGCCGGCAGAAACCAGACACCGGGACGGCCCCGCGGAGCCCTTCTGGGGAGCGGCGCCTGTGTCCGGCGGCTCCGGGAGCCGCTCCGCCGCCCGGCCATGCCGCGGCCCCGATAGGCGTCGGCGGTCGCGGCGCCCCGCTCAGAGCTCCCGGCCCGCACCATGCCATGTGCCCCGCGGAGCCGGGCGGCACACATGGTCTCCCTCTGGCTCCTCGTCCTTCACGCCCAAGCGCCCTGCCTGGGCAGGGCCCCGCCGGCTGGCAGCTCGCTCTTCCCCGACGGCAGGCAAGGTCAGTGGCGGCGGGCGGGCTGGGGGGCGCGGGTCCCGCCGGGGGTGTGCTTCCAGGCGGCGGAGCCGCGGCTCGGCGGCGCTGCTCGGGCAGGAGGAGCGGTGATCAGCGCCGTGTCGGCCGCCGGTGCTGCCCTGGCTCCCTGCTCGGGATGCGCGCTGCCAGCGCTGCCCTCGGCGCCAGCTGGGACGGGCTGCTCCGCGCCCCAAGTTCTGCGCCGAGAGCACAGAGCTCTGGCTGCGCTTTCCTGCGGCTCCTTGGCAGCCCATCGAGTCCCGCTGTGCCGATGAAGGTACGGCTAAACACTAGCTTTTGCTGGTCTTCCTCGTTTAGAGGCAACTCTCTCAATAACGGAATGGTTTTGTTCTACTAAACTGAAAAAGTTAACTGTCCTGATTGTTTATTTATTTTTAAAAAGACTGATCGCTTCTGTACTAAAGCGGCAGACGCTACAGAAGGGCTGGTGTTACCAGGGTTTAACACCCGCTGTGAGCTATTCACATTCAGTGGGGATCGTAAATTACCAGTCAGACTTCATCTGCGGGAGGGGTCTCTTGAGGCTGCCCTCCCAGGTGGGTTAAGTCTTCTCCCCCTTTGGTTCCGGGGAAGTGTAATTCAGGAATTTTATTCTGTTGCCTGTTTAAGGAAAAATCGGAGAAGTGACTCCGTGGGAGAAAAATTATGATTAGGTGGGAGACTCTGCCTGGTGGTAGAAGACCTGAAGGTGTAGGAGGAAATTTTGCTTCCTGAAAATCTTCCTGATGCAATCAACAGCTGTGGTGCTGTCAGGAGGAGAGCTTGAACACAGAGTAGAAAATCTTCTCACTCCTCATGGGTTGTGGAAAGGAAAAGTGTTGAATAAGATGTCTGAAAAGTGAAGTTATTCTGAAGTCAGTTCCTGCTAGATTCATTTAAAGTGAAAAAATTCAATGGTCAAAATTTCAATTTTGAACTATTGCAGTGTGAAGTGTAAAGGACTAAAATGGGTATCTGATATAGCTGAAAGGTTCTGCTCCTTCCCCATCCCCAGGGAGTGTGACAGATGGGACAGTAAAGGATTGCTGAGTGCTGAAGGCCTTTGCTTTGCCAGGGTCTTCAGAGCTCAGAATGTTTCCTGGGTACAGAGCCTTTCTTTGGTTTGTGAAGATGCTTCCTCACAAGATGAGCTACATTATTTCCTATCCCAAGGAATTGTTTGAAAAGAAGCCAGATGGTCTGAGGGGCAGATGTAGATGAACTACAAAGATGGAGATGAACAATGGCAAATAGCGATGTGTCACATTTTTGAGGAATTTTTCAGGAAACATGTTATCTGTCTAAAAGAAATTGTGGTTTTCCTGTCATGTGTGACAGATCATGTATGTTTTTCCCTTTATCCTAATTTACTCACTTTGTGTACAGTCGTTTTTAATAAGGCCGTTCTCTGCCATGTGTGGTGAATTTGTATCCAGTGAGGAGCAGAACAGACAGCAGTGGTTTTGAATATTATCAGATGTTTTCAATGATGCAGAATTAGGAAAATCTGTAGAGAAAATTTCTCTGACAACTTAAACAATACTTAGACTCATCGAACAAGCATGAAGGGCCTGAACCTTACTTGTCTTGTGTGCCCAGAGGGCCTGAGCAGGCAGTGAGATTGCAAAGCGAGGCACTGACTTGAATGTGAGCTGCTCAGTGTGATGATTTAGTCTTGTTCGTAGCACTGATGAAAGCCAGCATGCTCAGGCTGCAGGTTCAGAATGACAAAGCCTCCTCTGGAGTTACACAGCCACCTTTCCTGGCCTGTAAATCCTAAGAAGGGTCCACTTCACTGGTAGGACTTCCCTGGAGTGGAGAGTGCAAGGGGGATGCTGTGACATGCCGGGCCCAAGACTTGTCAGTGGCACTGGTATGGATTCTCTGCATTTGTATTTGCTGCCATTAATTTTTATAGGAACCTGTGGTGTTTTACTAGGAATTCGTGTTACTTTAGGAAAATTGAGGCAGTCAGTGTTGAAGGATGCAGCCCTTACTTTTGTGCAGTTTGGGTGCATGTATTTAGTTATTCTTTCCTAGGAGGGCAGAAAGGTATCACCAAAATTGTACCTCTTATGTTTGCTTTAGACCCTTCTCCACTAGAAAGAGCAAGTAGTATGTTAGGCTTGAGCTCAGTAAATAATTTTGTTATAGGTAGGATTGCCTTTGCTAACTTCTACCCAACAGTCTAGACAAAACTGATTTGCAGAAATGTCTTTAGCCTTCTCCTGTTAAACTTCCATGTCATAATCTTATTCCCTCTAGATTTTTGAGAACTTTTTAATGATTCATTTCTACAGTTTTATTACAGTATATTATTGTCGCAGCATAATTCCCCTCTCCAGTGACTAAATAAATATTTAAGGAGGGGGTAGAAGAAGTTAGATTCCTCTGCTTTGATAATCCTATTACCATCCAATTCTTCAGCAGTATTTTCCATTTTACTTGTGATGATGTCTAATTCGCCTTAACCTCTATGCATTAATTGCTGTAGTGGTGAAATAAAAATCTTCCTTGAATAGTTTGAAGTCCAAAACCACAAGGCTTTGGTCTTGCGTGGAGCTTAACAGTTAAGCCACAAAAAATTAAGTTCAAGGCATCAGGCGAAGACAAATCTCACAGTGACAGCAAACGAGTAAGTTTTCCTTCAGGCATTTAATTTGATTATTTAATGAGTTGTGGTGAAAACTGTGGAAATGGGAGCCAGGTCCTGCTGCATTATCTGTTAGCCTGCTGTTGCTAGCAGGGACCATTGCTTCTGGGACTTCCCAGAAGTCTTGTAATTCAGCATCTGCAGATAAGCTGTATTTTTGTGTGTTTCTTATCTCTTTTGCCTGCCCATTTTTTGCTTCAGTCTGGAATGTGAGGAAGGGGGGAACCTCGGTTTAGCTTCACCTGCTAAATTGTCAGGCAGCTGGTACCTTTTGTGCTGTCTACAGGCACTGTAAGCTGCAGGCATGTAGGTGTGGACTGAACTTTCCAGTTTCTCAATCCCCTTACGTTAGCAAGGGCAGATGTCTCCCAGAACTTGGGAGAGACATTAGTCTCTGTATGTTCAAGACCTGCCACTGTTGAGGCCTAGAGGCTGGTGAGAAGCCTTGTGTACAAAGAAATCTGTTGTGTAAGAGAATAATCTTGCTTCTAAAATAAAGAAGCCGCAGAGAGAAGGCCAAATTTCTTACGCAGTTTTGTATATGTTCTGGGAAGCGGGGGTTTTGTGTATTTCGTTTCGTTTTCTTTCCAGTTGGAAGTGTTCCAACGCACGTGTCTCAGGGGTCTGTGGCCTGAGGAAATACAATCAGCCACGTCTCATACTGAAGCTAATGAGGACAAATGAGATATGTGCCTTCCGGAAGAGGGTGAAATACAGACAGCTGTCTGCTTAGGCAGGACTTCTCCTCTGTGACTTTAAAGGTGCAGGCAGTGGAGGGAGAAGTGTCTCTAGAAAGATTGCCTAATCAGGCCTAGTCTGGAAGTATATGGAACAGGCTAATTGCTTTGTTAAGCAGCTTAATGAATGAATAAGGTATAGTCACTTCATGTATAAGCGGCTGGGACTTTGGGAATGACGAGCGACTCTGGAGAAAGAACTGGAACGATTTGTCTTCACGACTTCTTTCAATTAAATATGTTTAGACTGTTATTTCTGAGCAGAATTCAAGTATGCCAGCAGAAGATATGGCCCTTAGGGTAAGAGTTCTTATGGACTGTATTTTACATCGATTTAATGTTATTTGCTGGGACTTTGGAGTTTCACGGTAATTAAAAAAAATAAAATAATTTGGAAGAGGTGGTGTTTGTCCTGTATCATAGCAGGGTGCAAGAATCCCAAAAAAGGTCTGTTCCCCTGCTAGATCCCAACAAATGAGAAGATGTCCAATTTTACACTGGTTGGAACTCCTTATACAAAAGGTCAGGATTACTTTATTCTCTTCAAGCTATCAAGCCAATTAGTGTTCTCTTTACCTGTGTGTGTTTGTAAAGCTCTGTCACCTATTTCAGATGATCAGCTTTTTAGATGTGTGAAGGTGATCACCTTCATTAGTTCATGCTCTGGAGGACGAGGAGACTTCTCAGCCCTTTTGGTATTGAGAAGGGGCTTGTGTGTAACAGTCAGTCTTTTCTGTGAATGGTGACAAAATATTTGAAAAGAGGTATGTTTAACTTCTAAATTGAGTGTTGCAATGGGAGAATAGAAAGCCCAGATGAGGGGTGCATTGCTCAGTATTCTATGCATTGCCTACCTTTGTGTCAGTAGGATGTTTTGGTGAATTTCACTCATTTTTAAGTTTCCTTGTAAATTATGTGAAATTTGAACAGCACTCACCTGATTTTTGCCTTTTTTTTTTTTTTTTTTCCCTCCTAGAGCAATTTGTGAAGACATTGCCAGAATACCATGTGGTTGATCCAGCAAAAGTAGATGCAAGTGGGCATTTTCTTTCTTTTAATCTACACCATCACATCTCGAACACAAGGAAAAAGAGAGATCTTGGAAAAAATGAAAATGTGGTATATTACAAAATTAATCATGAGAAGAAGGATCTGTTTTTTAACTTGACTTTCAATGTGAGATTTCTTTCCCAAAATTACATAGTAGAAAGGAGATGGGGCAACCACACCAGTGCAAAGATTGCAGCTCCCTCAGGAGTTCCTTGCCACTTCATTGGCACGGCGTGGCAGCCAGGTTCCAGGAGTGGGACAGCAGCGATCAGCACTTGCAGTGGCCTGGTAAGTGATGTGTCATTAGAACTGAACTAGAGCATTTGTATATGAATATGTCGACAAACAGGATGAGCCAGTTTGATAACTTACTGACATAATGCTGAGAAAGAATCAGTTTAATTTTGTGGATGTCATTTGAATTTTTGGAAGAGAGAATAGGAAGGTTAAAAGGTGATGCTGAAGCCACTTAGCATTTACTTTTAGCTAGACTTTTTTTATGGTGGTGGTCTGGACTGAACATCTCTCTCAGTCATACAGCTTGAAACCATCCAAATATCAAGTCATTGCTTTGATTCCATTAGTAGTTGGAATGCCTTTACTAAGCATCTGGTTATGACCTTCTGTTCTGTTTTCATCTAAAAGTAATATAGCTCAGGTGCACTGAAACTACTCTGTGAATCCAGTCATCTCATGGTTCTTTGCTATTAAGCTGTGTGAAACTTTCAGTGACTGTGGAGAAATATTTGCCAGTATTCTGGCAATGTATGAGAAACAATATGAAGATATCTCTGATACAAATGAAATGGCTAACTTTGGAATCTTACACAAGGGCTGGTAAAACTTGTGGCATGTTGCCTGTAGAAACAGATCACTGCTTGAGATCAGAACCTTCGGTCCCACAGGCATGAGGATCAGGAATTTTTCTAAGTAATATTTCCAGTGAGGAGCAACTTCTCAACATTTCTCCAGAACATGTTATATTCATACAGGGTCTGCAAAGCAAAGGAGAACAAATAGTTCCTTTGATTGGTTTGTGTTGTGTTCTTACCAGAATATCTTTGTTATTTTTCACTAGTATGAGAACTTGAAAACAGGGTGCTAGATCTAATGCCTTCAGAATTATTTGGTGTGCTACAATGATTAAAAAACAGAACTCAAATTGGATTTTAAATTCACCTTGACAATATCCTTAAAAGTGATGCTTTCACTTAGGTTAAAAATGTTTTGAATTTTATTTTGATTTGAAGGTTTTTGATTTAACACTTGCATCATAAAAATATCGTTGTGGTTTTGTTTTCCTTCCTACCCCAAATGAAAGTTTGAAAATGTATAATAATAAATGAATTTGTGTTAAATTAACGGGTTTTGCCTCTGGGCAAAAGCATGATTGTTTTGATGTGATGATTTTTGAAGTCTAGAAGTTGCTGATCTAAAGAGTTTGAAGTAAGAGTTGGGTCCACAACTTTTGATTCCTCTGTGTGCCACAAGCTGGGGAAAGGGAGTTTAGCTTATTTTTCTCCTGGAAGTTTTCCAAAAAATCCAGTGTCCTCTGAAAACCTTTATTAATGAATACTTTTGCCAGCATTGAGTCTGGTTTTCAGAATAAAAATATGACCTTACTGAAACTTTTTTTTTGTGGTCTCCTGCTTTCTAAGCTCTAGTGTGCTTCATTTCCGTCCTGGTGATTCCAAATTTTTTTCCTCTTCAACATCAATTCCATTTCTGCTTTTTTTTTTTTTTTTTTTTAACCCTCACTTCTGGAATGCTTTTTGTTTTTTCCATTGAAAAGATTTTTTTCTGTTTATTCTTATGAAGGAGGGAAGGAGAACTGAGAATAGATAAACACCATGGAATTAGGACAATTTATATGAGATACTGAGCACCTCTCCCATGAAAAAAATTATAAGCTTGTTTACTGGAGGAGATTAATTCTATCCTGCTTGATTAAAAGAGTTGTATGAAATACTAAATTGCAACAGGGCACGTTGATAAGGATCCTTGGGGCTGAGATGGAAAGAAAAGGAAAATAAAAATGTGTTTAAAAGGTGCCAGCTTTATAGAATGTGATTCGTCAGGAGTGGCTGCTGCACTTCTGAGTGTGTGTGCTTTGGCAAAGGGATCCCCACTAAAATTTAGCTCCTCAACCCAGCACTGCAAGATGAAAGAATGCTGATGTGCTCAAGGCTCATAGCCCAAGAACTGGTGAAAACCAATATCATAGTTTTGCAATAGGAATAGGAATAGAATAGGAGCATTAGTGATGCTCCTTCCCTGATGCTGTTTTGGCTTGACAGCTCAGGTATGTTATAAAATAAGAAACATACTGAGGTGGTCTTTGATAAGGTCAATGAACCACCAATATACCATAGTAATGAATGACAGGAAACTGTGATTCCTAAGTTTATAATTTTTATCTTTTTTAGGAGCTGATAAAAAATTATGATACCAGAAAATGTTGATTTGATCTCATTAAATAAGTATATTTTATGCACTATCACTTTTGCTGACACTTTTAGCGTGAAATACCTAATTATTTTGTAATTTTGTTCAAGTAAATTCTTTAAGAATACGTCATATTTTTCAACACTGCCACTCTTTCATCCCTGTTTTAAAAATGGTGGCCTAAATTGGGGCAAAATAAAATCTTAAAGATGCCTTTGGGAGGAGAATCCTAGTTTTAATCCTCTTTCTGGAATAACTTCCTCTCATGTCAAGTCTGTTTGGTTTGTTTTTGACAGTTTCTTAATTTCCAGGATAATCACAGTGTATAAAAACAAAACAAAGATGTGTGGTGTCGGTTTGTGTTTGTCATAAAAATTGCTCACACACTGCACTGAAACCTTTGAAAATCTAGAAATGGATTTTCATCTCCCTTACATTTTGGTTTTGAAGTGTATTCCTACTTCCACTGACCATCACACAAGGATCAGTGATGCATTTATACTTATGCCTGCAAAATGGTCTTCAAGGGAAATAACAGTGTCAGGTTTGGCATATAAGAATGAGCCATTGTATGACATGGCAGTTTTTTTAAAGTGTAACTGTGTCTCTTATTTTCAGAAGTACAGATGAAAAAAGATAATTCATAAAGCGATTTGGGCAGAATTGGATAAGAGTACAGAGGATAAACTAGGAGAGATATGGAGGAACTAAGCTGTAATTTCCAAATCCGTTTTTTTTTTTTTAGAGCCTTGTGAAATCTCAGTTTCCCTTTCAAGCTAAATAGATCATGGCCTTCTTAACAGGTTAAAGAATAGGATGCTGTAAGTTCTGTCTCTTCCTCTCTAGGTCAATGATTTAGTTAAGTCTGTTGCACTTCTGAGCCTTGTTGAATAATGCATGAGGCGGTGCTAACAGGGGAATAGTGAGACAGACCTTGCTGTTTATTTTGACATCCCTTGTGTTGCAGCAGCAGTGTCAACTTTTCCCCTCAGTAGGGCTGCGAGGGAGAAAAGGCCAGTAAAATTGAATGAAAAACCTAGATTTATGCAGAGTCCTATAGCTGGGAAATGAATTTTCCTCTGATAGTCTATCCTCTTCATTAGGAACAAGGCCCTCTTTTATCCATCAGTAACAGAGACTTTGTTTATAATTTTTTTAGATGACAGAGCATTATTAAGGCTTTGTTTCTTCAACACTTGTTTTCAGTGTAGAGCTGTCAATCGACTGTTGCTTCTGGTAATACGTTTATCTTCAAAAGCAGTGCAACCATTAGCATGGAAAAGGCAGAAGAATGAAAGGTTATTAGTATGGATATTGAGAACGATCATTGCACTTGTACCTGGTAAAACTCCTGACCATACAGGGCCTGTGGACAGATTGTGCTTTGGCTGTCTCAAGCTGGTCAGTATCCTGACAGGCATCAGCATTTTCAAGAAGTGCTGGGTACTTTGAAAACCGGGTGCCTTTGAAAACTGGGTGCCCTTGCCCAGGATTTTTGAAAGGTTTCCCTCTACCTCAGTATTTCCCTCTGAACCTTTAATTGGTGGCTGTATGACTTTATATAGCAGCTGGTAGGAGGAGCTCCAAGTGGGATGTCTCTGGGCGCATATGTGTCTGACCTGACTTGTGTGACAAGCCTGTCACCAAAGTGGAATGGTGACTGAATTCTGCTTGAATGTAACAGTTCTCCTTATTGGAGGGTATCACTATCATATGAAGCCTGAGAATGAGCTCTGGTACTCATGCAGTGTTACTTAATCTGGTCTTCTTAGTGTAGCATAACATCTACCAACACTGCATCACTTTTGGGGAATTTGGCATGATCTTGTTCTCCTGCAACGTGCCAAGACCCTTTTCTAGTTAGTGTGTGATGCTTTTTTCATGCTGATCCATATGTTATTGTCCTATTCTCTGTCCTAAGTTGAATAGCTCTGGGGAGGTTCCATAACAGTATTTGACTGGTGAAGTGCCCTACCACACTGATCTAATACTGCTGTTAAGACTTTCCACTCCTGTAGATACGGAAAGCACATCCATCCAACATCCAAATATGCTGGACTTCTTGATGTTTCCTTAGATGAAGTTTAAGAATAAAGAAATCTTTGATTTAAAAAAGTTTGCTTGTATCTTTTGTAAAGCCATGGGTGAATAAAATACATTACTAAGCTTATGATGGGTATGTTTTTCTGCTGCTGCATCTCCCAATGAGTGAGGTGGTGTGATTACTGGTGATTTGTTTGTTAATCTCTTGTTAAAGGTAGTTGCTAGAGCTTTGCAAACCCAATGTACTAACAAATTCACTCCTATAGTCCAGAAAAGTAACTGTCTTTCTATTGCACTGTGGTATACCTTCAACCAGAAAAATCGTTTCTCCTCAAATGGAAGTGTATTTTGATTGATAAAAGTGGAAAAGTCTGTAAAGGCATTTAAGGAAAGGGGACATGTGTAACATTTTCTTCACTTGAACTTGTGACCATCTGAAACTGGATCCAGAACTGATCCCTGATCTGTCCTTGTAGAGGCCCAGAACACATTTAGGCACATCTGCTGTTTTGGGGGCTGTTATTTTAACAGTTGATTTGGAGTGTATGTTGTGGTGCTAACTCAAATAAATGAATTCCATTCTGAGAACAAGGCTCCTGGGAGATAAATACAAAGGTTCTTCGAGGATCTCCTCTTTTTCGCTCATTTCTCCTTTCTCCCTCTAAGACAGTCTCCTGCTCCTTCTGTCCTTCCCCTGTCTTATTGAACTTGGTGATTCCTCCTTGTGGTTGGAAATGTGGCAGGTGACACTATCTGCCTGACATGCCCTAGATGTCAATGACAAGTGACAATCTGCTGGAACCAAAATGTAGGAGTAAGGTGTTTGGAGAATGCCAGGAATGAAGGCAGACTGCCAGCCCTTTCCTTGGGAATGGGAATTGCTCCGTGGTTGGATACAATGGAGCTTCCAAAGTCTAATTGTTGCAACTTGGTTTATTCTGGTAAGTATAAAGGAGGAAAGAGCTGTAAAGGGACTTGACTGTCTCTTCTCGTATGCAGCAGTATGGAAAATAGTGCAAGTAGGAAAATGTGCACTGAAAGTAAATGCAGTGTCTGCTCTGCATCTGTTCTATGTCATGCTTGGTTTGCCTGTTTTCTCCATAAAAGTAATAAATATCTGGATATTCTTGATTGAACAGTGTTATGGTTGTGTTATGCGGTTTTGTTTTTATTGTTGAGGATGATCAAAGATAGGGTGTGTAGTAGTGTGTGTGGTTTCTTTTTTCCCCCCAACCTCCAACAGATTCATTATTCAAACTTTGATTAGTATTTGTGGCAGTACTTTAACATCCATCCCTTTTCTTTGTGTTTGAACTTCAACTATCCATCTGCCAGCTCCCTTCCCCCAGTCTTTTGTCTGCAAAAATACTCTAATTGACAGGTCAAACGAATCTCATCAGTGATCTCAATACATGAGAATTCGGCTGTGTTCGTGGCTCCTGCTTTTGGCCTTGTCACCTTTAACCAATATAAAGTTGTTAGCCCAGAAGCTGGATATGACTAGAGTTTCTATAATGTAGTGATTACCTTTCAGTGAAAGAGTCATTGTTGGGGTAGGTTAAAATAAGGGTTAGTATGGACAGATTCGGATGGAGTACCCAGGAGCAGTCCTTTAAGACAAGATTTTTTTGAGAAGATGGGTGGGGTTTTTTTGTGTAGTTTTAAGCACTCTGATTTTCTTGTTTAAATATGTGTTTAAATATTTGCTAATTATTTTGGAATATTGCTAATGTGCAGAACTGTAAACCGTGTTTCCAGTTTTTGTGAGTCTTTTTACCCAATCTAGTGTGTGTGTGTGTGTGTGTGTGTGTGTGTATTCTTTTTTTTTCCCCGAAAGTTTTCACGCATGATTTCATTACTGTGATATTTTTTATAAAAAACGTATGGTGTGTTTACTGAGGGAAAACTGTGGGATTGTGACTTCTATCTAAAGGTTCAGGACCCAGAAGTAAATAATATGCATAACATCTATTTTGCCTTGATTCTTAATAGTGTAAAGTTTGTAATATGATCTGTTCTTTGTTTCTTCTAGTATCTTTGGAAGTTGCTGGCCAAATTCAGCCCAGTCTGAAAGAGAAATGGAGGTATCAAACCCCTTAAGTTCTTATGAATTTTATGGGTAAAAATGGAAACTTCTGATCAGTGAAATGATGGATATATACATGCAGGTTGACCAGTGGTTCAACACAGATGTAAGTTGTTACTGATCAGGGTGCAGTGCTGACCATGACCCTGCTGATGGTGAGGAGTGCTGGAGGATTCAGGAGAGATTGGAGAAAATTACATTAATTGAGAAAATGGAGCACATGTGAGAACTAAAATCTGTGTGGAACAGAGCTTTGACAGTTCTGCTGTTTGTAGAATTTTTTTTTTCTTTAATCCATTTTCATGATGCTGAAAGGAATTGTCTCGCTTAGAAACAAATGGAATTGTTTCGTACTGGTTGCCATATTAATAACATGCTGTACCTACTGCCCATCGCAGCACATATTTTGTACGTAATCGTTAGTAATGAGCTGAAGAGGGAAAGAACTGAAGCTTTTCTGCATACTCAGTCAGTGGTGCATATAATGTGACATTAATAGGGACAAATCTTGCCAATTGCATGTCTGCTTTTCTAGCTCTTAAAAGAAAAGGGAATTACCTAGAAGAGCCTGGATTGCTTCTCTTCTGAGCAGACAAACACTAGTATGTTGTTTGGTGGTGAACAGCAGTGGGTGATATAAACAATAAACCCGAATATCTTCATCTGCTGCTTGGAGTTAGAGGATAGGTCTGCTAGTGGTACTGTTCACAGCAGCTGTGTGAGCCTGCCTTCTGACACTAGCTGAAAAACAGCAGCCTGGAGATCAGGTCCTGCCTCTTGAATTCTCTTTTTCTGTCAGAGATGAGCAGCTGCAGTCTGAACAGTGTCAGCATTAGGACAGGGTTATGTATACACATTATCAGACATACACATATGCAAATTTGTGTACATAGGTGTAGCACTGTCATTACAGAACACCTACACAGCAGCTAAAGCTCTTAAGATCTGTGTGGTGTGCTGAGAAGGATTCTGTGCTGTTGTTTGTATTTGATGTTATGAAACCATGGCCAAAAATTGATTTGTTTTGGGGTTTTTTTGAGAATCTGGTGCTTGACAATGGACTTTCCCAGCCTGTTTGTAAATTGCAACAGAGTTTAAGTATTTAGTGATTTAGTTTGGGATATTTATGTGCTTTATATACACATTAGCTCAAGGGTGTGCTCTGGAAAAGGACTTATCTGAAATTGCAAGCATTAAAAATAAATACGTAGTCATGAAAATGCTGGTTGTCTTGGCTAAACAGTGCCTGTGTTTAAATGCATGTATTGTGTGTTCCAGTTGTCAGGGCCAACAGCAAGTCCCTAATAAACTGCTTGTTTGTGCGTGGAAATCCCAAGAGCAGATCTAAATCCATTCTAGTTGGAATTCACAGTAAAGGCGCACGCAGACACAGGTTTTGGTTTGAAGGTTTCTTTTGTTAAAATTTCTCTTTTTTCCCTCCATATATATTTGAAACAAAGGCAATTCTAAATGCTTAGTCCAAACTTGAGTATCTGTTCATTTGTATGCAATGTCAGCTCTATCTGTTTCCTTATCTAGAACAGTCATGGGCCAGATCTGGTCAAAATCATAAGAACGGAGACTGTGGATAGGGGCAATGTCTGTTTTATCAAATATTCTCTGTCCAGTGATGGCAAAGTAAGTGAGTAAATGTCTAGGGAAGAGTAAGAACATAGCGGTAGGACATCTCCTCTTTGTTCATCATTGCTTCTATTTTTAACTCAGATCAAATTTCTTGATGGGAATCTATTGATGAATTAGTATTTCATGTATTTTCTGGGTATCTGTGACTCACTTGGTGTTAGAAATACGAACCTTTACTATGAATTATAACACTTAGTGTTGAATTTGTATGGGTCTTCATTTGTTTTTCACTAGCTCTTTATTGTCTTGTTTTGATGCTTCCCAAAGGTGTTGTCTTGGAAGAGGCAATGAACAGTCAAACACTGAACACAGTGTTTGAGAGGGTTTCTTAATTTTTTATTATTTTTTTTTTGTAATTTCAAACACTTGACAACTTTTTTGGACAGCTTTTAAGATTGGCTTTTTATATGGATCCATTTCCTCCAACATGAAAACAGCCATTTCTGCACAGTAGCAGATGGGTGAGAGCCCATCTACTGCCTTTTCCCCTTCACTGTGCAATGTTTTATCAATTTTCATTATTCAGTAGTGAATTAGATTTTTCTTCTTTCGTCTCCAGCTGCTCAGTCTCAGGAGTTTTCTGAAGTTCATTGGTTCTCCTTTGTCCTTACACTCCTGAATAGCTTCTTAAAGTTTTGTTATATCCTATATAATAGAATGTAAACTAATTTTTAATCCAAATGTAAACATGAGGAAATTGGTTGAAGGAGACAAGGCCGTAGCAGAGAAGCTTTATTATTAATAAAAAGCACACACATACACTCACAAAATAGGTGCTTTTGCAAAGAAATTGCTATAAAATTGCTGAATTACTAACTG
Organism: Serilophus lunatus; assembly: GCA_013399895.1. Classification (NCBI taxonomy): domain Eukaryota; kingdom Metazoa; phylum Chordata; class Aves; order Passeriformes; family Eurylaimidae; genus Serilophus; species Serilophus lunatus. The sequence continues at coordinate 52,911 of VXBA01003320.1, forward strand.
TGAGATATAATCTATCATTTAAATTCACCCTTGAAGATGGGTAAATTTGTAGACAATGACGTATCTGGAATGGCAGGTAAGTAAATAGATAAAATGAGCAACTACTGGAAAAGAATTCCAACAAAATGATGAGAAAACTGTCTTTAGCTCAAGATGTCCCTGACTGGAAGGTTGCCAGAACATGTGGAGGTCAGTGATCATGTCTTTCACCATTGCGCTGTTCTTGCAGCCTTTCCATAAGAACTTATTTTGTCTGCTGATGAGGGTCACTGAGTTTAAAGGATCTTTATTTTAATTCAGTCTGGTCATTGCTGTGTTTTTATGGCATGGACTATGTGGCGTGTTTTCACCACCCCAGAATATTTTTGCTGTATCTCTTTGTTGATATATGTGCCTTTCTCTTGAAAGTTAGGCATGGAGTGGAAAACAAGAATTGGCTACTGTTGTTGCCATGAGGTGTGAGCAATTCTTTTAAAAATAGGTTCTTTCTGTTTTTATTTTCCATGTGAAATCTGGAAGTTCTTTGTTGTTCTTTGTGCTCAAAGAGTTCAGTAGGTTTTAATGTTCAATAAACTGTCTTTGCCGTGTCTATGGACAGCACCAAAGTGTTTGAAATGCATTGCCTGCATATTTTACAACAGCTGTTGTATTTTTCCTAATAGTTCATAATTAAAGAAAGAAGCTGTAGTTCTTCCCTGGACAGATTTTTCCATCATATCGTTTCAGAACGGCTCAGTAGTTGCTGAGAGTTTTTGATGTATCTTTCTATAGTCTAGTTAAATTACAGCTAGTAGCAGATGCTTGTCAAAAAACAACAGGTGCATATAACCTTTTCTTCATCAAAATGCACAGTAGAACCTGCTGCTGTATCTTCTAAGTAGGACCCCAGTCTCAGCAGTCAGAAAAAAAAGGATAAGTTAGAAAAGCACAGGTTACTCCTTACACAGAGAACTGCATGTTTCTTTTTTTATTGCTAGCTGAGCTACAGAGACAGCATGCCACTTGTTTATCCAATTAAGTGTTCTCTTTCAAATCAGGAAATGGATTTCACTTGGCTTTGGAGAAGAGATCAAAAGACTGAGAGTAGCAGCAGTTCAGGAGAAAGATGCCAAGGAGAGTTATAAAGCTAAATGACCATTACTGCTCCTATGGAAGGCAATCCAAACTTAAGGGGGGAATGAAACTGGAGACTGTAAATTAGCTACAACTAACCACAAAGCTCCTGCCAGCAGTGGTAATCACTGTCTCCCAGGAAGAGTGGTAACTCTCTATTGAAAGAGTGTAATATTAAATTAATATTTTAGTAAGATAAAACAGAAATAATAAACACTGAATTAATTAAATGTCATGCTAGATTATCGGCTACACTGAATTACCCAGGTGGGGTTTTAGGCTGTCAAATTTATTTTATAGCAGTGCTCTGAACTGCTCTGGTCATTAGAAAGGAATATTATCTCCAACCCAGTTGTGTTATCCTTTTGGCCATTTTCTCATAATTAGGACACTGTCAGCAGAGCAACTTTTGGCATCGTCTCTTCATGTTATGGCTATGAATGTTGCTTTATATGGTACTATTTCTAGTTAAGTTGATTATCATAACACTTCTCAAGAAATGTGTTCTGTAAAGAGCTGAATGACAATTAGATATTTTAAAATATAAACAAGTCAAGTTTATTTATGTTGAGCTTCTTTATGGAGACTGAAGCTAGCCAAACTGAGTTGCATTTTTTATCCTTTGACAAATATTCTGTGTTTCCCCATAACTAGTAATTTCTCTTCTTTGACCCATAAAGACCCATCTTACACTTGCATGTAAAGTCGTTAGTCATCCAGAAACTACAGGCTCAAGGTGCAGAACATAGAGATACAGTGATATACGAAGTCTGTAAGTGAATAAATGTTGTGGGAATTAGAAGTCCATATCAAAAAGCACATGAAGCATTAATAGCTCAGATTCTCACAGTGGATGGACTTCTGTAAAGCGTAGGAACTTGTGAGTTGTCAGTTCGCCACTGGTGTTCCAGACTCTTAGCCCTCGCACAGGGTGTTTTTGTGTACAAGTCAGGAGATCAGACTGATCTGATTTAAAAATAAAAGGAAAATAATCAAAACAGAAAACCTCCACTAATCCGCCCCCTCCCCCCAAGCCCTTAAACCAGTGTGCTTAGGGCCTCTCTTTTTTTTCTCTTTTTAACCTCATTATAAAAGAAGGTCTCTTTAGGAGTTTAACCTGATCATGGCAGTAGATTGAGCTGTTTATCTGTATTAGATCTGTAGTAATGTCACAGAGAACGGAGTATTATTCTTCACTGTCATTTGTCCACTGTAGAATTAAATCAGGTCACTCATTTATACTTGCATGATACATCTGCCACTGGTGAAGCACCATTGTGTCACTACTAGTAGGAGACATGCTGGACATTTGGGAATTGCCTATTATCTTTTCTATGCACCTGGTCGTATCCCAGGATGTGGACTAATTATACATATGTGCCAAGATGATTATGTAGGTGTTTTTTGTGTACAGCATTTGCTTCTCTTTTTTGGGAGGGGGATGGATTAGGAGTAATGATAGCTCTGCAGTTCAGAGCACTTTTTCTTGGGATTACAGGTTGCAGTTCAGTGGTCTTACTGGGAGAAGTAAGGCTGTTCATGTAGTCCCTTAAGTCTCTGTTCTGGGGCTGCATTTAAAATGTTCATTGGTACTCACTGGACAAGAATAAGTACTGTGTGATGAACTTTGTTCAAAACGCGAACTTAACAAATATCATCTATATGAGTAAGGGCTGAGATGTTGCATCACTAAAACAGGTAATGTTAGACTTGAAGTCGCAGGGAGGAAAATTCAAGTGTGATAGTGTTGAGTATGTGTCATTAATTTGCAAGTAATAGAAATTCCTACTTTTAAAAGCTCATCTGTTAGAAGTGTAAGAACAGTAGTTGAATATATTTGCTTTATAGTTTGTGGGGTTTTTTGTGGTTTATTACTAGCAGGATGTTACCTTGAGGAAAAAAACAGAATTTGAGCAGAGATTAGAAAAATATGGGGAAATGTGACTAAAGATTCACAGAGAATACAGCAGGCACTTCTCATCGCTCTGTTTGAAAAAGACAGGCTAAGAACTTGTGAGAAGTGTCACATCTTATTTTACTGTCCTTCAGGTCTCTGCATTCAGCAGTTTGGGGAAATAGGATTGAAGGGTAAGAGATGTTGGTCTGAGCCAATCCCACTGTTCTTACATGAGTTTTTTGCAAGGGAGAACTAGCACCTGGATCTGTGTATTTAGGATGTTTCTTTATGTCCTGTTTCTGGCTGCTTGAGTACAATTTTGGAAGCTGAGAGCAGAGTGGTTTGTGAGGATTCATAGTCTCTTCATGAAACAAACAGGCTGACATTCTTGGGAAGATCTGGAAAACTAAGGAAAAGTAAACGAAGTTTGAAATTGGGGCATTGCAGATAAGGAAACTGTGGGAGATGATTTAGACATACTTGGAACTAACTGAAGGTGAGATTTCAAGAAGTCAAAACATTCCCTTTTAGCACTACTCTGAAATCTGACTGTTAAACGCCTGGTGTCCTTCACAAGTGGCCTTCATTCACTTCAACATTATCTTTATTCTAAGCATATAAAGGCTAAAGTGGAGGTAATTCTCCAGTGCACATGTACTATATTTATGTAGGTCCAGATAATGCGACTGATACAAGTAATTAAAACCAGCACCTTTCCGAATACAGCACCTCAAATATTCAGAGGCTCCTGAGCCAAGTGAGATACCTAATATGAGCTAAATTAACACACTTGTGGGTGCTACAGGAAGACAGAGAAGACAAGAAATAAAGAAGAGAGAAAGTTTTAAGAAAAGGGCAAAAAAACCCCCAAACTGAAAAAGGACGGGGTGTTGTTCATGCAATTGATGCAGAGAAAAGATCTTGACAGACATAAAATTCAGTTGTCCAGGTACTGTTATACTGTTAGCAGTGCAGTGTATATACATCTAAGGGAGGGTGAGCACAGCAATATTCCTGTAGGGCTTGTGTTGGGAACCATTTTGCAGCAGTATTACTCAGCTTTGCAGCTGAGGAGTCTGGCACAACATTAACGTCTTTCATTCTGTTTCTGGCAGAAAAACTTTTGGGCAAAAAAGTATGTTTCCAAATGGTTTATTTAAGAGTGTCCCGTCTACCTTCCCATCTGAGGGATTTCTGTTCCTTAGTGTTAGTATTCTTCTAATGATCATCATGGGTATACAGCAGGAGAAAAAGAAGTCAATGAAAACAGGTTTTGCATGAAGACCCCATACTCTGGATGTGGTCTAACATCATCCTCTCATCATCATTTTGCCCAAACTCTTTCCTTCAGGGGAACCAATGATAGTTTACTGGGTTAACTCAGAAAAGCAAGAGAGAGCATCACAGTACGTTGGTATGTGAAATGTGCAATGCCCACAACAGCAAGCACTTTGACATTTGAGGCAGTCAAAGGGAAGCAGGCAAGCAGCCCAGCAGCCCAGACTGGGCTTACGATGTTTTTGTCATCTTTCTTTGTCCCGTTCTGAAATGAACCTACTGATGCAAATATATTTCATACCTGTCCACTGTAGATGGTGGACTATGTGGAACAGTGATTGTATCACATCTGCTTGGCCAACTTCCATTTAAGAGAACAATGAGGGTTGCTGCATCATTCAGGCAGGATACACTAAAGAACATGAGTCCATAATAGTCGTTTCTACCAATATCAAACAAGAAAAAGATTCTCTTAAAATTTTCCTTTTATCTTTGTTCTACTGTGGTTGCTATGATATTTTGTATCAATTAGTCTTACCTTAGAGATGTTGATTTGCTTTAAAAATCCTATACTCTTATCTTAACACGTATTTGTCTTGATACCACTTTGTCCCTTTATGGATGATACACTCATGCTGTGTTGCTTTGTGAGTGCAGTTCTTCGGTGTAGTAGCAGCTGTCACACTGCTCTGTGTGGTGATTCCCAGCCTTCTTCTGTCCTTCCCTATCTCAGACTTTTGTTACTCCCTCTGAGCCTTGCTTGCAGCTGGGGTCAGCTGCTTGCATGACCTCTCCAAAATCAAGGAAAGAAGTTGGACTTGGGAGGTAGTCTGGACACCCTTCCCCCCCTCCCCGTGGCATCCTTTATTTTCTCTGCAGCAAAGTACTGTGGTGACTTTAAGCAGCGCTGGAAATGTTGGATTGTAGGAGAAGGCTGGTTGAGAGCAGAGGTCTCATACGTTGAGGGAGTGTAGGTATGACAGGGGTACAAGTCACTCTAAATGCATCCTCTGACTTTTGTAATTAGATGGGCTCCAATTACTGCTTACCTTCTTTTGTTGGTGTCTCCTCAGGCCATATTCTTGCTTGTCAGAAAAAGCAGGGAAACCCGGGAGTGACTATAGGTGCTGCCCAGAGTGCCCTGTAGCTCGCTAAGGCTTTGTCCAAAAGGCTTAATATAAGTGCAACAGTTTCTAGGACTATCGTGTATCTTTTTGGTGTTGGTTTCATGAAGGATTCAGATTCATTACTTTCTGTTGCTGAAGTAAGATAATGTATCTCGCACTGGTTTGTTACATGATCGCAGTACCCTGGAGTTGCAGAGAGAGAAGCTTGGGCATTCTCTACTTGCATGATAAATTCTGCGACATAAGAGCCCAGTTAACTCTCTAGAGAAATATTTTCTCAGGAGTTCAGTAGGGCTTGAAAGGTTTTGGGGTTGTCTTTCACTTTAAGAAGTTACTGAGCAAGTATGTAAGGCAGCAAACTATTTACTTTCTGGCTTGGATTCTTTTCTGCATAGACGTGTATTGGGTTTAGTCAGACAGCAGCCATGGTGCTTACTCTGTAGTCTCTGCTTATGTTTTTTTATCTCTGAAAGGCTAATTTGTGCTGCAGCAACAAAGAGATGAGAATCTGATGCAAACAACAAGAAATTCTAATTGCTTGGCTCTGCGTAAGCGTTGGACAACATTACAAAAAATACTTCCAGATCTATCTTGTACAGAGGCTGAGGCAGGGTCCACTTCTGGTTTTCTGTTTTAATTCTAATGTAAAAGAAAGAAATTTGCTCTCTCTGTCTTCTACAGCAGTGTAAACTTAATGGCTGATTTGTAACACAGCTCTCCATGTTGCGTTCTGTGTTACTAGAGCAAAGGTTACCCAGAGGGGCGGTTTCATACTGTGCGTGCAGTAGGGGGAAAAAAGAAAAAAGAGTTGTTCTATGTTGTACACTGCATTGTTTACTCATTAACTGTAGCAGATTTTTTAAATCTGGAAAATGGATAGAACTGCTCCCACTAGAGCTGAGAACAGGTGCTGGAGGTCAGAGCTGAGAATGGAGTGGTAGTTAGAGCTGGGCAGTGGGGTGGGTTGATGTAGTGGATGCCCATGACTGCTGGGGACTGCTGCATTTTCTTGTCTACCTTTGAGGGCAGAAGCCAGTGGTGAGTCTTATCAGTCACTGACAGGTTTTCTGGCTCCTCTGCCCAGCTGGCCCAGTAGCTGCCTACACAATCCAGTAGTGAAATATAAATTAAAGCCAGTGTTTAAATGCAAAGGATTTGGTTTTGCACATGCATTTACTATATGAGTTCCGGTAGTACAGCAGCAGATGGGCATAATATCTCTAGGGGTGTTTGGCCTATGAGAATAGCAGGGATTTTTGTTATAAGCAAAATATTTTCTGAGCCATAAAACCTGATAAGATTATTTGCAAAAGTTGGTCACAACTAAGGGCCAAGTTTTACTCTTGTTGTATAGCCAAGAAAAGGGTAAACTCCAGAATGGGACATTGAATGTTTTCATATGCTTTAAGCAAATTTAGACATTTGAGTGTGTTGATACAGATTTTATTGTATATAATGAAAAAAAAATGTAGTTTTTCTCAATAATGTTTCCATTTTTCCATTAGACAACACAGCTGTCACACAAGAGCAGGATCTACAATCTGATCATTTTATTGAAGAGTATGGTGGCAACCTTTTCAGTGTAACACTTGCATGGTTTTGTTGAGAAGACAAGAAGTAGCGTAGCTATCTAGTGGGCCCTATTTAATATAGTTCTGTGCCACTTGAAAGTGGAAGTGTTGCTTAGTAGAAAAAGTAGTAGAAAATTGACAAGTGAACTAATTGTCTATATAGCTACTACTGATAGAAATAAAGGTACAGGAAAGTTTTCAGATCCATCAGAGAAATAAACTCTAATGAATTGAAAAAGACAGGCAGGAGAGTAATGGAATGGAGAAGAAAGATGGAATGGAGCAGAAAGTGAGACATTTGGGAGTAGCACCTTGGTGCTATGGGCAGTAGTGAAGGTTAACAATGAAGGTAGTGCCCGTGAATTCTGGAAGTCTGCGTGCCGTTCATACTATTTCATGTGGCCCTGGTTTGTGAGGTGTGTGCAGCTGTGGAAATTGGATGTGTCTGACATGAGAATGTCAGACAAGCACACTCCTCTTTCCTGTACTTGTGTTACTAAAAGAACATCCACAATTGCTTTGATCTTTTTTTTTTAATTAGTGAGGGTTTTGTTAGCTCATTTTTTTGTTTGGTTGTTTGATTGGTTTTTTTCTAATCTAATACATAAGAAAGAGAGCAGGCAGTTTGGAAGAATCTCCTGGGAATATAATTAAAGTTAATTTTCAAGTAGTTGGGTTTTTTTAAAATGTGTTGTTCCTGCATGCATGGTAATGCTTTCGAGCTTACTGGGAAAAATACCAAGTTCATGTCCTTAGGACAGGACTGACTTGAGCCTGATTTGAAACTCAGGATATTTTCTTTTACTGCCACATGTCCATTTTGTTCTATACTCTGTCCTTAAAACACTATGTGCATTTCACTTCAGCAACTCACATCAATGAATAAATTGAACGGCTGGTAATGGGGACAGGTTTAAACAGTTCGGATCATTGATTTTCAGGAGCTATGTATGTCTTTGCAAAGAAAGATAAATGCTGCCTTGGATTTGCCAAAATTTTGAAGTGTGTACTTTTTATTGTAATTTATTTTGGCATCTCTGAAAAAAAAAGAAAGCAATTCTTGTCGGGTACCTGCTTTTTAGCAAAGCTTTTCTGTGCTGAGAAAAGCTGGATGTTGGAGAAAATAGGGTTAATGTATTGCTTAGACAAAGCAGAACTGACAGAGATGTAAAACAGGGACTTGCAGCAATAGACGGTGGTGCCAGGGGAGATTCCCAGATCTGCTGTGTATCTCCCAGGATTCTCTTAACCCTTCTGACTGCAGACGTATGCTAAGAGCAGTTTTCAGCCATTCTGAAGTATCACTGATTGTTTCGGAGTTGCTGCTTTGCAGACTACAGCCTTGTTTCCAGAGGATTAATTTCTCTGTTTTGTGAATTTCTGTTTAAACATGTAGAAATTTGTGCTGTTCCATGGATCTCAGATTACAAATGGCGCTTGTAGTTGTGTGTCCTCTTGATAAAGATGCATTCCCACAATGTTTGTATTATCTACAGACGGGATGAGGAACATTTTTGTGTTGACTTTAAAATCTTTGTAAGTATGTTCAGTACTAGAGGGACAAAACTGATACCTCCAGAGAGTTTTCGTAGAAATGTACCTACCTGATACATCCTCCTCATTTATAATTGTAACTTCAGATCTCTGTTATCAGGTTTTTCAATCAGAGGAGTGCAGATAGCACTGATTTCTTTTAAATCAATTCTTCATCAAATGTGCCAAAATAAATATCTTAGAACGCCTAAGTGTCTTATAAACATACCGTATTTTTTTCAGGTCAAACTTGCAGTTTAATTAGGAAATGTGATTAGAAAATGTAAAAAATGTAATCTCATTAGATAGGATCTGTTGTTTATAAAGTTGGCTTTGGCCATATTTCCTGCTGTTAATTCTTTACCAGACTGGTTAATATCAGTTGTCTTTCCTTCTTTCCCTTCCTGCCCAACCTGAATCATGGCAAGCTGGAATGACATTGATGTTCTGTGCTATGTGGCTTCAGGAGATATTATGGCAGCATTGACCTTTGTCAGTTCTTGGAAAATTTTCTCTTTAAAATTTGTTGAACAACACTTTGAAGTTCCCACAAAATTCTTGATCTTTCTTTTTACAGCTCTTTGATACAAGTTATCCAAATTTGACGGACCTAAAAGTGCCAAGCTTTAGGGCCGAGCTTTGCTCTTTTAACACTTTATTTTCAGAGTAGGAATAGTATGGCTACATTTCAGGAGTGTCTTCCTGTGTCCAAACAAGAGCATTTGGATAAATAATTCTGTTTTGTTCTCTTCTATGTGCTCACAATTCAGTCATCTCAATTTAAGAACAGAAGCAGTATTTGTAGTTTCATTCCCAATAGATATTTTATATTTGTGTTTCACTACCTCTGTAATCAGTGTCTGAGGGGTAGAAAGGATGTAGACAAGGTAGATGTCCACCTCAATTGAATTTATTAATTCTTCCTCTTGGCTGACCTGTTTGCTTTGCTTGAGGATACCTTTGAGGGAATTTGTAAGTACCAGTCCTTGCTTTTGAGTAGAAGTAGCATGACTAGTTCATAATGTAAGTGGATGTAAGATAGGTATGGTTTATTAAGATGAGATTGCAAAGACAGTATCAGAGTTCAGAGCAAAAGAAGTTAGTCAAACTGTGCTATTTGCATAAACTTGATCCTTTAAAATGAAGATCTGCACATCTGTCTCCCTGAAGATTTTATTTCTTCCATTTCTTCCTTTCAAAGTTCTTTTTTATTTTATTATTATGTGACTGTATCACATTTTAGGATGACTGTGTTCATTTTTGCTTTTCACTTTTAAAAACTAATGTGAAATAAAAGCACAAAATAAATAAACTGTACAAATACCAAACATTATGAAAAATTTTGTTTTTCATGAAAGCTGGAAATGCTCTAGTAGCGTTTATTATGGCTTATGCATCAAATTCATCCCTGTTGATGATAGCTTATGTTCACTCTCTTGAGTCTTTTATAAGTTTTGCTTCATTGTGCTGGCTTGTAAATCCCAATTATCCTAATGGGTTTCATGCTTTCACATTATAGGAAAGAAGTGTCAAATGCAGCCCACAGTGGGATGCCCTCATCCAGCGACTAACTCTTCACTATGGCGTCTTTCTCTTAGCTATCAAAAACATTTAATACTGGGGAAAAGAACATGAATACACTTGTATTTGAGTCCAAGGACAATGATCTGGAAAGCTGTTCTGTCAGGCTGTTGCGTATTGAAATGAGAGGTAAAACTGTTACATGAAAGAAAGTAAGTGGCATTTGCAAAGTTGGCTGTCAGTTAATTATTGCTGAAAAATACATAGCAACTTGCTCCTCTTCTTTTTAGAAACAGTATTTGATATGTTGCCCTCATTTGCTGAAATGTCTCGTAAAGTAATTCTTTGCTATGAATTAGGAAGCCAAAGGTTTGTGTTCCCCTGTTACCAAGAGACAGGTTCTCAGAAAGACATGAAACATAGGTTGACACCATAATATGGCATTTTGATGATGTCTGGTGCCCCGTGTTTGTTGTGAAAGAAATCAACTCACAGATGTTAACTGTGCTTTCCTGTGGACTGTTAAGCAGGGCCGGTAACTGTCTGATGGTTTTATATTCCTGATTTGGTTGGCAGCATTTTGAAGAGAGACTGGACAAAACTGGATACGTTTGGTGAGATGTATGGACACCTGTTTTAGAGGGTTTTGATGCTTCAAAGCAGTGCTCTTAAAAATGGATCCATATGTGTTTATTTCAGACACATGTATGAGTTGATTTTAGATTCTTAACGGAGGATCTTGAGGTGGGATCATGTTTGCTTGGGATGCTGCTCCAGTCTGCCGGAGACATATCCTTATGAAGATCTCTAAGTCATTCAGCAACTGAGCTCTGGAGTGCTGTTATTTATGCTTCATAGCTTTGAAAAGGCCTTATCTAGCACTAGTCATGTTTATTCTTCAGTAATTCCATATGTATTTCAAGCAACTAAAATTCGGTGGAGGGAATCTGTAGTGTTATTCCTGACTTAAGCAGAGGTTAAGTCTACACATTCAGAAAGGAGTGAAGTTATCGCAGTCAGGATTTTTTACATTGTCTGGTCTGCTCTTACTTTAGGTTTATGCCATACCTTAAGTCTCTTTAAAGTGTACTCTGAATCCTTACCCATTGACTGATTTAATGAGATATTTTGTCTAGGCAAGGCTCCATAATTTAACATCATCTCTCAACAAAATGGTGTCTGTTTGCCTTTTTCTGACTGTTGTCCTTTCCTTTCTCCATTCCAGACAATGCAAATTATCTTGACAAACGTTTGACTTCACTGAGTATGCTTGAGACACAGTCAATGCAATGTTCAGCTCTGGGGTGCTGGTCAATAAACAGGTTGGCACTGGAGGGACTAGTATCCTGATTCTTAACATTTCCTGAAAGCCTCTGCTGCAGGTGATGCAGCAGTTAGGACTTCCTAGAATTTCACAACATATGCGAGCAAGAGACTAGCAATACTTACTATATAGAATAATTATTTCATATTATAAAAGCTTTTAACTCAGAGGGAAAACCATCTGGTTAAAAATACGTGCATTTTTCTCATTTCAAGTATAACCCTGGGGTTGTTTTTGCTCAGTTTATTTCTGACTGCTTTTGATTTCATCTAGGAACTTGTTAATGATCCGTGGCAATCGAAGTCAGCAATAGCTAACAGCAAAAATGAGAGTTAATTTTGGAATACTCTTGTCTCTCACTCCCCTCTATTATCTTGTTAAATGGCAAATGAGCCTGTTGTTCCTTACCTTAAATTATTAGATGCAAGCTCTTTGTATATTTTTTGTGGTTTTGATCTTTCCAGCAATGTCTCCTATAGTAGTTTAATATGTATGCTGTGGAGATATCCGCAGGTTCAATAAATGGCTGTCAAATAATTAGAAGTATGACCTCCTGCTCTGTTTATCAATGCTTTTATTTTTTAGAAACTATTTATATTCCTGCTTTTATGTTATGATTGGGGTTTTTGTGTTTTTTTTTTTCTGGTGGATTTTTTAATAATAAAAAGTCGAGAGTGAACTGTCTCTGAATGTGTAGTAGAAACCACTGGATTTCATAATTGAGGGCAAATTGTTCCTTCTGATATAACAGATGTAAGTCTGCTGTGTTCTAGGACTGCTTCTTGTCATGTAGCTGTAATGAAAAGAACACACTGTAATGACAATCCCAGAACGATGAGTTGTACAGGGATGACAGGCAGAAGGATTGTTTATCTGGCGCTCAAATGGACAAGTGGTCTTCTGTTAAAGATGAGATCATTGAAGGAGGTTCTGTAGCAACTTGTCTGTCACCAGGCTTGCCTGGGTGTCCCTCTGTCGCCACATAAAGCTGCACTTTGTAATGTAGTGGAATATGAAGGTGTACGAACAAGGATTAGACCAGCTCAGGTCCCAACAAACCCCACCTTCTGACAGCAGCCCAGACAGACCTCTCCCATCCTGGACATTCAGCACTGATTTCTGTGTTTTACCCCACTGCTGTCTCAAGCAATGCTGTAACTAAATACAAACCCTATTACATGTCTTTAATCAGAGGTAGTTTATTTAAGTCTAAAAGTAAAATTCAGCTAAGTGATAGCACTTAAGCAATCAAAGTCAGCAGATGATAATTTAGCATCTGATGGTAACAAGAATAAATCTTGGTACACAGTTATTTGATATAAAGTTGGTGTAAACTTCTTCATAAGCCTGACTTGAATAAATATAAAATAAAAACGTAATAAAGTCCAGATTTTCCCTCTGTGTTTTTGCCTGTTTGGCAGTTCTTGTGTGTGAAAATAATAAATGGAATGAAATGGGTTTTCCAGAGTGGCTTTGGGGTATAAGACTTTTCACACCTGGCTGTACATAGGAATGTCTTTGAAATCATAACTCTTCTCTTTGGAGAAGGTGGAGGGATGTGCGTGACTGACACAGCTGGTCTTCCTGTGTACTGTCTTCAAAGAAGCTCTTTTTTTATTATTTTTCTTGTGGTTAAAGAAGAAATAAAGATTAATCTGGAGGAACTCCAATCTTTCAAGCATTTTTATAGATTCCATCTCATAGTTGTTTGGTTTGTGGTTTTTTTTTTCCCCCTCCTCAATCACAGTCCTCCTGTATGTGCTGAAGTTAGTAAAACTGGTCTGTCTGAAGCCTGTTTAATTGTTAAGACAGGTATGAAAAATCCTCCTGCAGGAGTATTTAGTCTGCTTACTTTCTGGATCTAACTAACCCTGAAAGTTCCCACACACTAACATCTCACCTGCAGCTTGGTTGCAGGAATGGGTTCTAGTGACGGTGACACAAAATTAATTGTAGTCATGATTTGGGGAAATAATGTTTGTCTTTTATGTTACAACCTACTTGGGAAACTATTGCGCTCAGTAAATAATTGGGCCATGTCGAGGCTCAGCTCGAGAGGTTTTCATTTCTCCCAGGCATATTCAGAAAATGGAGGACTTACTTTAGCTTTAGGTCTTTACTGTCTGAAATCAAGAGCTTAAATCTGTCATGTATATGCAAAAATAGATGGTTAAACTAATTCCACCTGAAGTATACAAAGCCACTGAGCTCAGAAAAGGACTTCATTTTACAGCCTTTCCATAGGTTAGACCACATGGATCTTAAACTTAATCCTGTTTGGTTTTTTTCACTTGCTTTTCAAAGAAACTTCTCTAATCTTTCCAAATGTAAACATGTTATTAACATCCCAGAGGTAAAGAACTTTAGTTTTGAGCCTTCAACTCCAGTTTTTATCTGAACCTACAAAATCAGCAGCTGTACTGTAATCAAATCAGAGAATAAGACTGTTTTTCTGGTATTGACTGTGGATTCCTTTGGGCTGTGTGGTGCCTGACTCTTAAAACGTGCTGAGGTTGGGGAAACAGAGCAGGGGGATGAACAGGGGGGGGGTTCTGTTTCTTTTTACTAATGAAGATAATATAGCATTCAGTTCCTTCTGCTTTGGGAGGAAGGGACCTACTCCATGGAAATGAAGAAGGAGGCATAACCATTTAAAAACCCCAACACTACCGAGAAAATTCAAACAAATACCCAAAACAAAGAATCCCGCGCCAAAAGCACCTGGTGCACTGCATACTGAGGAAAAGTAGTGTGAGACAGTACAGTAATAAAACCAAAATGGGTGATGTACAGCTTCTTGTATTTTTTCTTAATTCTTCAAGTGCCTAGTGTGCTAGACCTGACTGAGATTTTTGACATACATAAATGGCAGAGAGAAGTCAACCAAAACCTTAAATACCTGAAGTCCCATGCAGGAAACTGTTTGATATATCCAAATGGTTCTGGTAAGTAAGTTTGCTGTGTTATAGAAGTGATGCTGGCTCCTTTCAGGTAGTCCTTGATGGTTTAATGTGAGGAAGATCTATCCTACTTCCACAGAGATTAGTCTTCACTGTTTCAGTTGGACATCTGAAGATAATGTTTACTGGCACAGGTTATGTTAATTTTCTTTTATTCTTTCTTCGGAGTTCTGTTACTTCTAGACAGATATTCAGATTACAATCCCAAATACATTGACCATACAATGGGATAGACCAAAAATGTGTAATTGCCCTGAAAAATCTGGTACTTCTGTGTCTGTGCTAGCTGGTTATAATAATCTATTTGATGACTATGCTGCTGACTGGAATGTGTTATTTTCTTTCCCCTTTTAGGATTGATAATAAATCTACACTGATGCAAAATGAAACTATTTCTTCATTAGAAATACCATTAGAAATGAGTAATGTCATTTATTTTCAATGGCCTTTGCAACTTTATTTTTGCTGTAGGTGCAAGGTGGCAGTTCAATGCAGGTACTCTTACTGCTTCTGCAGTGTTTAGATAGGGTGAATCAGATATGTTTTATCCTTCTGGGCATGTATGTTTCTTTGCCAATGGCAAATTTTCATCAAAGGCGTTTTTTTTAGGCTTTTTCCACAGTGATGTACAAATACAAATTTGATTAGGCTCTTTCTGAAAGATATTAACACAAGTGTTTTTTTCCAGTCTTTAAGCCAGGATGCATTTGCACATGACTCATAGCCAGTGTCAACAGCCAGAGGAAACTGGTTTTGCATCTGAAATCTGAAGATACTCAGATACTGTTTCTTACACTCAGGACACCTTATCCGTCTCTGCTGTTTATAATTTTTCTTCAGTGAGGTTGGGAAGCACTGTCCTTCTTACAAGTGGTACATTTGTAGAGAAGTGGCGTGCCTGAGCCTCACAGCCAGTCAGTCCATAGAGTTGCTGGAGGAGGAGAAAGGTGTCTACGACTGAGATTTGGATGCTGTGTGGGATTGGGTGGTACAGTGTGCAGTCTGAGCACTAGAAAACATTCACAACCAAGAAGTGGGGAATGACATGAAGAATAGAACAGCTGGCAAACCTCTTTCTTTTAGGTCAGATTTTATTTACTTGAAACTCTTACCTTAGGACTCTCCTGGTTCTGATTGTTTCAGAGTAAACTGAATTAATGAGCTGTAGGTGAATTTGATGGGTACAGGTGAACTGCTTCATTTTTCTTCTTTAGGAGAGTTTTTTTCGAAAGCTATTGAGTGGCCTTGAAAAAAACTTACGGGAAAAAGCCCTCACTTCATGTTCCAGGAATAGATTGCTGTTTACATGCAAAATAAATTAAGAGAAGAATGGTAACAAAAAAGGGTTATTATATCTGGAAGTTTATTTGAGACCATGAATGCTTATGTTATATCTGGATGTTCATTTAGAATCTCAGTCTCTAGGAAACAGGTTCAGTCTCCTGCGTCCTTTTGAGCTTTTAGAAATAAGATTTTGGTGATTTCATGTGTTGTGTGAGTAGCAGATATTGGAAAGCCCTATGAATGTCTTTTTTACAATCCTGTAATTCCATTTCTGATAATTAATTGCATTAAAGTAGCATTAAAGCACTGTAGGTGGTAGGCTGTGTGTGTTTTTTCTTTTCTCTCTTTCTTTTTTTTTTTTAAACATTTGCCCATTTTAAACATTAACCCATGGTACCTGATAAGATACGTGCTGCTGTATGCTCTCTATTATCAATGGTCGTGCTGTGGGAGGGTGCTTTGGAGCACTAAGCGTAGTGTACTTCTGAAATATATCACTCCTGCAAAATGTGGCACTGGATGGGAAGAATGCACAACAAATTAAAAAACTCCAGATTTTATTGAAGAAAACCACTTTAACAGCATTAAGGCTGAGAATTAAGGTTGAGAAATGCCTGCTGCGGTGTTGCTGTTACAATGTCATGTTTTTGAATCAAGGGTGCTTGTGGTATGAGATCATTCAAACACTTGGTCATAAAAGCTTTCTGTATTGATTTCTTTCAAATGTTCCTAATGGCACTTAATTGTTGCCTATTCAACTGTTTCTCATTGCTTGTTGAGTGGGCCCATGTTTTGTTTAATGAGAACATATTTCTTTTTTTTTTTGGCTTTGTTAACACATTTATATAGTTCTTTCTGAGTTTTTCCGTGCTAATCAGTGTGACACACAAAAATGTCCTTTTCACAAAGCTAAAATGGCTAACGTGATAGCATTATCCCCATATATATTCTACTCTGCATACGGAGAGATCAAAATCAGATTTAAAATATTTATTATAAGATATCATAAAGTTAATTTATTCGTCACCTACTAACATAAAGTTGCAAATTTCCACCAACTTCCATTGCAGTTTGGATGTAAACATGAAAAAGCAAAGCACTAATATGTTACCAGGGCCTGCTTATGAGGTTTTATGTTAGTGGTGTGCCCAACATCAAACAAGGACTCTACAACAGATGCAGTGGCAGAATTAAATTACCAGAGTTTGCTTTAGCAATAGGTCCTTTATTCTCTTCCATCATGTGGTCACAGATATAAACAAATGGTTGACTAATTGCACAACCTTTTTCTTCTTTTTTAAATATGATGAACTGCTACAGAAGGGTAGAGCAGCAGAAGTTGACAGGAGAATATGGCTTTGTCTGTTGTGCTGTAGCTGCATCACTAGACATGAGCAGGGGAATCAGACAGTAGTTTCCTCAGCTTTCAGTGAGCCCAGTCAGAAAATCAACTTTTGCCAAAGCCTTGACAACTAGGCCAGTTGTTCCCTATGAATTGTATATTGATCTTTAAATACATGTTAGTAAAATAATTGCACAGGGATTGAGAAACAGTGGGTTGTATTGGGGATAAAAGGAGTTATTGGAAAAACTGGAATGTGCCTCTGCTTTTTCTGTTCATTTTATAACTTGGCTGATGAGGTGGATTTTATTCAGAAATAGCCCACAGCATTGTGCTGCGTTCCAAAATCTGGAACGCAATGCCATATTAGGTATAGCTGCAATCAGTCGCAATTTTGTTGGATGATTACGCATAGGGACTGGAATGTGGAATATGAACATGGTTATTATCACAAAAATGCCATTCTGATAGTTATTTAGCATTTAATTGTTTGGACAAACTGCACTTCATTTTTATGGAGTTTCTAACACTCTCCTAGTCTCTTGCATCATCAGCCTGTGAAATTGTTACACTGAATGAGCAAAACTGGCATAATTTGGATTAAAAATTATTCTATTTTGAGATGAAAGCTCACAATTTTGAATAATGAGCTACTGGAATTAAGGGGAAGAACTTAGGTAGTATCCTGAGAAGTCTGTTGTATGTAACTGCTAACGAAGACCTTGTTACTATGTCTGTGTAGAGTTTTACACAGATTGCTGTTTTAAAAGCAGTTAAGAATTCCTAAACAGCCAGCAAGGCTATTTGTCTAATCAGCACCTCTGCTCCAGGAGCAGCCAGAAATTAAAGGCAAACATAGCAGTGTGGGGGGCAATGCAGTAAGCCCAGTTTTGTTGGTGCTTACTAACTCTAGTTTGCAATTACTGGAAGGCTGGTACAGAGCATTAGCAAAGAGCGAGGGAGAGGGTTTCAAATGGATAAATAAACAAGACGTTCTGGCTGCTGTTACAACTGTCTAGGAAAGAATTCAGCAGAACAATAAAGAGACCTGCAAGCAAGGCTTTATGGCAATGGTACAAATGTTACAGCTCCAAAATATCTTTTCTAGCATTGCAGAAGGCCACTGTAGAGCAGACTGACTTTTATCTGCAACACCACACAGTATATAAAAGCTTGTCTTTTCCACCCATGGAAAAATAAAGATTGCTCCCTTTTTTAAATGCAATTATCCTGCACCCAGTTGACAAGAGTGCAGTCCTTAAACCTGCACATAGGCTGTGCTTGCTTTGTAAAGCACTGACAGAGTCATCTATGACTGAATTCCTTTTCATCCATCCACACTTTGAAGAAGATTAGGCTTCTAAGCAAATGTATCTCAGATTACTTTCTGCTGCAGTCGCAAATATAAAGGTTCATACATAGGCTCTGGCTGTGTTTTCAGTCTTTCACGTCTGTAGTGATAAGAATTGAGCTTTAAGAAACTGAATGGTCTGAAATGATAGGGTTTCCTGACTTTGTCTGCTTTATGAAGTCCTGTATCTAATGCTTTGAGAAATGACATAGTATATGTATCGCTCTGTGCTCTAAACTAGCTTTAGCATCTCTGGGCCAAGAAGGCATGTATAATAATCACCATCTGTATTAATTAGTAAAAATAACTACAATTAAATGACATTGCTTCAGGGTTAACATTTTTTATTGTTTATGGACTGTTATTTTTACAAGCAGCTTTATTATATTTTTATTTAATTTTTGCTACAATTTGCTGATGAGAATGAGCACTGTAATTCAGCTGTATTGGAATGGGATGGAAGAACTGAACATCTTGCAGGACTACTTCATTAGGTGTAGGAATAAGGACAGTATAGGGAGGTAGTATTCTCTGAGTAGTGGCACTCATAGCAGCAAAAATTTGTACAGAAGCATAAGAACCACACAGTGGATCAACTGTCTGGTCCAGTATTTTATTTACTGATATTGTCACTGTAACTTTAATATTATGACATGATCATCAAAAGGAAATAAAAGAATAAAATCATAAAAACCTAGACTAAACCATGAAAAGATCAGAAAGCCATGGGAAAAACATTTCACAGAGAAAGACATTCAGTTACATAAACTACCGAGAGTATTTAGATACATGCTTCTCAATGAAATGCTTGTTATATTTTGCTTCCAGTGCTTTATGGTTTTAAATGTTTAATTACTTCAATGAATGAGGAATCACTGCAAATGCTAATAATTCAGAAATTAAACATATTCCAGAATCTTTATTCCTTATGTGGTGATTAGAAATATCTCTGTGCGATGGAGAATATCCTCAGTACTGGGCTGAGGTGTGATGTACACATGCTGAATTTTGCATAAGGTAGAGGAAGATGTTATGCCCCAGGTATCTGAACTTCACAGACCAATACAGACTTTTTACAAATAAGTATAGCTATTTGATATTCACCAGCGTGGCAGAGAGAAAACTGCAGTGGAACACAGAATAGTCTAATGGTATTCCAGGCTACTGTAAATGAGATGTATTGTACTAAACATGACTGTGTCCACTTCTCTGCTTGCCCAGACCTTCCACAGGACCAATGAAGAGGACATTTCTGGGACACTTCATTGGGTGCAGTTTAACTCAGATCAGATAGTTTATTTCAGATAAAAGATCAGATAGTTTAGATCAGATAAACTTTCTTATTCTTCACTGAGTAGAAAAAAGATTCTCGAGGGCACAAAGTTAAAGGTTTATATTTACATTTGGTCTGGTGAATGCCTCCTCTGATGTTTGATTTTGGCTTTGAAAATTACTGAATTATGGGTCCAATTATTGGGTCCAATCTGCCCAGCACTAGAAGGGTAATTTGTTTGTTTGTTTGTTTCAGCTTGTGAAAGTAAATTTAATATCCAGAATCCATTTTCACCGGGTTTACCAGAGGCAAGATACTGTTGGGGCAGGGTGGGAATCCAAAGACATAAAAGCAACAATGAAAAGACTCCCTAAAAATAAGTCCATATGAGGTGTGTTTGCTAATGCAGGACTAAAGTAAACATTGGTTTACATGATTAAAGTAACAGTTTCCTTGCTAGCTGTTCTGTAGTCAACTAGTATGTAGCCACAAAATTCATAGATGCTCTTTGGCTTTGCAGAATTGGATCTTCTGAGTTAGTTCAGAGGTGCTTCTGAAGACTCTGCAGACAGCTTGCTGCAGTAACACGAATTAATGGTGACATGGCTTCCCCTCCTTTCGCAACTAGTAGTCTGGATTCTCCCTTTCATTTTGAACTTGTGCTTCTGACTTGTGTTTCAGTTTGGGATCATTGACCCTCGGAGTATCATCACAAGTCTTTTCAACCCCTGTTCAATCTACCATAACACAGTTCCCAGTGATGAATTTTTGTGCTCAACTAGATTTGCAGTAAACTCCCACATACTTTACTGTACAACATAGTTTAGAAAAGAATCTGAGCATAAACAAGATCATTATTGCACAGTAGCTGGTGTATGTTTGGTCAGCATTTGAACTGGTGGCCACCTGGAACTGGGGAATATATTTCCTTCTCCTGCTGTAGTGCTAAACAGTGACTCTTCATGTAGTTCTTGCGCTTTTTTTGCCTTTTTTTTTTTGCCTTTTTTTTTTTTTTTAATTCCCTTCTCTTTCATGCCATTGCTAGAACCTTGATAATGTGGCATGTGAGCAATTGACTTTATTTTAACTCTGCTCTGTTACTTATTACTGTACATATTTCATCAAAATGCAGTCCAACTTGCATAAGTCAGAATAAAGAAGGCACTTCCAGTATTGCCTTTTGTGTATTGCCAGTTAAAAAAGAATGGTGTGTTTCCCTCAGATAGCAGATAATTCTGATCACATTGGTAACAAGTGATTTACCAGTGAAAAATAGGGATGGGCAAACATGCCTAGTCAATGCTGGGAAATGAGAGATATTTAATTAAACTCCCACAGGCAGGTTAGCCTAGCTGTCATTTTCTAGTTCAAGATGAGAAGGACAGTCCATTTCTTGAAACTCCATGATTTAGTTCTCCACATAGGTAGAGGCAAGTGGGTACTGGAGCATTTAGCTACCATAGAAGGGCTTGAAACTATTTTTCTTCTTGGCTGTTGACTGCATCCTGTGTTTAAAAAGAAAAAAATAATTCTGAGAGAATTGTCTCTATCAAGCTGAATTGTTTTCTGTCTGGAGTCATCATTGGATCTCAGTGCCTTAAGTATCTCTGAAATTGTGCTCTCAAATTCTGGAGGGTTGAGAACATTCTGCTTGTGAAGCTCAATAGTTTCTCAATAGATCAGAGAAAAATCTTTGATCTTTACTATCAAATCCTGCCTACTTAAATTCCCTGCTTGTGTTACTGGTTGTGTCTTTCCATATTCACGGGGGACTGTAGGACAGCAGTACTGCATGGGACTTGGTTGTTCTATCCCATTGTCCTTGCTGAAATACCTCGGCTCATATGAGTTCCTAGTGCAGAATAAATTAGGCAACGCTAACAGTTCAGTGCCCTTCCTGACAAAATATCCTACTCCCCTCCAGACCTATGCAATGGTATGGAAACCATGAGCTTGTCTATTCACTGTAGCTTGCAACACCCTCTCTGGGTTTTCTTCCAGGAACAAGCAGCAGAACTTCATATGAGCTCGAGGGTTCTCTGTAGTAGCCCTTTCTGCTCCCCAGCTGTCTGTGTGGGCTTGACCATCTCTTCCACTCTCCAAATCTTGAAAGATACTTTGCTGTGTCTCAATGAGGAAAGGGCTGAGTTCTGCTAAAGCTGCCATATCATTCAATAGTTCAGTTTTAGAAAGAACAAGGTAAGTATGAAAAAAGGAAGGAAGACTTTAAGGTTATTTCTTGCAGCAATATGGCTTAAATACTGGCCTTTCAGAAAGTTTCTGGCTTCTCTGCACAACTTTTTCTATGCCACAACAATTCAGTCTGGAATCCCACACACAGTGCTGACTTTGGAAGTATTTGGGGAATATACCAAATGTATAAGGATATCCAGAATATGCCTGAACAGCACAGTAGACCCTCTGTGGTGAAGTCTGTCCCATCAAAGAGTCCAGATCTCCACCATCAGATATCTATCATGAGGTGACCTGCCTGAACAACACCTGATCACCCCAATGCATTCAACCCTTCTTCTGTGAAGGCTTTCACAGCTTTATCACATGAGGCTATCAACCCTCAGAATCAGTGCTTGTCCTTACAAAATATATGATTGAGATTTAGCTCAGCAGGTATTTTAAGGCTGATTTTTGGATGATAGACTCATAGGTATAATTTCACTACAGCAACCTTCAAAGCTAGTTGAGAATCACAGCCATGCCTATAGCATGTGGAAACAAAACATGCGATGGCAATAGCATTGAATGCTGTGAATAAAGATAACATGCAGGTACCCCCAAAAATGCCAGGAGTGGAAGGATTTAGGAAAATTTATTTCCAAAGGGAAAACCGCTAAAACCAAAGAACATTAGAACTAAAGAACATTGTTAGAACACCGGGCCTGGGGAAAGACACACCTCATGTTCTTCTCAGGCCTTTTATCATCCCTGTCCCACATGCTGTGGGGACCTTCAAAAATGTGTGCAAGAATTTATCTTCTTCTCATAGCAGGGAAAGCTTCTCTGGAATGCTGTGGGAGAAAACATCTAAAGCTCTCTCTGGGAAAAATGCCTCTTCCAAACAGGAAAGGCTTCTAAGAGAAACAAGCCCAAACTCCTCATAATAAATCTTGCAGAAAGGGTCTTCTACACTTACAGATGCCCAAACTGTTCCACTTTTTTAGTCATGTCCA
The DNA here is from genome assembly GCA_013399895.1 of Serilophus lunatus. Taxonomy (NCBI): domain Eukaryota; kingdom Metazoa; phylum Chordata; class Aves; order Passeriformes; family Eurylaimidae; genus Serilophus; species Serilophus lunatus. Next base: position 75,673 of record VXBA01003320.1, read on the forward strand.
AATGGACAACTGAGACAGCAATTGCAGGTGGAAGAGCTGGCAGCAGGATAATGACATCATGAAGGAGCAGTCAAAGCAGTACTCACCTGACCAGTGGAATGAAAACTGTAGTGTTAAACTTAGTGAAATTTGTAAAATGTATGATGTTCCAGATGTTGTAAAACATACGATGTTCTTCTTTGATGGTGAATTGCAAAATGTGCCATTTATTAAGCAAATGTATTTTGCAAATTCCAGATGTTGCTAGAGGCATGCCATGGACTAAGGGGACAGGTAAGAACTTTGATAAAGATCTAATGGAAGTTAAACCAAATGCACTTCTCATGTGCATTTCACTATTCTGCTTGTAGATTTCCATTTCTGATTGGGCTTTCCTGTTAGAAATCAGACCATAAAAGCAGGGGACTCTGGTGAAATCCTTATTCTTTCGCTCTTAGCAGACATGATGTTAATTACCCAGGGAAAGATTATGTTTAACTGCAGCACAGGGATTGCGAAACTTTTCTGGGGCTATGAAAATTCTCTGTTTGAAAAGTAGTAAATGTTGCAAAATACAAATGAAACTTTGCTACGGTTTGGAAAGAGACTAATACATTGATATTCTTGGAGGACTAGAAGTGGCCTGGATCAATGAGTTTGTAGAAGTACAAACAAACTTTGGTACACAGAAAATTTTCTCCATAGTAGATTGGATTTCCGATGTCCTTCTGATTCCTCTGGTGTATGTTTAACAGATTCTTGACTCTGTCAGACATTGGGGGAAAAAAAATACTTAATTGATGTCCAGCCACAGAGATTCATAGGAAGCATGTTTTTATGATGAACCATGCCTTGGCTACTGCACAAAGGGTTTGCTGGGTAACTCAAGAAATAAAACATGGCCCTTGACATCTTGCTGCTCTGGCTATAACATGGATATTTTTTGTTGCTGTCACTCATGGGGAGGTTTGTGAACCCACACATGCATCCTGTTGTGGCAAATGAATGTATGTGATGTTGTTTGTTGGATTGTTTCTCAAGCTGTATCTCTGTAGAGAGCTCAAACAGTAAACTTACCCCCTGTTGGGTATTACTCATTTTTATTGTTACTAAGAATACTAATTCATATGGCAGGAATTCTGTGTGTTTGAGTCACAAGCACTTTGGTAAGTTCTGCATAATTATCCCCAAAATTGTTATGAGACTGTGAGTGGCAAAGAAAGGCAGCAGGATGAGTTCAGGCTGGAAAGGAATGTTTTTCCTTGAAGAATGATATGTTAGGCATACATTTTGCTGTTCTACCTTTTCCTTACAGCAAAAAGAATGGAGTTTTCTATTTGATTCTCAAAGTTTGTTGAACATTTCAGTTCTGAAACCCAACTGGCAAGTCCCAGCAATTCTATGAGTGGTCATAAAATCTGCACGTGGTGTGTGTCACCAGTAAAGCAGTTTGCCCCTGGGTATTAGTCAACAGGCCTAACACTAATATTAGTGCCAGTATCAATGTTACTAATATTAGTGTCAGAATCTGCTATTTGTTGGCTGTTAGTCCTAGAGGTAGTTCAGAGTGGTGCCTTTCACTCTATTGTCCAAAAATCCTTCTGGCTTCCTTATATGTGAAGAAACTCTGACAGAGAATCAATAATACAACCTCATATGCTCTGTATTTCTCTCTCTGTGTCTCTTTCATATAGAGGCACACATCCAAGTGGGAGTATGATATTTCTGAAAGGTACATGGCTGTAGAGGAAAATAATTTATCTACAGTTTAAAAAGGGCTAAATGTGTGTATATATATATAACAAATATTCTGAGGACTGCAAATTTAGCTAAAATGACTTAGTTTTGTTTATACACTACTAATAAAATGAGACAAAGGTCAGAAGGTTTGTTTCAAGTCAAGGATTAATTCAAAATTCCTGTGCTAAGAGTTCTTTTCTCAGCTCTGTTGTAGCGATAGTGCACAATTGTTTGAATCTTCTGTGATGGTAGGGATCCAACTGAGATCCCTGTTGTAAGTCTTGTTTCATGTGTGCTTCATTTTAATGTGTGTGTATGTGTTTAACGGCATCTTTTGCTTATCCTTCATTTGCTTGCTTTCTCCACTGTTCGCTGCTGTGGCTGAGAGCTGGACATGGTTTCCAATGCTGGAGCTAGAGCTAATCTTTAATTTCTGCAGCTGTGTTGCAGTCTTCCTGAATTAGCAGAATTATTTTTTAAGGACAACAGACAGTAAAATCCCAACATCTTCCCTGGGGCCTCAAAAAAACCAGTGGCTGAGGGTTGAACTATGGAAAAAACCTTCAGAAAAGGTTGTCTGAAAACTAAGGAAACTGACAATAAAAGCATTTTATCTTTAAATATTCTTAAATACTTCTCAGCGAAGGGTAATCAAAGACTTTGCCAAATGAATGGAATCACATTATGTCAGGAAACTAAACACAGAGGTTTTGATAGTTTGGGCAGTAACTTAATAGGGAGCTCTAGAGCCAAAGGAGGAGGGTAACTGGACACTGAATGGGCAGGCACAGGGAAGGGCAGCTGTTGTCCTCTCAGCAGCTCTGGGCAGATCTGTTAAAGCTGCAAAAAGTTTTGTGTGAGTCTTCATGTTTTGAAGAAAGCCAGGCAGAATCCAGAGGTGTCCTGACAAAGTAGAAGCATTTCAGAGTGTAGGGAAGAGCCAGACTGTGGAAGGAAAGGAGAAAGTGTATCCTGGATTAGGAGTAGGTGGTGTTACTGTTGGAAAACAGCCAGCTGCACTGGGGAAGGAAGCCTATTGAAAGTGATTGTTAACAGCCAGTTGCACTAAACCACCTCTGTGTTTCCAGCTCTGCTCTGGCAGAATCTGTCTTGAAATCTTCTCATGCAAGTGGGAGTTTTTGATCTGTAAGTGCTGCCATGTGTGGAGCACAGAGTATGGTCAAGCGTATTTTAAAATAACAAAAGAAGGGATGGGAACAATGCATTTGTTTTGCATTTGTTTTGTATTGCCTTTGGAATCCACACATGGCTTGTTTTGATGGATACTGTTAGATCTGTTCCTGCTGCAAATAAATCATGAGGTGGAGCCAGGGAGGTATTTGCTTATTTTCTGATTTTGATTGTCAGAGGGACAAAATAAAAAAGGCCTAGCACTGACAAAGAAACACATCAACTCAAGGAAATCTCTTGCCTCAATAGTTTTGGTGAGGAATTAAGACAAAAAAGCATTTGCCTGCCTTGTGCAAAAATATTGTTTTTCAATTTCCATTACTGATGTTTCAGTGGATCTGTCATGATCTGGCATCGTCCTTTATAAAAATCCTCATTTGATAACATGCCTCTCAAAAGTTTCATGTCTCAGTTGAAGTAAAATTCCATCATAAATTTGTTTGTAAACAATCCTCTGACCACACGAAAATTTATTAGGGGTTTGTGGGTCAAATATACCTCTCTTTTAAAGGATACTTAAGCCCATTGGAGTTCTGTCAGGATTGCATATGATCTAATGATTAGTATCTTCTATGTCTTTCCATTGTTATTAAGTTTTTGAATTTTCAGTGTTCTTGGATTAGTAAGAATTATGCCAAGTAGTAGCTGAAGATACTAAGGATCTTTTAGACTTGAATAAACTTTTAGGAAAACATTTCATTTGTAGACAACATCTGCTTTATCTGTACAAAATATATTTTCTTATTATTTTGCATGTTTTCCTGTGTCTCACTGTATCAGTGTTGCATAAAAAGTCTTGAACATTCTAAGGGAACAAAATGCTGAATTCTTAGAAAAGCTGAACATCTGTGTTTTTATTTGAGTTTGAAGGGATTTTCATTTTTTTCTGAATTCCTAGGAGGTACGTCATAACGATTTCAAAACATGCCAGTTTTAAAGACAAAACTTGAACATTCTGTGAGCAAAAGAAGATGTGACAGCAGAACAGAAAGAAAACAAATCCTTTTATTATTATAGCAAAATACTTCTTCTCACCTGCTTGGTTCCAAAGAATGTTTTACTGCATTTCATTCTCAGATGAATAGCTTAATTTTTTTCTATTTTATCTTTTTTTTTTTTTAATGCTATGGAATACTGCATTCAAACCTAAAAGACTGACTTCTGCTTTTAAGCAGACCAAATGAAATGCTTTTATTGCAAAAAGTATTGTATTTCCAAAATAGCTAAAGCAATCTCTTTGCAGACAAAAGAATGATTTTGATGGAAAGTTCTTGTCAGTTTGAAATAAAACCAAGAATTTTTTCATCAGACAAAACCTATTTTTTTACAGAAATAACTTACAAAGAAGACAAATGCAAGCATCATGACAGTTTAAAATGGAAGTCCTGAATTAATGATTTTTAGACTGAAAACTAATCCTTTGATTCTTTGAAAGAGTTGTACAAGTAAAATATTTTCATTTTGCAAGCAGACAAAACTGTATCCTCAAGAATGATTTGGAAAATGGGATTTAGAAAGTGGATGCTGGTTGCATGAGCAGACCTATGGCAGTACAAGGTCAGCCTGAAAGTCCTGCATGCCCCATAGTTAGTCAAGAAGGGCTAGTCTAAAGACAGACTGGTGTGCACATGTTCTGCTGTGAAGTCCCAGAAGGGCATCTTGGTTTGACGTTGTGATGTAAAGAAAATAGAAACCTGGAGCATGAAAGGTGTGATAGGAACAAGCCCTTTGGATTGTAAAAGAAATGAGGAAGGCTTAGCAACCCAACAAAGAAAGCTTCTTTTTCTAATGAAAAACCTCCTGCAAATGCAGCATCTGAGCAGCAGATTGAGATTTCCATGTTGGTGAAGGGTCTTAATTTGCCAAACCCTGGACTTTGTTGAGTTCCAGGGCTTGTGCAAAGCATTTGACACTGTGCCAAGTGACATCCTTGTTTCTAAATTGGAGAGACATGTTTGGTCCAAAAGCCAGCTGTATCTGGGTCTGCATCCAAAGTAGTGTGAGCAGCATATCAAGGGAGGGGATTCTGCCCCTCTGCTCTGCTGTGGTGAGATGCTAGCTGGAGCTCTGCATCCAGCTCTGGAGCCCCCAACATATGAGGGATGTGAACCTGACCATGCAAATCTAGAGGAGGAGGTGAAGATGATGAAAGGGTGTACCACTGTCCATGAGGACAAGGCTGAGAGAGTTGGGGTTGTTCAGCTTGCAGAAAAGAAGGCTGTGTGGAGGTCTTTAACACTTTACTGTGCCTAAAGGGTCTACAAGAGACCTAGAGAGGGACTTTTTATAAAAGCACATAGTTACAGGACAAGGGATAATGGCAAATTTAGAATAGGTATTAGAAAGAAATTCTTGATGGTGGGAGTGGTGAGACACTGAACCGGTTGCCCAGAGAAGTTGTGGATGCCCTATCCTTGAAAGAGTTCAAAGGCAGGTTGAATGGGGCATTAAGCAACCTGGTGTACTGGATGGGATTCTGCCCATGGTGAGAGGAGGTAGAAGGTTCCTTCCAACCCAAACCTTTTGAGTAGTTCTAGTAGTAATTCTAGTAGTTGTTCCTTCAGTTTAAATCTGTCTTTGGTGAAAAAATTATCTGTTGCTGACCAACTTCTTTTGAAATTCTACCTTTTGTGCTAAGGCAGATAGCAGACAGGCAGGAACTCACCAAATTGTGCCACCTGTTGCTTCCCCATGTTATGCATTTTCCAGTCTTTTCAGGTGCTCGTTGCACACAGCCTTGCTCTGGAAAGTGTTGAGCTTGTTGATTTCCCACCAGCTTCAGGAGGATTTTAAAGTGTTCGTCACCATAGAGAAGGCAGTTGACGTTTCATCAGATTGAGCTCCTAGGGGAAGGGGCCTGGGAATTAGCAGAGATTTTGTGTTAGTGTAAGTGGTTTACTCCATTACTCGTTTTATAACAAATTTGATTGGCTTTTTATTGAGTATACATCCTTCCAGGTGTTGAGCAGAAACTTGATTGTTAGTAGACTGAGGAGTATTTGTTTGTCTTGCAGGCTTTTGTTCTTACTGGAGTGGGCTTTTTGCACAACTTGTATTTCAGAGTATAGGTCATCTCTCTGCAGCTATGAGAGAGAAGTTAATTTTCTGCCTGCAAGATGCACAGACAAATTTGGTGATATATCATTGTGCATACTGTACCTCTCATATCAATGGAAATGGGTTTCAGACACAATTCAAGTTCAAGGAGTGATTTAAATCCCATTCAGAGCTAACCTCAAGTGTTTTGTGCTTCTGAACTGACCCAAAACCAGTGCTGGATCTGACCTGAAACCGGTGCGGGATCTGATCAGCCTTTGGCTTTGGTATGCATGGGAGCTGGGACTTGTACTAGATTTGTAAAAACATTTATGGTGATGTGCCAGATGCAGTCATAGAAGCGCATCGCTCCTTCCTCAGGTGAACAGGAATAACTGGGAAAGTCCAGTGAGTGGCATGTGATTTGACTGAGGCTAGAAGTTGAACACTTCTGTTGTGTTCCCCAGTTATAGTGCTGGTTCTCAGACTGCCATGTGCTAAACATTAGCTGTACAACTAGGAACTGCACTTAGTCCTGCAAGTTCTGGAACCCAGTTTGAATCTTGTTCTTTTGTTTCATTTATTCTCTTCTTCTGTCTCCACATCCTATGTCTTACTCTCATTCTTTTCTAACATAGACACTGGTTTGTGATGCAAAATAAACTTTTTAGGGTAATGGGTCACCCACTTGACATTCCTGTCTTAATGTGCCATAGCTGTCCTCAACAAGGGACTGAATTTTCCTGTTTTGTAAGGTATTTGGTTTTGATAAGCTCCCTCCCCCTTCAGTCCTTCCAAGTAATACTGCAACAAGCTGCAGCTTGAGCATGGCTCGCAGCCTTTTCTAAGGCTGTGCAGATCAAACAGTGTACCTGCTTTCTCATATCACCTGTGGAAACAAGAGCTGTGTGTTTCAAACTGCAGTCATTAAGCAGAATTCATGATTCCTTATGTAGTCACTGAGCAGAAACTCCATGTCATACTGCTGCTCTGAGGTTATCTTTTGGTATGGGGAAGTCACTTTTTGGAAAGGTGTTGGTAGCATAAATGGTAAGTAAAGAAAAGATTGATGGCATCAGTATGGGCTGCCTTTCAGGTCACCTAAAAACGAAGCTTTCACGGTAAGTGATGGCATGACCCTTGTGAGGCATGTCTTCAGTCCTGTTTGTGCTGTCCTGCCACAGGCTTCATGATTTTGCAGAAAAGGGAGGTAGAAGCCTTCTCTTCCAACACACCTATGATGACAAATGCGGGCCTAAAACATGCTATCTGATCTTGACACTTCTGCTTGCTTTAAGGCTGACAGAATGAAGTTAGGAGCATCATCAGGTGGGTCAGTATAGTCCAGCTTGATGTTGCTTTCCCTCATAGAGTTCTGTTTCATCAAGCAAAATAATTTCTGTGAAGAGGAAGAAATTGGGCTATGACCTTCCCTTGCTGTGCACTTGAGAAGAGTAAAGCTCCTGACAGACTTTCATCCACTGGAAAATGGGATAATTGTGCTTTCTTCCATCTATCTGCACACGTTGTGGCAGCTGTCATCATCTGTATCTCTTGCTTTCTGGCTGTTGACTAGGGTTCCTGTAGGTCACAGTAATACAAACAATGCTCATCAGTAGGAACAATGCCACTTGTCATTTGGTCAAATGTTTGCATTTAGTTATTCTCTAATAAAGTTTGAACTCTGCAGTATTAACATTGTCATGCTCACTAGCTTGAAATTAGTTTTAGTATATAAGTGAGCAGGAAACCAAAACAGCCATGGTGCTTTCTGCCTCTGTGACTGGAGATCATGTCCATTCTGCAGATCTCTTGCTTGTGGTTTTATTCCAAATAAAAAGCACTGTTTAGGCAAGGAACCTCCAGTGTTAAGTCTTTACTCTTCAGTATTACATAGGCTTTAAATTGTTGAATGTGATCTGCATTTCAAACTGTAAAAGTTTATTGGCGTCCAAGTCAAAAAACTTCAGAAACTTACCATTGAAAGTCTCTGAGGGAATTTCAAATGCTGAAAAGTACCACATCTTTTTATATTGTTTATTTTTGTTTTTGTGAGAGGCTGTTCTGATATTAATAAGATAAAAAAACCCCTCAGTTTGTACAGTATAAGCCCCCTTGGATACAGTGTTTTCTGAACAAGCTTAATTAGAAAAATATTAGATATTCCAAGAGTATTTTCCAGAGCAACAGCTGTTGCTCTTTCCTACTCTCCCAAACTGTCTTTGAAGGAATTGGGCAAAGTCTTTGTTTTGTCTCAGTGCGGTAACACTTGCTGAGTTGTTTTTGGATCCCAAATGAAATCGAAACTTGCTAGTATCACTCTTTCATGACTGTCGTCAATGTAAGTCTCTTGCACTTCAAGAAACAGCTCTTTTCTTTCCTTTTTTTTTTTTTTAATTTTTTTTTTTCTTTTAACACTACTTACCATTAAAAGTTCCAGGATAAAAAAAGGGGGAAAGAGGAAGGAAGAAAGCATGAATATGAGGAAGAGTCAAAGACTTACAAAAATGTTGTGTTGTTGTTCACCAAAGAGTGTCCTTCAGGCTGGATAGCAAAGGTTATTGATTGTTAAAAATTAGATCAAACATGCTGTTAGATTTGACTTGCTATTAGATTCATCCTGAGATAGAGCTTGAGGCTATATTAATTACTTTTTCGTACTCCTTGCTTCATAGGGTGGTTTTTGCAAGAGGAAAATTGCCTGCATGTATTTTATTTTTAAGTGTGATGTAAATTGCTGTGTGGGGAGGCTCAGAGCACCGACTAGGCACTATCCACTCAGCTGACCTAGTGGGGTGTCACCTCACTGGCTTTGGGTAGACTAGACAGCCCAAAAAGCTGCAAACTTTTCGTCAAAGACACAACCAACTTACCAGCAAATGAGCAACAAAGAAACACTGATGAAAGGAGTCCCAGATCTTTGGAGTGCTGTGGACTTCAGACAGTCCTTGATAGTCTATCTCTCAGCTGCTGTGTGGAAATCACACTAGTAAATAGAATAAGAGTTCAAATTTTGTTTGAGTTAATGAATTAAAACTCAGCTGTGCCATCCATGTACCTGCTGGATGCTCAGTGCGTGGCAAACATGAGCTTATTTCAGCTTAGTATAACCAGCACTGACAGCAGTTGTGTAAAAATTATTAAATACTACTTTTGCTCTATTTTAAGGCCATAAAAATATTCAGTTACTAATTCTCTGGTGGATAATAAGTTTTTACTCTGTTGAAATTTAATTATGTATCTGAGCATCAGATGTAAGAAAGGAAGACAGTTTAAATTCATGTGGATCAAATGGGATGTAATTGAAAATGCAGAGAGTAAGAATTTGGAAAGAAACTGAAAGGCTCTCTGAGAGGTGGACAATGTGAAGTGACTGCTGCTGGGCATTGTGATACAGTTAGAGGTGTAGAAGCTGTGGGAGCACAGCTTCAAGTTCTTCATAAACTGCTGGAGATTTCAAAGTAGAAGCCTACAGAGAGACTAATGAGGCTCTAAGGAGCTTCACAGTTACCATCTGTCATTTGTGGATCTTCTGTAACAAGTAAAGAAGCAATGGGGGGTATTTCTACAATGCAAATACCGCTGCAGCAAACAGTACCCACAAGGGAATGTAGGAATAAGATACCTGGACTATTTCTTCTAAGGAAATCAGAGAATAGTTTGAAGAAGTAGTAAATGATTTTAGTATGGACAATAAAGATGACAGTGGAGAATGCCATGAGCTGAAGCATGAACTAAGATGTCTTTTAAAATTTTGTGTTTCAAGTTGTACATTTTATTGTGAGCATGTTCAGATCTCCATGGAAGATTAATTTCTCAGAGAATTTCCCTTAGTGGAAATGAACGTAGCCAGAGTGCTTTGGATTCTATATGAGATGCAAAGCTCACAGTGAATTGGAAGTCCATAGAAATTATTCCTGACTGAGAATTATTTAATGAAGTGTTTTTGTGGCATAGAAGAGGAGCAAACGAAAACAGAATTTACCAATTTTTATAAAAGATGTTTTTTTAATGCCTTAGTTCCTTAAAATGTATCCTAGATAAACCTTCATCCAAGTGCCCATCTCCATTTGATTGTGAGAAGAGGAAATGAGGTCTAGCGTTATCAGCCATGAGCTGATGGTATAAGTCAGAGTATTGATCCTCTTCTGTCAGCTGGGGGATCATGTAGTGTAAGTAGTTGTATGTTAGCTGATAGACATGACCCTAGACACTTGGCTTTTCTCCTTTGCTGAGCACATGTCCCTGAGCAGAAAGACCTGTATCTCTGAAGGATCAAGGACTGATATCTGTCCCTTAAGAACCTGAGAACTGAAGGTTTTCAGACACTTTTTCCTCTCCTTATAGCTTTTTTCTTTCTACAAAAGTCCACCAACCTGCTATGAGTTTGGCTATGAAATGACACATTTTCTCCTGTCGTCTCTGTTTGAACTTTCTGAGCCCACAGTGTGCAGGGCCTAACTGTGTACCTCTGGCCAGTTTTCAGGCAGCTTCTAAAATATACAATCTAGTGTGACAAAAGAATATCAAAATCTTCTGGTATGCTAGTATCCTAAAAAAAAGTTCAACCTCTTTCTGCCTGAGCAGTGGCATTGCAGGTCCATTTTCTGTAGCTCTGTCTGAGGATGTAAGTGAAAATCTTATCTGAATGTTGAGTTTTTGTTTTAGTGGAGACAGGAGCAGATGACAAACTCAGAGAGAAAGATCCTTAAGGAAAAAAAGTGACATTCAGAAAGGAACTAAGTAAATAGCTGAAATAAATTTAGCATGTGTGAGATAAGAGATAATTCACTTCACCAGTTCAGTTTAGATTATTTCCAGATGCAGTTTTCTAGTAATCCATGTTTCCCATGGTGTGATTTTTTCTTTAATTCTATTATTCGAACTTAATTTCTCTTACCCTGCATTACAGTTGTAACAAGCACCCGGAGAAAAGTACCCAAAGGCAAAAGCAGAATAATTTCTTCTTATTTTTGTTTCATGTTGCTTCTAAAAGTCAATGTTTTCAGAGTCCATCACTGCCCCATTGTCAGAAATATTGTCTGAAATATATTGCCAGAAGTACTGTTTGATTTTAGTGAATTACACATTGTTCTCACTGCAGATGTTATTTTTTTGGCATTATTGTCAACATACTCAGTTATTACAGCTTTAAACTGAAAATTGATTTTCCCTACCTTTTTCTCCTTACAGACACCCACTAATATCAGTTTCTCCTATGTGTGTCAGCATTGCAATTGCAAAACCATAGCCAAGGTTAAAGCTGCTCTTTCCCTTCCCACATAACTCAGCTTCAGCTTCCCACATGGAACTAATTGAAAAAATTCTGCCGGAAAATGTATTTTGGCAAAACCTCTAAACTTTTGACAAAAAGAAATACATGAAAAATACATGCATCCCCCTGGAAAATGCAGATTCTACTGAAAATAAAAAAATTTGGCTGATAACTTAAAGTAAAAAGCATCCTTCAATCACCATGTCCTCCTGGCAGGCAACATGCAATGTAAGCAATTTGTTTTCAGGGAGTCATTTGTGTCAAAAAAAATGAAGCGCATGAATTAAAAATCCCTTTACCAAATGTAGCAGCACTTCCAAATACAGTATGGTAAAATTTTTCAGCCACAGTATGTCAGAATTTGAGGATAAAGGGTGAAATTTGAAGGAGGGGAGGACAACAATTTAAAATAGAATTCTGTGGCAGATTCGTAGATTTTCACCTATAGGCATTGAGAGAAAAATAAGCCTACACCCTGCCCACAAACCCAAGCAAACACACTCACCCCCTACCCTCTGTTTTCTGTCTGTTTCTATTACTATGTTATGTGGTAGCTTTTCATAAAGACGTTTAAATGAGGAAAACTTGTCTGCAGTTACTTTTTTTCCGGTGGTGTAACTCTAATAGATATAAATATGACTGGCTTATTTCTTACAAGGCTTTCATGATGGTGCTTCTTTGTGTGTTTTGAGGCTGTGTCTATGTGTTCAAAAGCAGAGGATGCTAGAGACAGCTCAGAAAAAGCGTATATTGTATTTACATAGCTTGGGATATGATGGACTTTGAATGGACTTTGCTATTGTATTTGTGAGTCACAAAGAACAGCTTTCAAGTGTGGAACTAAAGACATATTTAAGCAGCAAAGGGAATTTTTCTGGTTCTATGTGCTTTGAAGTAAGTTTAAGGTGTTTTTCAGTTGGTCTCAGCATTTAATTTCTTGTACAGCCTGTGCAGGGAGAAAGTGAAAATGCAAAGCATGAGTTCAGTAAGCATTGGAAGTATGTGGAAGGTGTTGGAAAGGATGTACATGCTTGAAACAGACTCTTACAGTCCCATTCATACAATGGATATTTGTTTTCTTTCCTGCTCCATATTCAGCTTGGATAGAGAGCTGAATTTTAACATGCCAGCGCTGATGAAGGAGCTTGGGAAATGAGCTTGCCACTAATACTCTTACTTCACTTTTTATATGATTGGCTGGCCTTTCTTTTTATGGATGCACTTTGACATGACAGTCTGATGGCTATAAAATCAGAGTGTGCAAGTGAAGATGGGTTAGTTCTTCCTAGTTCTAATGGGCTTGAAAAATGCAACAGAAAAAGAAGGTCAAGTAATTCAGTTTTTACAAATATCCAGGATAGACTGAACCCTGTGGAATGAAAATGAATGGGAAAAGATTTGTGATGGTGCTTTGATTCATTGAGCAACAGGAGGAAAAGCCACATCTCCTGATACTCTGTTCTGAATACTGCATAGGCATTCTTGCTGTATAAATTCATGTTTGCCTGACATCTTTATCTGTTGTGACTGTGGGACTTACTGCTTTTGTAGTGTCTCAGGTCCTATGTAAGAAATAGCCTTGATTTAGAATTCAAACTTATAATCTTAATAATGATTATTTAATAGAAAGTAATACTATTTTGCAATATGTGATAATTTAATGCCACATAACAGTTCATAATATAATAATGTATTCTTTTATAAATTATTTTATAAATTTAAAATTACACTTTCTATTTAAATTTATAATTTAGAGAAACCTGAACATTTTTTGCATTTCATGTTTAGCGATCCAAAGTCTTGATTTTTCTTAAAAGTGAACCAAAAGCATGCAAGTGGTAGCTGTAATCCCAAATGAATAAACATGTGTGACTTTTAGTCCTGAATCTTTTAATTTTATGGGTATAAACACTGCTTCAAACTAAGGCCAACTTCTGGCTTTAAAGCTTTGACTTGCATTAGAAAGAAAGAGTTTCTGCTCTTCAGAACACTCCGGCAAACTCTGTGAAATTACAGCCCCAGTTACTTATTTGTGCAACTTTGCTGTGAGATGTATTGGGCCTGTGGCAACCAGTGTGAAGGCAAAAGGTATCTGGTAGTGGAGACTGAAGTGGAGATTTCACTCAGCTGCCTTTGGTGTCCTTCTACATAGAGCCCATGGTTATTTTATAGTTTAATACGAGTGCTTTGATTTCCCTTATGACTTTACCCTCATAGTGGCTTTTCCAACAACCATCTAGAGAAAGTGTAAGACTTTGGAAAGTTCTAGTAGGATTTTTAAATTTGTCTGTACTTGTAAGTTTGAGTATAGCAGCTGCAGAAATAGTGTTACTGTGTTTTTTCTCTACTCCAGAACAAGGCTGCACTGACGACAGCAAAGTGAAAAGGAAATGAAGCATTAAGAGTGGAATACCTCAGCCTCCTTTCATATCCCTGGTGTAGACTGGAGTGTCACTAGATCCTTTGCTTTAGATTTACTGCTGCTCCGTATGTCTTGAAGTGGAAGGGCTATACAATGGTTTTGCAATGTTTGCAATCTCTGCAGAAATGCTGAGACACAAGGGACTAAGGCTGTGTCTGGTGGCATGTGTGTCCTAGATTGTGGCAGAGGGAGGTGTAAGCTCATCCTATGTAGTCCAGATGGGGATCGAAGGCCCTGCAGCTTGGGCAAAGCAGGGAGGTTGATCAAGAAATTATAGCACGAAAAATGTTACAGCTTTTTTGGGGCTGGTCTATTGTATGTTCCTAATAGCTTACTAATTAATGAAAAACTATTTATTTCTTCCATTGTATGCCTGGGGGCAGAAAGGGTTTGTAGCCTGAGTCAAGAGAGGACCACATAGCCCAGCCCATCTGATGGGTTGGGTAAGTTACTGTGGAATTGCAGCTAGGAGCAGAAATTTGATTGGCACTTATGAAACAGCTTCTATTCTGGTCTTGTTCTTTGGGGAATGGATGCAAAACACCAGAAGAATAAGATGGCAACTCTTTCTATTGCATCATGTTTGGCAAATTAACTTTTGACCTTTTTGTGGCTTTGTAAAAATGTGAGAGCCTTTGCCTCAGGATTTAAGGTTATTAGGAAGATTTTTTTTCTATTCCCTGTCGGACTGTTATGTCTTTATAAGGTATGAAACAAGCTTGATGTATGCAGCAAAATAAATGCTGCAAACCTGTTGTGTTCATATTTCTGCAGTGTAATGACTGGCTTATGAGGAAAGCTTGGGGATGGTGATATGAAAACAGTATTTATTTTTGACTTCTACAACTGAACAGTAGAGATTAACTCTTTTGTGCTTATTTTCAGACTGGATATTTCCATCTGCCTCATGGGGATTACTTCATTGAACCTATTAAAAAGCATCCACAGAAGGAGGGAACACCCCATCCCCATGTTATCTATGGGGCAAATAACCTTCAGAATGCTTTAAGGAGAAGACGAGCCATCCCGATGGAAAGTAAACAAGCATGTGGATTGAATGGTACAAATTTCACTGAATTTCTGCTTATCAGCTTTCTGAATACTTTTAAGCAGCTTATATTTTCCAGTGGTGTCTACCTTTCATTCTGTCAGTCTTCTAAAAATTCAAGAAGAAGAGATTATGCAAAATGAGAACATCTCAGTCAAACTGCCTCAGGAGCCACCCATCTGGGTTCCTTTCTGAGAACTTAAATTCCTTCTATGTTTCTCATATGATTGGTCTTTTCTACACCTAACTTTTTTGTCCAGCCGGAGCTTTCGCTGAGATTGAAACTTGAATTCTTAAGTAGTTTTGGGATAACAAGGTTTGCAGTCAGAATTATTTTTAATAAAAAGCTCTCACTCCATGCAAATACTGTCCTCAACGTAAAATATCTCCTTTCTAATCCAAGATTTAAACTTAAGTTTTCTAGCTTCTCTGTGATAGTTATCAGAATATTTAAAGTCTTTTATTTGGTCATCCTGAAATTCAAGTACAGAGCATCAACAGCAAGATTTTTTTGTTGGAAGCATAAGAAAAATTACTTAAATATTGGTGCAGTAATACTCAGAATCATGTCTTTGGAGAAAACAAACAAACACACACACACTCTTTATTTCCAGCAGAGATAAAAGGGTACTTGGCATCTCATAATTGCAAAATGAGATCCTTAATTGAATAAAATTGTTTACTTGATTTCATACCACAAATGTATAGAGCTTGTGTTGGTTCTCTGATGTTGGAGGCCATGAAAGTGAGTCTGCACCAAACTTCAGAAAGGTATAGTATTGGTAGGAATGAATGAAAACCTACAAGACAGAAGGCCCGAGTTATGTACAAACAGAGCCACAGAATGTGCAGGAGCGTGTTTCTGTCTTTCACACATAAGTGGTTTAAGACAAGTCGGTTCTTTTCCAAAGGTGGAAAACAAAAGGAGGAATGTAGGATTTTTTAGTCCTCAGTCATGATTACTGATCAAGTTTTACTGTAGTGTAACATGGATTGATAAATTGAAGAGGCAAAAACTAACTCAACCCCACTATATTTCTGGTCGTAGACCTGCATTGT
This sequence comes from Serilophus lunatus, assembly GCA_013399895.1. Lineage (NCBI taxonomy): Eukaryota > Metazoa > Chordata > Aves > Passeriformes > Eurylaimidae > Serilophus > Serilophus lunatus. The sequence goes on from VXBA01003320.1 coordinate 91,423, forward strand.
ACTTCTTGTTTGCTGGCCAAGACTAGTGGGAAATCGTAGCAGGGGGAAACTAGAAAGCTAATGGTGAGGAGTGTTCAATATTCTGTGGCAAAGGGAAGGTAAAGAGAAGAGGAAGCCATAAGAAGTAATATGAATTATCTTCCATTTTATTTTTCATCAAGTAAAAATTTATCTACTTAATAGAAAGTGAGCCTAGAGCTGAAAAGCCATGAGCATTTAAAGGTGATGTTTATCTTGGTGTAAATTTAAAATAACTCCCCAATTTTCCATTTTTTTCTAGTGACTGCTGGGATAAATGAGAGGAATTAGTTTATATTTTGCTGTGAAGAATGAGGAAATTGTTCTTGCCTACTGTCTTCTAGGTTTCTTTCATGGATGAAATAACTGTATGCAATAATTTTAAGTATGGAGAGAAGATAGGAGGCACCAGGGATCATACTGTGTGTTTGCTTTGTGGGATCTGCTTATCTTCTTTCTGTCTCACTTTTCCTGTATTTTTCTTCAAAGTCATGAAGAATGAGACAGAAAAAAATCTGGCTGTACCTGAACACCGGAAAAAAACCAAGCATAGCTTCCCTGAGATTTAATCACTTAGGCTAGCCAAGTCTGCTCTAATAAGCTTTTCAATTTAAACTCCCTATCTGATGTTATTAATTCTAATGTGACAGAACTATTTCTGGTAATACTATGTTTGTGATATTGCAGGCAAACAAAAGTGGTGTTTTATGAACTAACAAAGCAATATACTGTCATTTGAGTTTCTATTTTTTACTGACTCTGTCAGCCTTTAGAGATAATGTATTCTTTTGGTCAAGCAGTATTCTTCTTGACTGTCATAACAGTCAAGTAATCAGCGTGAAAAAGTGCATGGGGGAGAAAGCATTTCCTTCATTGCATTTTTGCTTTTTATGTGACAGAATATAACAATAACTGGTTCCTCTAAAGGCCTTAACTTGTAATTTGTGTGTTAGGCATACTGGGTTGCATTCAAAGCAGCGCGAGCAGCCGTCAAGAGAGAGGATTCTGCCCCTCACCTCTGCACTGTTGGGACCCAACGGGAGTTCTGTGTCTAGCTCTGGGATTCCCAAGACAGTAAGGACATAGAGCTGTTAGAGTGAGTCTAGAGGAGGCCACCAACTTGATTAGAGGGACCTCTCCTGTGGGAATTGTTCAGCCTGGCAAAGAGGAGGCTTTGGGGTGATCTAATTGTACCTGTAGGGAGCCTACAAGAAAGATAGAGATCTTTTTATAAGGGCACGTAGGGACAGAACAAGGGAGAATGGCATCAAACTGAAAGAGAGTAGCTTTAGATTATATATTAGGGAAAAATTCTTTGCTGTGAGAATGGTGAGGCTCTGGCACAGGTTGCCCAGAGAAGCTGTGTAGATTCCCATCCCTGGAAGTGCTCAAGACAAGGCTGGATGGGCATCTGAGGAACCTGGTCCTGTGGAAAGTGTCCCCACCCCCACCAGTGGGGTTGGAATGAGTGGTCTCTCAAGTCCCTTCCAACCCAAGCTGTTCTGTGTTTTGTTATCTTGTTTCTGTTGTAGCCAGCTCTTCAAAAGGGATAGGAGGAAGAAAGAAGTCAGTGTCTTCTCCTCTTTACTCTATGCATTGTCAGAACAATTGCTGTTGTTAGAAGTGAAATAGAGAACAAAAAGGAAAAGTGAGATAAATCTTCTTTCCAGTGAATATTTGGTGTATAAATAGATTTTAAAGGTGATAACATGACTCTTCTACCTCTTCAGGTTCACATGTACACCCGTGTGGCATCACAGATAGTCCAGAGTAATGCCTTTAGGATCACATTAAAGTGAAACATTTCCAATTTAAAGTTTACAATTTATTGTAAAAACTAATTCTGTTTTACAGATTGAACTTGATTTTGCATTCTCAGCTATCGCTTTGTCCCTGCTGGGCTGGGGTTTAGCTAATGAAAAGTTGCCTGGTGTATCTCTTCTAGCAAGTGGTGTTCAGAATCCAATATTTTAACTTTGTGGGCTCAAATTCATCACAGAGCGTCTGCATTTATTTATTTCACTCTAGTTATGTTTGTTTTTTAATTAGCTAAACTGAGTTATTTCTATGACTTATCCTTGGTGTGTGTCCAGCTTAAATGTAGTAGTGCTTTTAGCTTGGAAAAGTTAAATCACATGGATGCTTACAAGTCAGTGCACAAATTTGAATATTGATAATAGAAATTTTCTAGTCAGAAACTAACATCTGTTAGGCAGGGAATACAAAGACTAATTGTATAGACAAAATCGAAGCAAAAGAATTATTGTGGGAGAGGGAATAAGTAGAGGATGGTGATATCTTGTGCAGCCTTTTTCCAGACTTTTTTTAATGCAAGGACAGTGCCTCTTGGAAGAAGCCATGTGTAACATGCTTACAGCTTTTACTGTGGTAAGAACCACATGAATCTCCAGGGTCTAACCTCCTTGTTATTCTTCTCATCTAAATACAATAATAATAAAAAGATAGAATATGCTGAGTTGGAAAGGTCCCATTAGGTTCATCGAGTCCAACTCCTGGTCCTATGCCGGACACCTCTACAATCACACCATGTGCCTGAGAGCATTATCCAAATGCTTCTTGAACTCTATCAGGCTTGATGCTGTGACCACTTCCCTGGGGAGCCTGTGCCAGTGCCCAGCCACTCTCTGGGTGAAAAACCTTTTCCTGATGTCCGATCTAGACCTCCCCTGACTCAAGTTCATGTTGTTTTCTCTGGTCTTGTCAGTGTTCATCAGAGAACAAAGAGACCTGTACCTGCCCCTCCTCTTTCCCTTATGAGGCTGTTGGAGACCACAGCGAGGTCTCCTCTCAGTCTCCTCTTCTCCAGGATGAACAGACCAAGTGACCTCAGCCACTTCTCATAAGGCTTCCTCTCCAGACCCTTCGCCATCTTCACTGCCCTCCTTTGGACACCCTCTAGTATCTTAATGTCTTTTTTATACTGTGGTGCCCAATCTACACACAGAACTTGAGGTGAGGCCGCTTCAAGTCAGAGCAGAGCAGGACAGTCCCCTCTCTCTACAGGCTGGTGATGCTTTGCCTGATGCCCCCAGGACACGGTTGGCCCTCCTGGCTGTCAGGGCACTGCTGACTCAGGTCCAACTTGCCCTTGACCAGGATCCCCAGGTCCCTTTCCATGGCACTGCTCTCCAGTGTCCTGCCCCATTCTAGGAGCAGAATCTGGCCCTTGTTAAAGTTCATATGGTTGGTGGTTGACCATCACTACGATTTGTCAGCATCAATGACATTCTTGTGCTCTTGCAATAATTATATTAACTACTTTATAACTGGTAATATCTTTTAACAATTTCAGATATTTGGGGGAAAATCATTGTGATAAATGACATGGATTAAAACGTAGGTTTGTGCTGTACACTCAACTGCTGCTTAGCCAGATGACTCAGTCATTAGCTGCATGCAAAACTGAGTTGCTAATCTTGAAAGTTGCATTACAATATTTTACACTGCTAGCAGCTGTCTCACTGTACCACTTGAAATATTTGTGAGAAGTATCAGAAATGATAAATGAAAAGTGGCCCTGAGCCTTACAAAGACTTCTCTAATCCTTTGTGCCTGTAGGAGAGAAGACTAAGGATCTAGGAATTTGTTTCGTTTTTCTAAATAGGTTATCTTAAAAACTTGACAGTGGTCTGAGATACAATGCAAGAGAGAAGAATCATCCTCCCTTCTACAGAATGAGGGAAGATTTCCTCCTACTTCTTCTCCTTGCTTTCATTCAGTTGGGCACAAGGTATTGGTTTTATTTGTGAGCTGCAAAACAGAGAAATTTTGTGAAGTAGTGAATGAAAATGCTGTGCTGTGATGGAGCCCTTCCTGACTAGATGCTACAGAGGGGACTGATGCAACATGAGCAGATGGACTCCTTTTTCTTGGGTTGATGACACAGACAGGTTGCTGTCATTTGGAAGGAGGGCAATTGAGTTTATTCAGACAGTAACCCAGTGATTGCTGCAGTAGGCTGTAATATATAACTAAGGAAAGAAAGAATTAGGGTGTTAAAATAGATCTCAGAATACTTCATTGGGGCTTTAGGTATACAGAAATTGGCATATACTTTACCCTCATTTTGGCATTGAAAAGATTTGCTAGATGAGAAATTACAGTTAGTTTCAGTTTTACGTGGACCTTCAACTCCTTGTCTGCAGAGAAGTTATAAAGCATAAAACTGAATTTTTTGCCTTTAGGGAGAGGATGAGACAAGAGGCTGGCTGCTGTGTGAAATGAGCAGAAAGGTGAGGGGAGTTAAAGGAGCGGAGCAACATCACCTGTGCAAAACTGGTTTTTAAGTATTTTGAATGATGTCTTGGTGGCATAGTTCGTTTAACTGATGATTAGAATGTCATTAAGCTGTTTCAGACAATAGTTACCTGTTCTTCCTAAGGGTTATATATGACTGCAGGACTTCTTTCAGTCATGGTCGTGCTTTTGATGATTAGGTTGATACTGTCAAAGGATTCTCTTCAGTTTTTATGTTTGCAAGTGTACAGCGTAAACTGTTAATCCTGTCTTTTGACCCTGAAGTCCTGTGTTTAATCACTTGAAAGAGGGTGGGGAAAAAAAGCACAAGACAATATTTTATTCTCAAATAATAACTTGTCTTTTTTTGGAAGGAAGTTGTGGCCAATGTAAGCAGCTTTCCTTGCTGTCAGAACCCCTGGTACAAGCTTTGTAGATTCTGTCTCTTTTAACTGACATTTTTCCAGCATTTAACCACATGAATTAAAATTCAGCTTAATGTGCTTGGTTTCTCCAAAACACAGAGACTATTATTCTTAGGATGGTAAGTTCACGAATTGAATTTTAGTAACTGTGATTAATTCAGCCTCAGCTGAGGGAAGAGCATCTTTCTCTCTGCCTCCCTCTTCTTTCTACAAACTCCTCTACTAAGCTGTTTATAGGATGCTTTCCATGGATAATAGAAGCAAAGAGGTACATTCTGTCAGAAGGACTTCTATTTTAAAGCAGGAACAACAGAACAAACAGTTTGCAGGAGTACCTGAAGTATCTCTCATCTCTGAAACAGCTTGCAATACACTGAAAACTGATTTCCTGCTGGTGCAGACAGCAAGAGATTTAGCATTTCAGGAATGGGGTACCTGGGAAACAAAGGCATCATAACCAGTTTGTTCTAGCAGTCGATGAAACAATTGCTACTAATCAGTATAAAAAGCTTACCCCCCTCCCCAATCAAACGCATGAAATGAAAGCAAAAGATTCTAACTTTCAGGTTTCAAGAATACTTTTGATTTATTATTCTTTTAGTTGCTCTCAGTACAGGTAGAGGGGAAAGGAACAAAATACTGTATTTTGTGCAATTTTCCTCTCCAGTTAAATGAGTGAAGAGTCAAAACTAGAGCTTTTCCCAAGTGGATCGAAAGTCTGTGCTGAACAAGGGCCAGAGACAGGGGCTCAATGCTAGCAAAGTGCTGTCACTTGCTGTCCTAGTCCCTGATTGTTTCCTTGTATTCTTCTCTTTTCTGCTGGAATTTTACTTTCAGTATTTCACTAGCTCCTACTAACTGAAGCAAGATGCATTCTGTAAGTGCTTGTGTCATACAGGAGGTAAGGGAGAGAAATGTGGAAATATGAGATGGTTATATGGTGATTAATTGTAATTTTTTGCCACCAAAAGGCATAAGAAACAAGATACACTACCTCTCTCAATGACTGAATTCGTTTAAAAGTTCTGTGGCAAGCCATTTTCCAAGTAAAGTGAGTCAAAACTCTAAGGAGGGGAAAACCTCCTTCATTGTGATTCTGCATCCTTTCTGTTCAGTCATTGTGCCACTGGAAAGAAATTGTGTTTGCTACACCATCCTTGCTTCCTGCACTTACTTTCTTGTAGTTAAAAGGATAGACTGTGATGTCTTCCATGCCTTCCTTGAAACAGTTCACTTAACTAGTCATCAGAATGAGAGTCTCAGTCTGCATCCAGACTGAACCTAGTTCAGCATTTCTGTGTACTGTTGTAAAAGAGTATACTGTGTTCTTGCTTGATGCCTACAGCTTTCCTTATCCTATGTGTGTGATGTTATTACAGTTGTTGAATATTGCAATTGGTTGGGTAAACACGTGTTTCGGTAATGTAAATGTTAAGTTGCCGTATTGTTTTGGAGAACAATAGCACACTTTAAAATTACACTGTTACACATACCATCCCTTTCCCTTTTGTAGGATAACACCAGCCTTGAATAATGTAAACCATTTTTTTACATGTGAAATAGAAAACCCAGAAAGCTAAGCTGCCTTTGGTAAACATTTTTTGATTCAGGAGTTTGAAAATGTGCTTGGAACACTTGATCCATTAATGGAGTAGTATTGGCAGAGATGTTCAGCCTTCAGTTTAGTTAGGGCCAGATTTCTCAGTCATACTGAACTCTCCGTGAACCTTCTAATAAGAAACTACAATTACCTTATTATTTCTGGGCAGATCAAAGATTTCTAATTCTTTTGAGAAGTGCTGGACTTGTTCTGTGGGGCTAATGTACTGATAGGGGCTCACATATGAAAAACATAGCTGCTTTCTCCAAAATCTGCATGTCCTAGATGAGCCTCTGATAGCCTTCTTGTCTTATATGACCCACTTTGAACAGGTGTCAGCACGCTTTTTCTGCTTGAAGCACAGTGTCCTTGAAGCTTGGTAATTCCTTGCTTGTGGCTGTATTCTTCACTCTTCATGTCCCAGCAGCTGCTCAAACTTGGATTCATTTTATGTACTTGGAAAGATTCCTTTGGATGACTTGTACTTGAAAAACAATCACACTTCTCTAAGAATAGATTTTAGCTTTATGATCAGTTGGGAATGAGGGGAACTTAATAACTTATGGGGTTATTGTTTCCATCCACCACTACTTCAGTCACCTTGTGAGATCTCTCCATCTTAGGGAGGAGGACCACATCTGGATTTATCTCATACCATGCAAAACAATTACTCAGGCTGCGCAGATACTGTGCATTCCTAGTTATCTGCTGAGTGTAGGACGGAGTTCTCACCTCCCCTGATGGGTACTTGTGGGGGCATTCTCATAATGAACTTTGGCAATATTGAGTAACTTGGGACTTTGTATTTAGAAGACAGATTTTCACTAGTCAGCTGTCTGCAAAAGGGCATCTTGTGGAGTTCAGAATGTAATTTCTGACACAGGTACTTATGTCTCAACTGGTTTTGCATTTGATTACTTAAAGAACTTCCTCTACACAGTTTTAGTAACCTACTGGACTTGATAGTTGGATTTGATTGTTTTGAAAGGCTTCTAGTAGGGTGGAGTTTGTTGCTCAGTTTCACTGTGCATATGTGAAGATTACATGTTGCAGAGTATTTTTGCAACACTGTTTACTGTGTGCAATCTCTGAATTGTCCTGAAAAAAACTGTATCTAAATAACAGTCTGGAAGGACACCATTCACTTAGACATCACACAGGCTATACACAATTTTTTTCCTATCAGAAGGAATTATCCAAAACAAATAGACATGCATATTTATGGGGGGAAAAAAATGGCCAGAAGGTTGCTATACTAGAAGGTATAGCAAATGGTTTTAGTTACTCTTTTTAAATACTGCACTTGTTAGAAGTCTTTGTGGAAATACTTCTTGCATGTCAAGGTTTCTATATGAAAGAGCATAAGAGAGAATATTGATTATTGTTTTCCATGATCTACACTTAGCACTTTTCTTCTTTTGCAAGTATTCAACCTAAACATGCTTTAGCAAACAGCATATAATCAGATGTCTTAGCTGAAAAAACCAGGTATTTCTGTCCTTTTTAAACAACAGTGATGAGCTCTTTGTGCACATAAATTAGACTGTTACAGAAAATATGTACTAATCAGTGTCAAGAAACACTGCTCCAAAAATACTGTTTGTGCAAAGAAGGAAGTCCAAAGCTTTGATGTCCTCTATTCATTTTTCTTTTAAAAAATGACTTGCCTAATACTTTGATCAGCTGCAAAACAGCATTTGAGTTGAAGCTGCAGAGAGATAGATTTTTATGTTTTAAATACTTACAAATAGTAAAAGCACTGTCTCAGGCTGCTTTCCATTCTACAATGTTGTAATGAGCAGTTTCTTGCCTGCCTGAATTCTAAAAGAAGCTGAACCAAGTTCCTTCTTCTCTGATCTGCACTGTTACTGTTTGACCCCCTAGTCTGGGTTCCCCTCAGCTCTGTGGAGGTTTGGATTTGAATCAAAATCCTTTTTCAGATACTGGAGTTTTAACAAGGGATCATTCCAGTCATTTTCTGTTATTTGCCTGACATTATTTGCTTGCCATTCTCCAGATAAAATATTCATTGAGCTACTGTCTACTTTATAGTATTTTCTTTCCAATATCTGAGTAACATCCATTGCCCATGATGAGGTACGTCTATCAGTCGATTCTTCCTCAGTGGATGCGGAACATGATGAGAGGATTGAAATTTCATCTGTCGGGAAGGTTATGGGGAAGAAGAGCAGTAAAAGAAGGGACTTTCCTGCAGAGCCCAGTCTGATAACATTTTCTGCCAGCTGAAAGTTGTCCGAGCAAAGAAAGTCTTTATACTGGGGCATTCACTGCCAAAAAACCCCTTCCTCAGCTGATGGGTTATAACTTGGTTTTATCCATCATTCCGTGTTTAGGATATTTTTCTCTCATTAAGCTATAATTAATCATGCTGCTTTATGGTGAATGTGAACTGGATGTTTCTTTCAGGTAAACCATAATTTTTCCCTCTTTCTTGTCCCATGGATTTATATACCTTGATCATCTTAAGGTTTTCTGGAGAGAAGAAAACCAGAGGCTTTCTGCAAAAGAAAACTGAAATTGCCATTTAAGAGAAGAACCAGAAGCTCAGTCTGTTGGCAGAGCTTTGCTAGACTCTCTTTCCCCGAGGGTGAAAATTTCAAAGCTCAAACACAGTTCTAAGCAACACTTTCAAACTTCTTCACATTTTAGTGTGGGGGTCCCAATAGCTCCTGTCTGTGAAAGATTTTGGCACAGTTTATCTGTAGGCTGTGAACCACAGGGAGATAGGTTAATTAAAGCTAGTGTTACTGGTGAACCTCCATCCTGTGCATGAGAGAAATGGAAGTGAATTAATGGGATTGTGACATCTGACAGGTTATAATGCCCCTGACAATCAGTCTTTAATAGTGCCCCTAAAAAACTGGAATCAGAGGAAAAAGTCACTCTTGAAACTGGCTAAAATTTGAAAAATTCTTCAGTCTGTGCAGTGGTACTCACAAAGAGTTGAGCATGACACAGGTCACCTGAAGCTGGTGGTGTTATCCTAACAAGATGGCTTGTGCAAGTTGCTTGAGGCTGGAGTTATTAACCTCTCACATGCAAAGAAGCTGACTCCCCTGAGATGTCTCCATGTCGTTTATACTGTTCCTCCCCTTGCTCCTTCTTGAGGTTTACAGACACTTCTGGAAGCTCTCCCCAGCTGCTGGATGGAGTCTGCTCTGCTGTTTCAAAGTCTGTTGTCTGTGTATAGGTTCCTCTTCAGGGGCTTAATCAAACAAAATGAAATCTTGTGTGCGGAGTTGGAGCCTCAACAGTCATGTCTCAAAATATCATGGAGCTGGAAAATGTTGTTTGCAATCATGACTTGCTTTTAAGAATAGGAAACATTAAAAGCAGTATGTGTCTGAGATTTTCAAGTTGTCATACTAGCATAATTCCTTTGGGTGACTGACCAACCCCTTCCCAGGCCCAGGCTCAGGGGATAGTCCTCTGTAAGAGTTGTGCTTTCACTGCTGATGTTTGATGCAGTAGCACAGCAGGGTTGGGGCTGAAGCTTTGAAGGCTATACTGCTTGGTAACATCATCTGAAATAGAAGACATTTGGCCTCAGCCAAGGATGAAGAGGCCCCTCAAAATGCTAGCATTTGCTTTTTTTCTTTGACCACACTACTGGGATTGGTATATTTCAAATACAGTGGAAAATGGAGCGGAAAAAACAACAGCTGTTCCAGAGAAAGGCCAAATAAACTCTGTTGTGTAAGCCCAGAGATAAGAAGGGTATGGCATATGCAGCATTTCTTAATGATATCATATCAAACCCAGAAAGAATAACATTTTATTTGAAAATTAATTCCAAACTTTCTCTTCTTTCTCTTACTAATCTAAATTTAAACAAAACTAATTAAAAGGCATCATTTAACTACCACTTCAGAGACCTATTCTGTGAGTAATTTTTTCTCTTTAACATCACAGACACTGTACATTAATTTAGTTGGGTTCTTTACACTTCTTAAACTGTCTTTCAAACATTTAATACTGAGATTGTAAATTTCTGGGATGATGGGTGAACTGTAGTTGCTATTTTCCATGTCTAATGAACTTCAGTGCAAGGAATGTTTACTTGCAGATGGTTGATGCATTCAGTAAATGTTTGTTTTGGGTGTTTCTAAGGATGGGTGATGAGGAAAGGAATAGGATCCAGCCTATTGCGTCCTGCACTTAGAAGGAGTTGCAATGGAGGTGCAAAAGCTGCTGATGGTTAAGGCTGCTGGGCACACTGCTAAGCTTGCTGTGCCAATATGGAGGTCTCAGAATAGGCTATGTTTTCATGATTCTCAGGCAGATCTGGCACCATGACCTGTGTTCTGATGTGTTTCATTCTATCTGCTCTACCACATCCGGTGTGCTCTAATAAGTTCTTGTTTATCTTGTATAAATTTACCTTTAGCTGAATTAATGAGGAGGTACAGGCTGTAGAATGAGATAATTGAAGAATTCCTGGCAATGTCAATAACAGATAGAATAGCTAGTGTAAGTACCAAATTGGGGTTTCATCTTCAATTTACTAAAAGTCAGGGACACTTGTTTTTCAGCAGGGCTTTGGAGCATTTGGAAAACACTGATTGCTGTCTTGCTTTCTAGCTTTTAAAACCACTTTCCAGTCCTTTTAGTGCACACTATCTATTAACTGTTAGAAACTATCTTTGAGGGGGAAAAAAAAGGGAAAAAAATGGTTATATCCATAAGCTAAATAAAATGTTGAAATGTGCTAAAATAAAACCTGTCAATTTATACAGGGAACAGTAATGGAGCTTCTGTTCAGCTACTTGGATGATTGAAAAAATTTTGTTTAATAGTTAAGGAGTACTGCAATCACCTTGTATTTGGTTTTAGAGTATGTTTCTTCCACCTCCTTGACCCTCTGTGTGTTTTGCTAACAAATTGTTTGATACCTTTTCTTTGATGTCACTAAAACATACAGTAGGGACTTCTATGGCTCACATAAAGGATAACGTCTGGTGAATTCTTAAAAACGCAGGGATTTGTCTTCTACATTAGTAGACATTAGATAAGATGTAGAAAAGAAGCAAAAGTTTAATCTAGAATTTTTTTCTTAACGTTCTTCTGTTCTTTTGTGTTATAGTTTGTAATTTTAAGGCTGCTAAAAGACAATTTTTAAACTATTGATTATAAGGCCAGGAAATTCTCATTGTCATGATCAGTGAAGTAATCCCATGTGTGCTTAAATGGATGCTTCATTAATTTATATGAGAAAATGCATCCTCCTGCATTTTTACTTAAATATTTAGGACCTGAGGTGAAATTATTCCTTAACCAGTCAATTCTGCAAATACAAAGATAAAATTCCATCTAGAATCATTTTTTTTAAGTTTTATTTTATCTGTTTTGTGCGTGGACTTGAAATCGTCTTTTTCTGTCTAGTGCTTTATAACTGGACTACCATGTTACAGCTGGATAACTCTTTCAAATCCAGTCTTGAAAATATGTTTTAAACTGGATTCTTGATGAACTTTTACATCTGAAAGAGCTAAAATAGGCTAATCTGTCTTACTGAAATCTACCCAATCTTTTTGTGGTATCAGTTCCAAGGAATAATGAGATGCCTGTGGGTGTAGTTTCAACTGAGCTTATCAGTTCCCATGTTCAATAACTCATCGTTGACATCTTGAAAGAGATTGTTCGAAGCATGTCACAGTTCAAGCAGTAGTTTTGGAAGGCTGAACTAGAAACTATTATTTCTTATAAATGTGAGCATATTTGAGTTTTCTGAATGATAAAATACCCTGAAAATACTAATCCAATGCCAGAATGTGTAGCACAAACCTGACATTGTAACATATAGAATAGCTGCAAAGACAGGTAGTTTATATAATGAATATAAAAGAGATCATCTTTATAATTTCCTTGAAAAATTTTGTTTAAAAGATACCTGTAGTACTCTCTACACCATGTATTCTGGTTTACAGTATTACTTTTTTGGTATTTACTCTCATAGTGTAGCACTGTAGATACTCATGTCCAGCACTATTCCCATACAATATGATCGTGTTTGTGCTAATAAATGAAATACTCCAATATTCTTTGGCATTGCTGCCAAGTTGCACACAATAGTCTGAGTGCATGCATTAAATTTTCTCAGTCTCTATCAGAGTAGCCAAATCTGAAACTGAGAGGAGTGATTGGCCTGCATCCACTCCTGTGTCATGATCACACAATCAAAGCCAGTCTGACAGAAACAACTGTCTGCTTGCTGGTCTTGACTGTTAGATCTATTTGGATATTGCTGAGGTATGAGCTGAACAGCACTTTCTGAGCTGTCTTTGACCCAGAACAAGTCCAAGCAGAGTGGAGGCACCAAAACAGAGAATGCTTTCATCTGAAAGAGAGTTGGCTTGAAAATGGCGTATGGCAGATGCCTGAGCTGAGTCCTGGGAGTCACAGCTGAGCTGGAACCTTGTCACATATTCAGTGAGGGGAGTTGCTTGGTGTTTTGGGAAGAGAAGAAGTGTAGTTAGGGAATAAAGTGCAGAAGAATATGGTAAGATCAAGACAAGGAGCTGTACAGTGGTGGGATGATGTGAAATAGCTTTAGCTCATCAGCTCTGCCTTTCACAGACAGTTGTAAATCAAACTGTGGAGGCTTGATTCTTGTTAAGTTTGGAGTTTCTTTGTGAGGTTGAAGCTATGAACTGGAGCGCAGGCCAGGTCCTGCAAGGAGGCTGTATCCTGTTTTGGGACCACCCAGCAGCCTGGGTAAACACAGGACTGGTAGCATCTTGTGGCTGCACTGTGCTGCGTGTGTGTTTGCCTCTGACTTCCTTCCTGTCCCTCCGTGAAAGGAGCAGCTGGTCTCAGCTGCTTCTGTACGGATCATTTGCAAGCACAGAGAGAGATGCAAGTGGCGGATTTTGTGGTAGTAACTGAAGGGAAACGAGAAGCTCCTGTGGTGCACAGGTTGACACTTTGAGACCTAGAGGAGGTCCTTAAAACCCCCAAACATTTCTGATTTTGCGTGGGGGAGCATAAAGAGACAAAACAGTGCTGGGCATATATTAAGATCCTTGTTAGTTAGAAATGTCTCTGCCCAAATTAAAGTACATAGGAGACCACATGCTGAAGTCAACAATGTGTATTTTATTTAACAGTGAATGTGAGATAGAGAGAAACACGTTCCTTCTGCACTCTAGGCAGCATTTGAGACAGGAAATTCTGCTCTGTAAGTCGTTACAGTGTATTAGTTTTGTCATGATGAGAGAATTTACGAAGGATACCTGTGTGGGGGTGTCCCTTCTCAGTTGCAAGGCTGAAAAAGCCAGTGTGGACACCTTGGGTATTATTAGGCAGCAGTCTGTCCTCTCCAGGGAGGTGCAATGACATACTGAGGTGTTTGCAGAGAACTATTCTATGAGCTGAGCAAGAATGCAAGTGGGAAGAAAGGCCTCTTGTTTTTCTGTATGGGGATTTCAAAGTGCCCTCCTTTAGCTCTGCAGCAGTTTATCCCTGGTCAAACCACAGGAAACCCTGGCTGAGGATGGATCAGTGTGGAAGAAAGCACATGTTATGGTCTGGAGGAGACCTTTATGCTGGTATACCTGCCTCCTTTGCTGTACTTCAGCTTGTGGTTCTGTTGAGGAACAGAACAAAATGGTTCTTTGTTTTAGGGCTTTTGAGAAGTGTCTGTACTGTGGAGAAATCTATGCCTGAGAAAAGAGGAGCTGCCCATTTCTGAAGTAAAACATTTGCACAAGAAAATGCACCAGTTTACTTATAATCCCGGAATCAAATGTGATGATTCACAGTCATTCTTTCATGAAGAGAGGACCGCTAATGTTTACCGTGTTTAGATTCGGTTGGTCTTGTGAATATTAAAAGATGCCTAAGTTGCTTTGTACAACAGGAATGGCTCTCCCCAGTCCCTGTGGTTACAGCACCCAGCCTGCCTCTGTGTACACAAACCTTTTAAAGTGGAGGAGGTGGAGGCCCCTTTCAGCTGCCTCTAGTCCCTTTCGTAGCCGGTTACAATCTTCAGCTGGAAACCACATTGATTTCTTGTCCAAGCCACCTGCAAAGAGCAAACCCTCCTTGTAGTGCTTTAACTTGGACTGAATGTCAGGGGCTCACTACAGCAACTCTCTCACTCCCCCTCGCCCAGTAACAGAGGAGAGAGAATGTAACGAAAGGTTTCTTGAGTTGAGATAAGGACCATAAAGATTCTTTACTAATCACTGTCACAGGCAAAACAGACTCCATGTGGGAATAATAGTTAAACTTATTACTAACGAGATCAGAGCTTAGTATCTCTCACTCTTAAGAGGCACCTTTTCCCCCCACCCCCTCCTTCTTACATCCAACCTTCTCTCATGCAGCAGTCCAAGGAAAAGGTGAGGTGGAGGAGGGGGTTGTTATGGTCAGCTGCTGTTTTCAGCCACTGCTTGGGGGGAAGTGTCCCTCCAACCACATTCCATGGGGTCCCATCCCACGGGAGACAGCCCTTCACAAACTGCTCCAGCGTGTGTCTCTCTCACAGGACACAGTTCTTCTCACAAATGGCTCCAGTGAGAATCCATCCCACGGGCAGCAGCCCTTCAGACACTGCTGCCACATGGGTCACATCCCAGAGGGTGCAGTCCCTCAGGCACAGGCTGCTCCAGCGTGGGCTCCACAGGCCACCAGTCCTACCAGGAGAATCCTGCTCCAGCATGGGCTCCTCTCCCCACGGGCTACAGTTCCCTGCCAGGACCCCACTCCAACATGGGCCTCCCACGGGCTACAGCCTTCCCCAGCATCCACCTGCTCCGGCGTGGCTCCTCCACGGGCTGCAGGTGGATCTCTGCACTCCTGTGGTCCTCCATGGGCTGCAGGGGCACAGCTGCTTCACCATGGTCTGCCCCATGGGCTGCAGCTGGATCTCAGCTCTGGTGTCTGGAGCACCTCCTGCCCCTCCTTCTCACCCTGCTCCTCTCCAGCAGCCATCTTCATCTAACCTAACTTTTTTTTCCCCTTCCTTCTTAAATATGTTATCACAGAGGCATTTCTTTAACTGCTGCTTGGCCTGGCCTTGGTCAGCAGCGGGCCCAGCCTGGAGCTGGCTGGCATTGGCTCTGCTGGACATGGGGGAAACTTCCAGCGGCTTCTCGAAGAAGCCTTCCCCTCAACCCCCTCACTGCTACCAAAACCTGGCCACAGAGAAACCAGTACACTCTTTCTAAATCACTCACACTTCTCAAGTCCTTGGAATTACAAGCCTTAGCAGTCATTTCCTGTCCCTTACTTCTTCCAGTACTTTTGGTTTTTTGTGGCACCTTTCCTTGTACTGATACTCTCTTCCACCATTCCTACATTCTTGCCAGTCCATGAAGCTTGTTATTAGGACAGTCTGAAATGAGTGCCTTTGTGAACTTTTAATGGGCACTCCAGAGACCTGTGCTACCAGTTTCTGGATCCTGCTGGTTCATAGCTCTCTTCCTGTCTGTGTCCAAGAAGCTCCATAAAACATGTATCCTTTGAAAGTTTCAGTACTTTGTTTTGCTACTGAGTTCTGTACTGCCTGCACAAACTTACCTGCAAGGGTGCCAGCTTAGGGAATAGAATCAGAAAATCATTTATGTTGGAAAAGACCTCTAAGATCGTTGAGTCTAACCATTAGCCAGCACTGCCAAGTCCACCACTAAACCATGTCCCCAGGTACCAAATATATTCATCCTTCAAATACCTCCAGGGATTGTGACTCTGCTGCTGCCCCAGGCAGTTTCTTCCAGTGCTGACAACCCTTTTGGTGAAGAATTTGACCCTAATATCCAACAAGAACCTCCCTTGCACAGCTTGAGGCTATTTCTTATTGCTTATTACCTGGAAGAAGAGACTGACCCCCTATCAGACTACAACCTCTTTCTAGGTGGTTGTAGAGAGTCATAAAGTCTCTCCTCAGCCTCCTTTTCTCCGGATTAAACACCACCAGCTCTCTCAGCGTCTTTTATCAGACTTGTGCTCCAGACCCTTCACCAGCTCTGTTGTCCTTCTCTGGATATGTTCCACCACCTCAGTGTCTTTCTTGTAATGAATAAGATCCTTGTATCCTTTTAGCCTTGTTCTTGTTCCTAATTGCAGCAGGTCGGTGACCTCTGACTGCCAACATACAACTAAAAATTTGGGATGTCAATTAAATTTATGGAATGTTAACAGACATTTTTGAAGTCTGATCAAGAGCTTCTGGATACTATTTGATTAACCAAACTGGAAATCAAATTAAGACTGGCACAGCAGAGACAACAACTTCAAGATGTCACTTTCAGGGTTTGGCATTAATTTTGAATGAATGAATTTTCATACAGATAGAAAAAAAAGAAGAAAAATTATTTTAAAAGCCCGTATGTTTAAATTCTCATTTTTATCATCGTGGTTCCCCAAATCTGGATTTCTCTGTCATTCTTAGGTTAACAATTCTTAAATTATTTGGTAAGACACACTATGACATGGACATAACTTACAGGGAATTTTTAATTTTCAAAATTTTTTTTACAGTGAGATGTATTCTTTTGCAGAAGATACTTGTCTTTCATCAAATTTTAGTAGAATTTTGCTGCAAGTTTAATTATATTCAGTTGCCATTTTGCCAAGAGCTAGATTAATTCATAGAAATTTCACCTTGTTCTTCTAATCCATTTCATTGATGCTTTCACCAAAGTAAGAGACACCAGCCACTGAAGTTACCAAAGTGAATGAGCATGGAAAGTTCAAATTACATTGAATAGTGTATTCCTAGAAAAGCATCTGATGCAGCTATAATTTTCAAATGTCACTTATTGACTTGGGTTTAATTCCTGGGTAAAAAATTAAGAACATTCAGACAGGATAGTCATTGTTGCAAAACACTGGCAACTTCAGGCATAGCTATCTCTCACAACATTATTCTCTCTGTACCTCCTGATGCCAGTAGCCCAGCACATCTATCATTCCATCCTTCCGGCCTAAGTAGTAATGAGCAGCAGACACACTGAGCAGCAGTATCTGATTAAGTGCATCAGTCAACACAGGTCCAATTTTACCTTCATTCTGCACTATAATGGTGTGCTTCCACTGTTTCATATGTCATGTTTTTGACAGCAGGAATGTCAAAGTTAAACAAATCTTGCAGAGTTGTAAGCTTTCTTTCTCTGTGCTTGTTTTTGCTGGGACCTGGGAGTTGTCAGCATGGGCTTGTATGTGATTAAATTGTTGTAATAGTTTCCTGTGTGAACACTCCACACTCTGAAAGCATTTGTGTGATTTAGCTTAGCCTGCTTTAGAAATTACTATAAAAAGAGCTGGTTTGGTTATCCGTTCAGATTTAAATTCATGTCCCTGCTTTCTTGTTTTACAAGTTTTCCCATTATAGCATATGAGTCCTTACTCTCACATTGTCAACATCCAGAAATATTTTAGGTTTGGGTATTTATAAGCAGAAACTACAAGTACAAAATTGCCTTGTTTATTTTAGCAGAGATAGTTAGAACAGGGAAGGGGAATCTCTTACTGCATTTGTTTTGTAAATAATTAGTTCTTGCAGTAAGTCAGCTCTTAAGCAGTAAGTCAGCTCTTAAAGTTGCTCTCTTTCTTCATGACAGAAGGCGGAGAATGTCCTCTGTGTAGTGGCTGTTTCAACAGTTTCTTGAAAAACTCACCCCAAAACTGTAGTAATTTTTTTAATACTCAAACCAAGCAAACTCTTTTTCAAGAAAAATAATGTAGCAGGTTATGAACAGCGTGGAATTTATTCGTCTAGCATCCCTCCTGTCTGGGCTGTAGCATTTTGAGAAGTGAACAGCATAAACTGGTAAAAATAAAAGAGCTCTTGTGCAAAGAGAAAGGAGCTCTGGATGGAAAGTGAAGACGTAAATCAGTACTACTATATTTTGTCTGACAGTCTTCGGTGGTAGGGTGCGTTCTTCTCTCTTGGAAATTTATGGACATTTTCACCTTTCTTCTTCAAAGCCCTGTGTGCCTCTAAAGGTGTTGAAAACTGGCTATGTGTAGTTAGCACCTTGAGGTCCTCTTGTGTTGCACTGTGTGCTGCACTTTTCCTTTAGCATTACCCGCAGGAAAAGAAAACAGGAAAAAAAAGCCTTTGTTCTGGAAATCTCGCAAAAGTCTTTAAGTAAGGTGAGTCATGTTTGTTCTTTAAGGGAGTCTGGGATGGGGGAGGGCAAGCAGAAATTAACTGCTTAACAATCGAGCATAATCAGGCAACATTTTGAGTGTATGAATTGTTCAAACAAAGAAGTTCAGTGTTGGGTTTGGTTTTTTTTATACTGAGACCATTAATAGCTGAAGATTAGAAAGCTCTGTCTTGATAGGGATTGCCAAAGTATGTTGTCATCTGATGAAAAATTATATTGATAAAGAGAGAGTGTAGCTTTTATTTTGTATACAGAAACCATGCAGCTTTAACCTGTGCTGAAAGAGTTTGTACAATACAGGTTTTTCACACATGGTTGAGTCTTACAGGTAACTTTAAATCTTTCCTTGTATCTGAAAATTAACGGTCCTTTGTGTTGTTTTTAGTCAAGTAGGATTTGTATGGATAGTTTCAGGGGACATTTTTACTTTTCACTAAAAACAATTCAGAATTTGATTTTAAATATCAACAGTTGTGCAGAAATTTATCAGCCATTCTAACTAGAACCACATGAAATTTTGTCATCTCTACCATTTCTTCTGGTTATGCAGTCACATGGCTGGATATCATATATGACTGTTGGAACATGATATGTTGCTCATTTGAATCAATTTTTGTAACAGAAGTTTCATTTGCAAAATTTTCTCCCACTGCATCTAGAAATTTCTGAGTATT
This sequence comes from Serilophus lunatus, assembly GCA_013399895.1. Classification (NCBI taxonomy): domain Eukaryota; kingdom Metazoa; phylum Chordata; class Aves; order Passeriformes; family Eurylaimidae; genus Serilophus; species Serilophus lunatus. The sequence continues at coordinate 110,534 of VXBA01003320.1, forward strand.
GCTGCTTGAATTTCATGCAGTTTGTTACCTGACTCTTACCAACCTTCATCTCATGTAGTCTTAGACTGTCCTGGGTATATTCTCATCACTGCTTTCTTTTCTATTCCTAAGGACTCCAGTACTATACCTACCTTTATTATGTCTCTTCCTCAAAAATACATGGATCCCTTGGGGTTTGAGTACCCCCTTTCTCTCTTCTGTGGCTTGTGGAATGTGCTGTGCTCAGCAGTTATAATGGAAGAGTAAGGGGAGGCAGGCTTTTCTCAGACAGCACTGTATGTTGCCAAGTCTCAGACCTTTTGTCACTTCTTGGGCATTCCTGAAATGCTGGACTCCTAGTCAAGCCTTCCATTACTGGAAACAGGGTACCTGGGATTTCTCAGCAAATCTGAAATCACTTGTAACACCTTACTAATTTAAGGTAAAAGCAAAGTAAACCTATTTATCTTCAAAATTAAAAGCTTGACAGAGACAATCAAAATTTGGAAAGACAAAATGAGAAGCAGAATTATTTTTTGTAGCTGCCTATATCTTAGTGTAGCTCTAAGAGGTTTTCCCTCTCTGCTTCGTCTGTCTAAAAAAGCTGCCAGTAGGCCTAACACAATGAAAATCCAGTCCGTACATGTCACCCGTCCAGGTGACATACCCTGCATGGGATGGTATCTCTCACTGAGGAGGGAATTTTGTCTGCAGAATCCTCTGGCTATTTGGCATTATTTTTCACAATTCAATATCTTCTGAGACTTTCCTACAGAATTGGACCTCAGGCTTAACCGAGATTCCAAATTTTTCCTGAGGGCTGTCCATTGTTGCAGTCTCTATGACTTTAAACATTTTTACATGTAAAAATGCATGCATTTTTACATTTTTACTGTCAGCCGCCCATACAATTGGCAATACTTTTTGCTAGCAGTAAGCACAAAACCTGACAGCTGGCCTGGTATTTTATTTTGCCATAAACAAATCACTTAGCCAGCAGTATGAACAGAGTTTTTTGTTCAGATGTCTGTGGGAAATGTTTTTCTCAGCACAAACACCTTAAAAACACAGACAATGAGAACTGTGCTTCATAGAAATAAGAATACTGAAAACTATGCAAATGTGTGAGAGAGACTAATGAATGAAGCTCACAAATAGCCCCTCACTGAGGTGAAGATTGCTGTAACTTGACAAAGACTGAGACAGCTGGAGTGATGCTGCCACGGGGGTTAGCGAGGTTAGGGTGAGGGTTATAGCAGCAATAGTTCACAGCTGTGTACAGCACACTTGTGCGCTGTGGCTCAGTTCTAAATATGCTATGTGGCCGCGAATGGCGGGGGAAAGCAAGCAATCAACGTGATCGATAAAGCAAGCTCCAACTTTATTGCCAAATGTTACATCTCTTACACCTTTTTATATAATGTATTCATAGCAACAAGGCGCGATTGGCTACAGCTTACAGGTCATGATTTGCATGTTCCTCCTACTTGCAGTTTCTTTAGCAATGCTTGTAATTTCTTTGTCTACTGTTGTTCTATCTTTCTGACCCTATTTTGCTACCCATTGCTTCATAATTGCAGCTGCTGTTCTCTCGTTCTCTTCTCTATCTTGCTGCTTATTTCTTTATAGTGGGAAACCACAAGGCTAAAGGACAAGATGACCATTCACTGTTCTATTCAGCATAACTTGCTGTCTGTTCTGTGGCCTTCTCCCCTGATTCCTGCTCACTTTAGCTAGCATGGAGTTTCCCACAACAGTGGCTCCAGGGATCCATGTCCCTGTTCTGTCAACCATTCTTCCACAATATGTGGCTGCTGTTCTTTTGTTTATTAATGTAGTATATTTCATTTTTACACATACTGTGTTATCAGTACCAGCATTTCTTTCCCTAGGCATCTTTGAGATTGGCCTTAGAAAACTCATTTCTGAAAACCTGAACATATACAATAAACCAAGATACTAATCACCCTTTACACTGAGAAATACATTATATGTATCAGTAATAGCCCAATGGTGCCACATTTTATAAATAGATAAGGTGCCAAGATACATCTGTCTGCACTTGTGTCTTCTAATGGGCAAACATCTTTGGGAAAGGTGTAGCAGATCTGCTGGTGTGAAACAAAATTTGGGCCTTAGCTGCCAGATCGTCACTTCTTCAAGGGGAAAGTGTCTGGGGAAATGTTTCTCAACACCTGGTACTGCTGGGAGATGAAGATAATGCTGGGTAATTATCCCCTGTCACAGACTAATGGGGTGAAGCTGGAAAGGCTGGAAGCACTTTGAGCCAGGAGCTGTCTTTCTGACCTGCAGATGTGCCCTGTCTGGAGTAAGATCATCCTCTACCATGAGTGAGATGCCAAGGGACTGCTGCAGTATATGTAATAGAAGCAAGTGCTCCTGTTCCTTTCCAGGACTCAGGAAATCCCAGCACTGTAGAAGTGTTTCTCTGGGTTACGGGTTGGAAAAATGCCAGCAGTTGCTGTCAAACTGGCACGTCATTTATTTTTCAAGCCTGGCAGTATTTACATCCCTGCTATTTCTCTGATAATGTAGACAGCTGGCATTCAAAGCTAGAGTGAGTGGATAATAATTAGTCTCACTGAGCACAGCGCAAGGCTGCTAGCACCTCTATCGAGCAAAGGCTTCTTCCGAAAAAGCTTTAGATGCACAGATCTCAAAATAAGACAGGAAGGACTAAGTGTCTCATCTGTCACTCAAACAGAATGACATCAGCAGAGGAGCCCAGGTCTGCTGCCCTGTTGATATTTAGATGACACCTGCTGGTCAAGTGTCCCCACTCATGGAGGATGTTTTCCATGTATAGAGCAAGTGTTATGTGCAATTTTTGGATATGTGCAATTCTTGAGTGTGTCACAGCACTGGGCTTAATGTGCTATACTGATGAGAAAAAGAGCTGTCTGTGAAGAAAGCATATCCCTTATCTTAAACCGTGAACTGATGTCAGAGAGTTTACAGCCAAACCATCAGGGAGAAACTCCTTGAAAATGGCACCCCCAGCTCAATTTTTTTTTAGCTTATCTCTGTCTCACAACATAATCCCTGGCATTTGTATAGTGATAACCTCTGGATGGGTATTTAATCCATCTGGGGAGATTCAGAACTTTACGGAACAGGGCCCTTAGCTTTCTGATCTCACTTTGGAGTTGGCCCTACAGTAGGTAGATGCAGCCAGAAGTCCCTTCCAGCTTATATCATTCTTTTATCAGCCTGCTGTGCTACTGTTCTGCCTGCAAGTGTTACAGCCATACAATTCAAATCAAGCTTGAAAATTTGTTCAAGACGGCATTGCTTCTTACTCTTCCAGATACCCGCAGCTTTTTCAAACAGCAGCAGCTTCGGAGGGAGAGATGGGAACAAAATCATACAGCTGTCAGAAAGGTTTCACGGCGCTCTGTCAGCAAGGAGCGATGGGTGGAGACACTTGTGGTTGCAGACAGTAAGATGGTTGAATACCATGGAAGTGACCATGTAGAGTCGTATATCCTCACTATAATGAATATGGTATGTATAATGTTTTGGGGTTTTTAGATGGACAAGTGGAGCAAATCTGAATTTGATTATGTCTCTGATCTCCTTGAAGTAGGTCTGTAACATTGTTCATGGAGAAAAATGTAATATCATGCATATATATTGTTGAAACTCTGTATTTTAAAGTATCTTTTACTTTTTATTTTATATAAGCAGAATTTTTCTCTAGATTTTAAGTGAGAGAAGTCTCATAGCTATAAATGCTAGCACCAGTTTTTTTCTCATTGAAATTCTCTGTCTCCCCTTGAATATATTGCTCAGTGGTGGTTCAGATTGTTAGCTACAGCAACAGAGAGAAATTCTACAGGTTAAGAGCACATGAATTCTTTCGCATATCTGTGAATGAGAAAGGCACACTGGAAGTCCACTGGAAATTGTAGTAACTTAGCAAGAGCTAATATGAGTTTGTTACTGGTCACAAATGCAAGCAGCAGTATATGAACTACTATGAAAAAGCTAACACTATCTGAGTTAAAACTATTACAACTGTTTTTCCAGAGGAGTATCGTGCCTAGAGTACAAAGTTCACACTGGAAGATAAGTTCAACTTTGAATGCTTTCCTGTGTGGCTAATTTCAAAATATAATTTGTTCTGGGAAAAGCCATTGCCTACAGATATGTCTTCTGTTATTGTTTGTATCAATATGTCATGGTAGATATTGACCTTGAGAGTCTCTTGGGGCATCATGGTACGTTTGTAATATATACTAAGTTAATCACAGTATAATTCTAGCCATGGTAACTGATCTGTTCCTTATGTTTATACAGTATGTTCCCAGCTGTGCCCCAAGCAGTCTGACTAGCTGCTGAGGCAGTGAGCCTGATTAAACAGGTACAAAGGTTGTTCAAGCACATCAGGTTTTGTCCACACAGGTTAAAATGCATGGAATAAAAACCAGTCATTATCAGATTCAGGAACAAACAAATCTCAACATTTTCTCTGCAATCTGACCTTAGATGTTAGGGTTACTTAAAATGTTTCAATTTTCTGTTTAGAGTACCTTGAAGACCCATATCCAAATTAGACCTCTGTAAACACAATTTCCACTTCATTTTGGTAATTTCCTCTTTAGTGTTCTTCTTCGTAACAGTTCTAATCCGTTCGTATTTCCTGTGATAGATGGCATAGGTCACATATAGATAGGTTGTGAGTGTCATCTGTTCTGATTCCCTTCCCTTCTGACTAATTCAACATTGTAATGATTTTTTGACAATTGAGTCACTTTTTTGCTGAGTTCAGTTCTTGTACTATTTTACATAATATAATCTTGTCTGATCTTTCGCTCTTTAGCTTAGCAACTTTTGTATCATCACTCATTTGGCAAAGGTACACTTTGTGGTAGTTGTAACATTTATTGCATTTCAGAAAACCTTCAATGAAGTGCATTGAGGATTAAAAAAGCAAAGCAAACTTCCCCCCACCCACCCCGATATGAAGAGTATGCTAGAAGTAAATGTTATCTTTTCTCTCGAAAATCATGTTCTATTATAGAGGAATCAGTGGATCTTCTTTCTCCTGGCTCTGGCACAGGTCACAGGGTTGTTCCATGATCCAAGCATTGGCAATGCAATTCACATTGTGCTGGTCCGGCTCATCCTCTTTGAGGAGGAGGAGGTAAGGTTTTTATTTACCTTAAAATATCACTTGTAAAACTTCTGAGTTCATTGCATTGAACTGTAATTATATTTGCTTAAAATAATGAGTTAATTTTACTCTGTTATTGATCTTTGACATGTCTGGCTATAGAGAAGGTGTTGCCCTGGGTAGAGGAGTATTTTAACTGATGAATTCAGGGATTTCTGCATGAAATTGCCTAGGAAAACATAATTTAAAAAGTCAAGTTAGGAATGGGAAAATCAAATCTCCCCAGTGTCAAAAGAACATGGGATGCCAAAGAAGACTAGATGAGAAGTTATGCATCAACATTCAGAATCTAATTTCCTAGAATTACCTGAAATGTATTCTAAAGTGTAGTGCTAGGGTATTTACAGGTCTCTGAAGACGTAAGTCTGTTACTGTGCAGTTCAAAAATGTATCTTTCTTTTTAAATCTCTTCTGAAACAAAAAAGCGTTTAGGACTAAGTGTATGTTAATTGCTACAAACTAGCTATATATTGGTAGTTTCCGATTTCTTTCTTTCACAAATATGTTTCCACATGCTTAAATACATGCTGATTGTCATAATTTTATAGTTATTTTTAAAATACTGTGCATGACATAGCTAGCTCTGGCTGCAGGAACACCTTAAAGGGATTTCCTCAGTGACTTATGGTTTATACCCACAAACCAGGTGGACCCAGTGCTACTGAAAGCAGTAAACCAAGCCACAGGGCCAGGCTATGTCTTCAAAGATATCTGTTAGGATGGAGTCTGTCTTCATAGCCATCAATCATCAGTTAAAATGTATGTAATATGGGCCAAAACCTCTAATTTGCATCTGAACAGGAGAATTAGGACCTGAGGTCCATGATGACCTCCAATTAAGTTTACTGAATTTCTGTGGCAAGTTTGGTAAAAACTGTGTGTTCCTGCTCAGTTGAGATGGCAATGTTGGAAGTAATAGTGTTGGATACCTTTCAAAGTCTGGTTTTAATTTACCCAGAAACTACTAACTGGTAATAATGTTATTTAGATGCTTTGTGAAAGCTGAAGTGACCTGAGACAAGATAAAAGTGAATGTCCAAGACAAGGAATTTGAAAATTCATTTTGAATGAATTTATTTTGCGTACTTTGTATTTCAGAATTTTCAGTAATTTTCATGTAAACTGTATAATAGTAAGTTGAGGAAGAAACATTTATGCCTGCATTGTTTCTCTTTGGAATTTAAAAATATTGTGAAATATGTACACTGTAAGAAACATAATTGTTCCCTGAACATGACAGTGTTCTCATAACACGGAGCGACAAACTTGAAGTCCCACAGTAAGTAGTCTTCACCTTCTTTTTAGAGGGAAACTGGATTTCAGGAGAATATAAAATGTTCGAAAGTTTCAGTTCGGTGTTGGACGTAATGAAGCTCACTTACCAAAAAATATGTACATTTCTGCATGTAATTTTTCATTTAGCTATACCAATTACAGAAATGTCAACATTTTAACTTAGTATTTAATATTATATAAAAAGATGTAATTGCTTCTAATGATGACTCTAACTTTAGGCAAAAGCATAATCAATTACATTTCAAAAATTACCCATTTTCACAGCTGAGTTCACTAAGACATTATTAAGACGCAGTATGTATGGTCTTTACAATTGTATTTTCTTTCACTTCCCATTAGCAAGGCTTGAAGATAGTACACCATGCTGATAAGACATTAGCCAGCTTCTGCAAATGGCAAAAGAGTGTAAATCCCAAGAGTGATGTCAACCCTACACACCATGATGTGGCCGTGCTCCTTACCAGGTATGACACCAGTTTGGCATCAGTGGCTGATTATTGTCCAGTTCCATTTTTTTGGTGATGGTATTATTTTAACAGGCTTATGCCATCATTTGGTTCATCCCGCATAGAACTTAGTAAAGTGCTGTGGTGAAGAGATGCTGTTTCTGAAATGCAGTAATGCAGCAATAACGCAGGGTGAGCGAGTCTGACACTGATGCAGCAGAAAATATGAGCCGTATTATAAGAATGTGGTTGAAGTTAGACCTACTGTGCCTTTTAAGGGGATTGTTTTTATTTGATTTCAAAATACTTGTAACACTGTGCTTGCATATAGGTTAGAGATGCATCTCAATCACAAAATTGAGATCTCTATGTCCTGAGAAATGAGCAATTTGCAGAAGTCATTTTCCCTACTTGATTCTCTCTCATTTATTGTTCAATGACTCCTCTATTCTTGAGGCAATATGCCAAAACAAAGCAGCATGTAGATGAGCAACTCATAAAGTGGAGTACTGGTGCAACTCAGAATAGAAGAGTATTTTGCCAACACGGTGCCATTTATTTTTAAGCTGATTTTTAAATAACTCTATACTTAAGGAGACACAAAATATTCTTTTATGTGTGAGCAATGGAGGAACAGAAAACTTAAAGGTGATGTCTGACATTACACAGGGAGTTTGCATCACAGCCTGAAATGGTACTTCTGCAGGTCTGTTAAAAGTGGATTCAGTCTGCACACAGCTGACAGGAAAGATTTGGTCTATGGTGTCAAAAAAATAGTCCTAAGTTAAAGACTGTCAGGCAAAAAACCCCCAACAATAAAACCTCAAGTGGTTCAGGAAAAAAGAGAGAATCACACAATCATTTAGGTTGGAAAAGACCTCCAAGATCATGAAGTCCAACCTTTAACTTGTGAACCATTTTTTGGTCAAAAATCTTAAAATAAGAATGCAAAATAAAGTCTCACTATGATGCATGATTTCCCTCTCAAAATAAAAAGCCTTCAAACACTTTTCTTGAATGAAGCTGAGGCATGATGACTTCAGCAAACTATGCTTCAGAAGGCTGTCCAAGGTGGAGGTTCTAAAACATCTTCTGATGCAGGTTGTCAATAAATGTATGTATTTGAGTACAGCCACACAGATGTTGACTGCAAATTATAGCTGCATAATGACAGTAGTAGAAAAATTGTATGTTGTTGCATATATGTTTGTAAGAGTGTTATCACTATGCTTTACTTAAAATGCAAATTAGCACTGGTACATTGTAAGATGGACACTTGCCACTCAGTGTCAGGGACACGCTACAGTTGGTTTTAAGCTCCTTAAATGACACATCTCTTTTGTGATTCCAGAAAGGACATTTGTGCTGGCATGAATCGTCCGTGTGAAACTTTAGGTTTGTCTCATCTGTCAGGCATGTGTCAGCCTCACAGAAGCTGTAACATCAATGAAGATTCTGGCCTTCCATTGGCTTTCACTATTGCTCATGAACTTGGACACAGGTATAGTTGAAGTATAGTGAACTATACCTTCATAGATATGGTGAAGTGGGTGGGTCCTGTCTGAGTTTACTTTATTATTTACATGTTGATATTCAAATTGCTAGAGACAAAACAAAACAAGAAGTGAGTTAGTGTCTCTATTATTAAAATCAAATCTGTGTTTGTTACTTCGAAGCAAAGTAATAAAAGAAATTCTTGACCTGTATCTACGTATGCAGCTATTCAGACTGCCTCTCTTAACAATGTCTGCTAGGGCAGTAAATCAGGATGAAATAATTAAACTACAAGCAAGCATGACTTAATTGTGGAAATTTTTCCAAACATATTTTAAATTTCTGTGCAATTACTTTAGATGATCTCCAGATAAATCCAAAACATTTACAGAAAACACACCTGTTTCATTATGTCAACATTTTTTACTGGAGTAGTCAAGCTTCATGTATTAAACCTTATATTATATTCAATTGTTAATATTTGTTCTTCCTGGTGAACCAGTAAAGTCACTGCTGAACATTTCATAGTGAATGGTGTCTTCTGTATGGTAATACTGCTATTGCGGGTACACCTAGGTAAAAGGTAAACAAAGTTCTTGGACATTTAGTTTTAAACATGGTTAAACTTTTTTTTTTATGATTAGGTATTTTTGCTTGAGCTAGATGCCTCAGAATTTTAAATTTCTGAGGGTGTTTTGGTTGGTTAGTTCAATTTCTTTTGACACGGCTGTTTTTCTCAGTGCAAAGCATTATCCCATCAATATTCTGATTTCACTGTAATGCTTGCACTTTTCAGCTGGACTATTTTGCTTGGCTATGTCACATTGCTGGATCTGCAGCCACATTAATTTCATTGTGCACCCAGACATCAGTCAGGATAAAGTCTGTATTTCCTGATAGGATACCATAATGATGATGATAATGACCCTGTCACCCATTAATTGGGATTTCTTTGTTCAACCTCTCCACTGCTAGAAAGGAAATAGTATAGGTGAACAATGCCAAAATCACTACAATTGGATCTGGTGCTATGGATTTAATTACTTGGTCCCCACAGTGCATTGCTCATGGGGAGATTTTTTTCATTAACATTGTTACTAAGAACTACATTAACATTTACATTAATTGTTAATTAAAAATTTGAAGGCACTTCTTCCCCATAGATCTCTGTGTGACCTTCTCCTGGTGTAGGCTGGGTGGCTGGTAATTCTGTGCTTTGGATACTGGGAGACTGAGAACTGTTATACTTGCCCTTGTAGGGGTGGTGCAGGGCTTTGACTGTTACAATTGTCCCCATAAACAACATTGAATACAGTAGGGCTTATTGTTACCATGTTAACCTCCAGCAATTTTAGAGTACATATGCTGAAAAGTTCAAGAGTGGACAGTCTGTAAGAACAGATGAACAAAAAATGAGAACAACAACATGCACCCTTTCCTTAGATAAGTGTCAAAGGTCAACTCTTCACCATGCTGTTAATGGGACACACTTGCTTTTATGCCTCTGACTCATTACTGGAGTCCATTCTGACAGTAATCATGCTCTGTTTTTGGAACTTTTGAGTCATGATGTGATTACATTTTCCAGAAACATAGTCTTAAGTGGTTTGAACTCACTTCGTTTGATTCATGTCTGAATCATGGCCTGAGAAAGTTCTTCCTTCTCTTAGGACTTAGATACCTTCAGTTGTTACAGTGTAGGTGCCAACATCTTCATATATCAATATCTTCATATGTTGTTATTTCAGATTTTCTTCATGCTGAGGTGACATAGAGGCATAGCTGAATCCCATCCAAAGGTTTTTGTTTTATGACTTCTACCAGCTGTTGAATAAAGAAATAATTCAGTAAGTCAGAGAACCTGGAGAGAACTTGCCGAGGAGATCTGTTTGTAAGGCACAGGTTGAGAAAGTTTAATAGGAAGATGGAGTAGAAGTTAGAGACAAATTCACTGAACATTCAATAATTTTGTAAACAGCATCTGTGTTGCAATCCATCGAAGGAGTTTTAAAAGGAAACAGGCAACAGAAATGTGATTACGAAAGAGTCTTAACAGGGAATGTAACAAAGCCTGATCTTAGTTAAAGTGGTGTAAGTCTGCACCAAGAGCTACAAAGCACTCTTATCCCTAGCAGCTGTAACATCACTTTTATGTTTAAAATATGACTCCAGGCCCAAATGTACATTAGTGTTTAGACTCCCTTAAAAGTACCCAAATATAATCTGTGGCAGTCGGTTTTCTCTTTTGTGCAGGGCAATGTTGCTGTGCTTAACAGACATGTTTGATAGCCTGTGGAGTGTAGATTTTTCACAGTTTTGGGTCATAAATTCTATATATTTTTTTTTAGCAAACAGGTATCTACAGCTCAGCAGGGGAGGAAGCCACGTAAGTGTCTTTTTTGAACACAGTGTGGAACCCATAGTTAAGTGTTGTAGTACAACCAATCAGCTGGAATTACAAGATGTTTTCTTTTCTCTCCTCTCCAGTTTTGGAATCCAGCATGATGGAAAAGAGAATGACTGCGAGCCTGTTGGAAAGCGCCCGTATATTATGTCTCGACAGTTGCAATATGATCCGACTCCACTTACCTGGTCGCAGTGCAGCAAGGAGTACATCACACGTTTCCTAGAGTGAGTGATCAGGTTGTAGCACTTGCCTGAATTGAGTACAACTGAGCATGAGATGTTAATGTGGAGTTCAAAGTAAATCTTGTATTATTATTTTGATAAATGTAGGGGGGTTTAGTGTGCTTGAGTTAATTCCCATGGCGGGCATACCACAATCCTATTGCTTGCTTAGCATTTGGGCAAGACTATTATATTCTTTTTGTCTGGTAGTGAACTCAAATCTTGTCATGTTGGCTCAGGTTTGGTGCAATCTGCAGCTTTTTGTAGTTATCAGGAAGAAATAAGACTTTCCATCAAGGGCCCTGGTAGAACTTTATAGACTTTGCCTTTGGCCACAATGGCATGTGCTCGTCTTTAGTGACTTGTTAAAATCTATTATGTTCTTTTTAAGAGCAGCAATATGGTATAACTTTAACCAGAGGCTATGGAGTTCTTTGAAGCCACTTTGACAAGCTGTATTTTCCCTTTGTAAACCATCTCTTACTAGATAGAATAACTAGTTTGTTAGCACTTCAGCAGAACTTGGCTGGAATATGGAAGTATCATTTCCAAAGACCCTAAGCAAGATTACCTTTAAGAATTAGATAATGAAAGTATTATGAAAGTGTGGTGGTAGGGCTTTTTTTTAAGGTGAAATTTTTGTCTTTTAGCCGTGGGTGGGGATTCTGTCTGGATGATATCCCCCAAAAAGAAGTCTTAAAGTCCCCAGTCATGGCTCCTGGAGTGATTTATGATGTGCACCACCAATGTCAGCTTCAGTATGGTTCCAATGCTACTTTCTGTGAAGATGTGGATGTAAGTGCTGTATGTTTTTCTTCATTTTCCTAGGAACAATTTTTAATTCTTGAACATCATAGAAGTGCAGTCAATGAACCTGAGTTGCTGACTACAAGTGCAACATGTTTAGAATCTAATAGCCTAGATGTGCAGTGCAGGCATTGTCTAATATTAATTCTGCTCTGCAGATTCTGGAAGTGAGTTGTAGCATTGTTTGCCTTGTATTTCACAAGGTCCTTACTGGATCTGAACCATATCTATTGTTAAAAGCCATTCCTTCAGCAATGAGTCATTTTCATTTTAAAGTTATGATACTGATCTTAGGTAAATTATTGATGCGGATTAAATCTCATTTTAATAGATTCTTCAACCTTACAGCTTTCAACCGATCAAATCATTCTGTGAACAAATCTTCATTTCCAGGAAGGGTTTTCTGAAAAAATTACAGTTGTGCTGTCTTCCCATGCATCCTGATTTTTCACATCCTTGATGTGCTAACTGAGGGGTCCTCAAACTACAGCCCACAGGCTGGATATGGCCCCCCAGGGTCCTCAATCCGGCCCGCCTCTGTCCTGCCTGGGGAGGGGGCTGGCGCAGATTCTCTGGGTCCCAACGCGGGCAGCAGCCCCGGGAGCGTGGCCGTGGGGGCACCCCGGCGGCCCCTCCTGTCCCAGGGGGTCCCTCCTGCGGGGGATCCCTAGGAGTGGCAGCAGTGGTCGCTCCGGGGTGTCCCCAGAGTGCCCGCGGCCAGTGAGGTGATGGCTGAGCACAGAGAGCTTCCAGGCTCTTTGGCTTCCTGTCCGGCTGCCAAGCACGCGGTCCCCCCTCTTCCCAGGTCTTGGACCGCATGACTCCATCTATTCCCCTCGGCACCTTCTTTTTGTGTTTGTTTTTTCTGGGGTTATCTTTGTGTTAAGTCTGGGGGGTTCCCCTTAAGTTTGTTTCCTAGTAAAGCCCCCGGGGCAAATAAACTGTTTTCCCTGCTGTTAATTTTGTTCAGTCTTCCATCATCATTTTAGTGAGCCCTTGCATAGTGAAGTCATGGTTCTAAACCGCCACACCTTCCCTCCAGCTCTGAGGCAAGACAAGCAAGCCAGCACCAGTGG
>VXBA01003325.1:0-243860 GCA_013399895.1 Serilophus lunatus
TACTTTGCAGCCCTTCTTAACAAAGTCATCGCTGCCGGCCTGAATAACCAGTAAGGGATAATAATCAGTGGGCAGAATCAACTCAGGCAACCTCCCAAGATATATCTCGCACCCCAGCCCCAGGGAGGCAGCGGTCTTCCCTATGGGATGTGTCTGACCTACATACTGGACCCTCCACTGCCTTCAGAAGGGAGTCACCTACTTTAATAACCCTCCTTTCTTTCTTAGTATGTCCAGTTCTTATCCTGATAGATGGAGGAACATTAACTAACTTCTTAGTACCAATAGTTTTAATCTGTCTGACTGATGATCTGATAGTCTCTTGGGGAAAAGTAACATCAGTTTCATCAAAAATCACTATTTCATCATTAATCATCATCCCATCCTCACCTGGGATATCAAATTCCAGGGCCCCAAAGATATTCTGTAAGGGCACCTGGAAAGGTGGCATCTGGAAGGGAGTCGGTGTACAGGAGGGAATTCTATTCCCGCCTCGAGAACTGGCCTGCACCCAATCCTCCTCAGCATCGAGGGTGCCTCCATCAACCTGAGCAGAAGAGAGGTGAGAAACACCAGTCTCCTCTGACCCCTGGGAATCATTTTTGAGAGGAGAGAGAGCACAACTCCACCAGTCTGTCTCTCTTTCACGATCACAAATACTTCTCAGCCTTTCTACCTCTTCCTTAAGCCCTGCCACCATACAGGCCATTCATCTGGTCACACCTGACACAGGTGTTTTTTGTATTACCCTCTGGGACAACAAGGCTCAGGCACTCCCTACAACCGAGGCAGTCAGAGGTCTGCACAGCTGCATCCCTCAACAGAGGTGAACAAGCACGCTCTTTTTGCTAACAGTCTCCATCTCTAGCTGGGTACCACCATGTTCTAAGCATTAGGGAACAGCAGCAATACTGACCAGTGAGACCTTTAAGCGCTCAAGCGAAGCACGTGTTTTAACTGCCTTGCTGGTCACTGCCCTGGGCATCCAAGGCAGGTATTGAACTGGCAGAGGAGAAAGAAGTGTGCAGTGAACATTGACACGACTTGGAGTCACATGAACTCTGCTCCTTACTATGCTTGGAAACAGAGAGCAGGCGGCAAGGCTGGGCTTGAAGCACGGATCTTGTGCTCAAACCTGCAGGAGCTGGTTTGCTGCCATCCCCACAGGCCAATGTTGAAGGGGCTTGGTGACTGCAGACCAGCCCGTCTGTGCCAGCTTATGTCACCCTATATGCAGTACATAGATTCAAAGTCTCCCTTCTAGTGCTGCGTCCCAGGTAAAAGAGCTGCAAGTGACCATAATGACATTTTATAAAAACCTGAGGAACTGAACTAGGAAGGAGAAAACAATGAGAAATGGAAAGATGCTATAAAATTTTCCCTACAAACCAGATGCAAAGGCTGGTTTTGTCATAGAGATTCAGTCTGCATAAACGGTAAGGATAGATGGGACACACAAAGTATCCCAGCAAAGCAAATGAATCCCATTATCTCAGTACCAACTGAGACAGGTGATGCATTGCTCCCTGGTCACTTTGCAGGATCCTAGTCAGTGTCTTTGAGCCTAGAGTCTTCCATGCTCCCCTGCATGCAGCACAGGCAAGACTGAAGCCTGACACAGCCTGGAGCAAGGCGTGCTCTCCTCCTTGTGAAATATTTGTCACTGAAGTCCTTCCTATAAAGTCTATTTCCCCGGTAGCCTGTTGAAGACAGCAGCTGGATGAAGGGCTGTGGCTTTATTTGCTTCAGCGTTAAACTGTATCATCTGCGCATGGAAAATTTCACTGAGTGGAGAAGGATCATTAGACAGGATCAGAGGAACGAGTCGTTTACTCAAGCACTGTCTGAGGAACCAGAAATAAAATGCTATGCGTCATTTAAAGGTAAATCTAGTGGCTGTATAATCAGCTCCTGGTTGCCTGTGACTGCAGGGAGAGTGGAAAGGCAGCCTTCCTTCAACCTCTGGCCACGGACAAAGCAATACTGCGGCTGTTGGCGAGCAGAGTAAACAACATTTGTTCCCCAGTAGTCTGTTGCTTGGCAACTACAGCTCCCTGAACAATTTTAACTGATCAGTGAGTCCTGCAAATGAGGAGGCATAATGGCTCTCTTCAAAGCCTGTCTGAGCTTCGTCCCCATGGCAACCACCAGACCCAGCTCGACAAACTGATCACCTGATTCTGTATTCTTAAAAAGCTGCTTTTTTTTTTTTTTTCCTACAGCTATGCACTCTCTGAGCAATAGTGTTCACACACAGAAAGGCTGTTCTGTCCCCAGCTTCAATTTTACTGAGTCACATTAATGCAAATTAAATAAAGACCCAGAACTGACAATAACCTTGATGCAAAAACCAAAGGGAAGCCTCCCGATGGGACGAGAGCCTTAGAGAACAGCTTTGCCCCTTGGACCAGCGAAAGGATGCCCCAAATACCATTTTGAGAAATCAGAGCTGTTCTTAGATGGTAACCAGAAACCCACACCATCCTACCTTTCTTCTGTCACTGTAATGAAGCCATTTCTTGAAACTGGAGTTTTTTGGATATGACATTTCCCGAAAAAGATAAGCCACAGAACCACAATTTTCAGGACAAGTTTAAGTGACACTCCTAAATCCACAGAGAACTAAAATTATAGCTAGGCCTCTCTCCCTCTGAAAACACTCATCAGCTTAATTTACTTTATGTCACTTTATGTCCAGCACTGCTGATAATCTGGTTTTACCGTTACACATCCAAATCTAGCTGAATTTATCAGTGCCACGCTAGAAAACCATGGCCTGTGTGCTGTGGGGCAAGCTGGAAGGATGTTTGCACAGCTGCTCTTTGTTAGCTTGTTCCTTTGGGCCAGTAGCCTAAAGTAAGCTAAGCAGCAGGATGGAGAGACACGTAATGAAGGCAAGGGAGGCAGGCTTGCAAAAATCCTTTGCTAGAGGGAAAGAAAACTTCATCAGAGTGAAGCCAGAAAAGATACCAGTTGCCTGAGGCTGAATCCAGCCTAGGAGGGTTTAACCTGCAGGTTGTTTGTTGTGTCTTTTAATTGTAAGAAACTAACATACTAGAAAAGAGGAAAGAAACCGCCCTGACAGGCCAGCTAGAGATTTCTTCAGTGGAAGGGGCACTGAGTGTCAGTGTCGCCACCTTGTTCAAATCCCAGAAATGAGATTTGTTGCATTAAGTTTGAGATAAACATCCAGCATCCTCAGCATGTACAGACAGCAGCAGCAGATTCAAGATACAGGAATTGTGTGACCTCCACGACTGAGTCACGCCAGCCTAACTTTTATCCTGAAGAGTTTATATCTGGGATATGCAGTACCTGGGATGTGTAGTACCTCTCTCCTGAGAGGTTTGGGATGATACACTTCCATCCAAGGAATTTCCACGATGACATGCTGAAAGAGCAGCCTTTGGAGGTACAGAATCTGGCTGTGTTGTCTCACAGACCACCTGCAGTCCCTTTGGACAGTTATAATAAAAGAAAATAGGCATATAAACAGATTTCTCTCTCCCATGTTGGTTTTACAATTGCAATTTGTGCTTAAACATGACCGAGACTTACACCATAATACTGTGGTAATACCATGGACCAACTGATCAAGCCTCCGGCTTCTCAGTACTAGGCATTGTACAAGCAAAGGGTAAGACAGGGCTGTTGCTCAGGAAAATGTGCAAGATCACAGAATCACAGAATGGGTTGGGTTGGGATGGGCCTTAAAGATCACCTAGTTACAACCCCCTCTCTGCCAAAAGCATGATCAGGTTTCCATCCTACAAGACAGGATAAGGCCAAGGAGGTCCAGACAACTATATTCAATACCCTTTGGTTCCACTGCAAACAAGGTTGGGAGCCTTCAAAAGAACTGTGAATATCCATAATTTCTGGAGATGGAATGCTTTAGAGTGGTAACTGCAAGTTCTGTTTCCCCCCTCCATCAGCTCCTTATGCAAGCTTGTCAAACCTTAGCACAGAACTTACCTCAGTAGGTCCACTGTCCAGACTAGGGGATTCACAAGTAGTGCTCTGATTGTTGGTGGGAGAACTTCTCTTGGCTGAGAAAAGAAGTCAAAGGAGGGCATTTCATGAAAACCCTCTTGTACAATAATGTACCGCTGAAAGGATAAACCAGAAAATAAAAACAAACCCAAGGCAGCCTCTCCCTGCTGCAGACATCCTAGGCACTAGCCACAGCCATAAAAAGGGGGGAAAAAAAAGGACTGTTTCAATTTTTGCACATTTCTTTTCATTGTGTTGTCACCAACATTTTCTACTGAAAACCTCTATTTCTTGAAAATCAAATTTGAATATAAATTTTATCCTAAATTCATTTGCCATGAAATTGTGTTTTCCTCTGCATACTAGTCCCTTTTGTGGTGGAGTTTTTCCTCCTATTTGCACATATATTCAGCTCCTTTTCTAGGTTACATCTCTCAGAGTGTATTGTGATTCCAATTTGCAAAATGCCTTCATCACAGTAAACACACGGATGTCATGCAGAAAGTTTGATCAATGATACTGCAGCAGAACAAGGGCATGACACAAAGATGACTCTTCTTGAAATCCTGTCACGTTGAAAGCTGTGCAGATGTGACTTTAAATTAGACTGACTGCAAACAAAACATTGCAAAGCTTCTTCGTTTTTTAATCTGCGGTTTGAAGGAAAATTTCAGTAAATTTGACCCTTTTTTGTCCCAGTTTGAGAAAATGCAGTATCTTCCTTGATACAAAAACCTCATTCCAATTACTATTTCTGTCCTCCTGAAAACACTTTCAAAACATAACAGAGAATTTTCATTTCATACTTTACTCTTAAGGTTATTTTTTTTAGGAGTTTTCTGACCTTCACAAACCTACAGGAAAAACTCCAACAGTCAAAGAAAACTCGGGACTAACTCCTTCTGTTAGTTCCAGGACTGAAATGTCGTATTTCAATTCCAGAAGTTGAAGCAGAGGGGCAAAGTGCTGTATGTCAAAGACTGTTTAAAATCATTTTAAATACTTGAATCTTCTCAATTCTGGGCTGCCCTAAAAGTCTACAAAGCCTTCAGAAAAAAATACGACATCCAAAATTACTCGTTATAAGAAAACTCTGATTTAGTGAACTACATTTTCACTGTGGTGAGAATTACAGCTCCATGCTTTTGAGAGCTGGCAAGCAATGCTACAGCAATATTCCCAGCTCACTTTCAATTCACCACCTGGTAGAAATCGTGCTAAACTATTGTCTGAAAACATAAAGGAAATAAAGGTTTTTAAGAACTAGGCCAGATACAAAGACTTGGAAGCCAAAGCCTCTGAAGCCTAAGCACCCAATTCCAGTCATGGCTGAAACACAAAGGAAGAGCAATCCTTTCCAGTATGCAAAAGTGAATTCATAATATAGGCCTTTCTTTGGAGAAGTGAAACTGTCTTTTTTAATTTCATAACATGGTGAAATTCAAGTTTTAGACGGGGGAGATCCGTGTGCTCTTCACTATTGATTTTTGTCCAGTGCCTCTATGGGAAAGCTCTCCTCACTCATGTCAGGCTGCTAAGAGATGCGAGGCTGACAGGACATGATAACTCCACTGAAGAGTTTCACTTTCCTATTCCTGATGGCTATCTCATCACCTATTTAATCGTTATGCAAATATCACTTGACCCTCCAGGGAAAACAACCTTAAATTACTTTAGGGTTTGACTAATTCCTGCAGGATCAACATATTCTTTCAAAAAGAATGGCTACAGAACATAAGGCAGCATGAGGCAAACCAAGGAAAAGGCATTCCAGCTCTCAGGAGCCACTTTACCACAGCAAAGTCACAGACCTGTAACGATGTTCCTGATGGGTTTTACAAGAGCGTTGAAGGCAGAAATTTCAGGCTGCCTGTGTTCCCACATGGGCTGCCAAATAACAAGGCCACTGGCCAACCGGAACGTCAGGTCAGACTCCTGCAAAGAGAAGCAGGTTGTTTCACACCAGCTCACAAGAATGTCGTTTCCAGTCTGTGAGGACTGTCATTTCTCCCATGCACAGATCTTACAAGAAATGAGTGATGCCATGTGCAGTTCTGTTGTCATTACACACTAACTTGGTGACCACTGACAACACTCAGCAAAATTCACACATGTCAAGTATGGCTAATGAAAAATCACAGAGAAATTTCAACGCAAAAATACACATGAAGCTCTTTCCAAATGAAATTTCTATACCAGCTAATGAATTCTGTTTTTCTCAGGACATTAAGCTGTAAAAGAAAAGGCCATTTCTGTCAGAAAGCATTCCTTTTAACCATATAAAGCCACTTTATATTTAGTATTCAGTTTCAACTTTAGGATTTACACTCCAAAACTTGAACTTCTTCCCCAAAGTGGGAATACTAAATACTAAAAAACTGCTTAGAAACTGAGAAAACATAACAGATTACTATGAAGTAGTGGTACACATTAATGTTGTTACCATTAGCACTGCTGGTGCCTGAGCTATGTCAGTACAGAGACACTGATACTACTTACACTTGTGTTGTCGCTGTTTTACATATGCAAGTAGCTGAAAAAATGTTAATCAGTACAGAAGTAAATCTTAACAGGATCAAGGTGCAGGTATGCACTCACTTGACCTAAGGTCAGGTCTACATTAGGAGGCATAGATGTCTCGCCAGGTATCCCCATTAGGCAAAAAAACCAAGGTGACAGCAATTTTGACAGCATAATTACAGCTGCACCACTGTCTCCTACAGACAAAGCTTCACATGCCTCAGCAGTTGAAATTGATGATGCAGACAGAGCTAAAGGAATGGCAGGAGCTGACTGCTTATAATGGGCTCACAAGCCTTTCTTAAATTAAGGTCACTTTTATTGACTATTTTTACTTTTGGAAGTGGCAGCAGTAACGTGTTGCATTTTCCTTTGCGCTGCCAGGTTTTGATGACATGCCGACAGCTCTGCCTACAGTTGTGAAGTTGCATCTCCCAAAGCCTCATTTAAAAACACATTGCTAAATGCACAAATGCTCTCAGAAACTGGGAATTCAGTAGTTTGGGTCTGTCTGTGCAAACATGTGTCATCTTCCTTGAGCACGTGCATTACTTTGGCTACCTGATGAGACAGCATCCTTCCCGAGACCTCTACCTTTGTGAAATACAAAGCTCACGTAGTTACACACCTCATTTACCTCCTTTTCTTCACTCTGCTTTGATGATAGAAACAGATAGGATTTCATGGGCTTTTCAATGTTCGTTGCTACAGCTCTTCAGAGCTCTCAGAGATTTTAAAAGTAAACCTGAAATACTGTTATTAACCCCATCTTGCAAATGGGAAACAATATCCCAGAAAGATTAAAATAAAAAAAAACATCAGAAATCTAGTCTCTAATAGCCAGGGTGGTACCTTCAGTTTCAATTCATTCATTCAAAGGGCAGCCCACATTTGTGTGCGTAGCACCAGGAAGAATTAAACATTTCTTCCTGTCCTGTCCAAGTAGCTTACAGAGAAACTAGTAAACAAGTATGAAAAATTTGGGCTAAATAAATTGAGCTGTACTGTACAGGAGCTCAGTAGCAGAAGTAGGGAAAGAATTTACCTCTCCAGTCTTGCTTCACCTGCCTTAATCAAAAGATTATCCTTTATTTCCCTTTTTTTCTTATCTTTTTCAGCTGTTGCATGATAGGGGGCAGGATTAGAACAGGTAACAACCCCATCACTTCATGACTTCATAGACCTTTTCCAACCACCTGATCTTTTCCGAGGCCTAGCTGGAAACATAAAGGCTAAACCACAATCCCCCAAAGAGGCAGGAGTCAGAACATGCAGAAAATGTCTCCTCATCACCACTCTGCAAAGCTGATGCACTCAGGATAACACCAACAGAGGGACCCCGGCAGATAGGAAGCCTGAAGCCTGCTTCTGACTTCAGAACAAAAGAATGCTTCACTGCCTTTGCCACTGCCATACTTACAGCACCATCATGCACTCCTGGTAATTAGCATAAAGATGATTAGCAATGACAACAACAAATCCCAGTGGCAGGAATCCCTGAAAAGCTCACAAGGCCCTTCTGAGCAATGGCTGGGAATCACTGGAGCAAGGTAAAGCTCACAATCCTTTCTGCAGGTTCCAAGTTGCCAGCAACTTCACAGGGGCCACAGATCTTTGACATTCCCAAAGGGTAAAAATGGCTCACTCCAAATTTATTGTGCCTTTGTGCCTGCCTGATGCCGAGGTGGTTGTTCGTGTCACTGGAAGGATTTCTTCCTGATGGCAGCAGTATTCTGCCAGCTTGTTAAAACATTTCCAGTGGTCCCCCAGTGTGCACTGTAGGCTGAATTAAATAGCAATCACAAAGGGAGAATAATTCCCTTCCTGCTCAGAGATATCTCCACACAACCAACCCATCAGTGTCCCACTTACTTTAATCCTGTGGACAAGGGGAGCAAAGAGGAAGACAAATAGCTCCACTGTGGCCATGGAGTTTTGGAAGAACTTCCTCCTGTTATTCTCCTCCTCATCAGTCACAGCGCTGGGCCGGGGATGTCCCGGTGAACCTTGGTTTTCTGCTTGGTGGATACAGGCACTACTGCTCCCTCTCCAGCTGGAGCCCCTGTCCCCTCCAAACCAGTCAGTGCTGCAGTCCTGAGGAGCCTCCAGCAGCATCCAGTGAAGAGTGTGAAGAAGCTTTGTTTCAGCTACTCCAAGCTTATCCTGATGCCCTGTGTGGAAAAATGCATCACAGTATCTCACAGGGTTTTCCATTAATGGTACTGTTGAGACTTTCAGAGCTGAACAGGAAACTGGACATCCAGCTTCCTGATAAACATCTGAAGTTAAAATTCTACCACTACAAGCATCATCATTATGTCTTATTATGTTTGAAACCGCCTAAATCACAAGTCTCCATTTACTTCACAGCACTTTCAGTCCAGTCCCTGCAATGTAAGCTGCAGGGCATGGACAGCAGCATGGACATAGAGGGGTCCCAAAAGAAGTCAGCTCAGCAGTCTTATCTGTTTGACTTTGTCGAAAAAGACAAAATGCAGGTGAGCACTGCAAAGTGCTCAAGCTGTGTCTTATTAATGTTCCCTGCTGGCATGTCTCAGGAAGCAAATTCCTGCTTGAAATCACTGCTGATATCAGTAAAAGACTAGTAAAGTTAGTTGGATTTGCATCTGGCTTGATCTTTACTGTCTGATTGACTTATCACGTGCATTGGTCTGAAGAAAAAGAAGCAGCAAAACAAACCAACCCAAAGAAACCAAAAAACCACCCCTGAAGATATTAAAAGTACCTGCTGCAATTGACAACTGAATATGCATATGTATTCCTTCAAGGAACTCATGTCTGCTGGGTGGTTGTACTAAAATAAGGTCTACTATCTCTGGAAAATAACTAGCAAAACGTTACTGAACTACACTGACTTCTTCAGCTCATCAGACCATTCACTTCACTGGGGAAGCTCTCACAGGTGATCCTGCTGTAAATAAGAAAGACAACCCACAGAATGAACTAACTGGAATTCTGTGTTGGCACCCTGAGCATCAGCCTGTCCCATTCTGACTGATAAACCCCCTGGCACGAGCACTTACCCAGTTTGTTGCGGTTGGAGAGCAGTGTTGCAGTGCAGTGCAGCACATGTGGGAGTGCAGCCTGGACAAGTTCCCAGCGAGAAATGCTCTGGATGGCTTCAGAGAGAGCTGGAGAAAGGCCATGCAGCTTGTTTTCTACTAAAACTCTTTCAAAAGACTAAGAGCAAGAACAATGAAAAAAAAAAGACATTATGCATATATTTTTGCACATTCTTTCCTGCACATAGAACATTTTCTTTTAAAAACCCACAATCTTTAATTATATAACTAAAGTACATCCTGTAATGTTTTTCCTGAAAAACACAGGCTGTGACTAAAGCTCACCAGACATATGGGCATATTTGACTAAGAAATGAATGGGCCACATAATATATTTTCTCTAATATAGAGAATTAAAGCAAATATAATCTGTGTATTAGTAAATTCTGGCATCAAACCAGACTCGCTTTTGTGCTGGGTATTAATCTGGCATGCCAGTAATCTTGTTGGAAGTCATAGGAGCTAAGGAGGCCTGTAATTTGTGGAGCTAAATGCTGGATATTCTTCTCAAATACACATGCTCTTTCCACTTGGTGTAATATAAAGGGCAACCCACTAAAGGTATATGGGCCTTAGGACGTGTTTTCACACCTTGTCACAAAAAATAATCAATGTACAAAATTTTTTATCAAGCTATAATGTAATGGTTTTGTGAACACTTAGAGAGCTGATGGCTGCAGCAAGTTAATTATTTCCACCTCAAGCAACACAAAATAAAACTATCTGCCTCTGAAATCCCTAAGGAAGCTTCTCAGCCTCATGGCTACCTATTTGCTCACAAGCTGTTTCACCAGTTTTACCAAGCTCTGGGTGAACAAGTAACTGCTGGCTTTCACAACCTAATGGACGCTTCAAAGGCCCTCACTCCAGAGGCATAAAGCTTATCTTTCAACATACCAATGTTTTTCCCGTAAAATTGAGAGGATGGTAATAAGAATAGACTTAATTACAAAGAAGAAGAGCAAAAAGGGCATGTCACGACACAGCTGTCCTGTATGAGAAGGCATGGTATGCTAGTCTGTGGTACCAGGCACTCTCCTGCCTGCCCTAGCGGCTGGGCACATCTGTTCTGTCAGGTTGTGGCCACATACAGCTTCATGGGTATACATGAGCTCCTCTGCCAAGAGGCTGGGTGTCGTGGTCCCAAACCACTGGGGTTTTACAGCATTCCTGCTGTGGGCAGCATGGAGGAAGAGGAATGGACATCTGTCCATCAGAGAGGACTAAGCCTGTACCAACACAAGGAAATATCAACATAGTCTCCTTTTATGATCAGGTGACTCATCCGATCGACGAGGGGAAACCTGTGGACGTAGTGTATCTTGATTTTAGTAAAGCCTTTGGTACTGTTTCCCATAACAAACTCCCGGTTAAGCTGATGGATTGTGGCTTAGACAGGTTTACTCTGTCCTGGGTTAAGAATTGGCTGGATGGCCGAGCTCAGAGGGTGGTGGTGAATGGAGTCATGTCCAGTTGGAGGCCGGTCACCAGTGGGGTCCCTCAGGGTTCAGTGTTGGGGCTGGTTTTATTCAATATCTTTATTGATGATCTGGATGAGGGGATGGAATCCGTTATTAGTAAGTTTGGGATGACACCAAGCTTGGAACGAGTGTCGATCTGTCAGAGGGAAGGAGGGCTCTGCAGAGAGACCTTGACAGGCTGGAGAGATGGGCTGAGTCCAATAGCAGGAGGTTTAATAAATCCAAGTGCCGGGTTTTACACTTTGGCCGCAATAACCCCATGCAGAGTTATAGGCTGGGGTCGGTGTGGCTGGAGGATGCCCAGGCAGAGAGGGACTTGGGNGTGTCCAGAGAAGGGCAACGAGGATGGTGAAGGGACTGGAGCACAAGCCCTATGAGGAACAGCTGAGAGAGCTGGGATTGTTCAGCCTGGAGAAGAGGAGGCTCAGGGGTGACCTTATCCCTGTCTATAACTACCTGAAAGGAGGCTGTAGTCAGGCGGGGGTCGGTCTCTTCTCTCAGGCTCCCAGTGACAGAATGAGAGGACACAGCCTTAGGCTGCGTCAGGGGAGGGTCATGTTGGATATCAGGAGAAACTTTTTCACAGAGAGAGCGATTTCCCATTGGAATGGGCTTCCCAGGGAGGTGGTGGAGTCACCATCCCTGGATGTATTTAAGGATAGGTTGGATGATGAACTTAGTGACATGGTTTAGATGGTCTAGGCAGTTTAGATGATGGATTGGTGTTGGATAGGTTGTGAAGTTAGGTAAAAGGTTGGACTTGATGATCTCTCCGGTCTTTTCCAACCTTGCTGATTCTGTTTTATTCTGTTAATTCTGTGTTAAATACTGACAGCAAACATCAGAACCGAAAATAAATGTAAGTATGGAGAAAGTCACACTGCTCACCTACAAAAAGCCCCAGGTTCCAGTCAGAAAACTTAATAGATTTTCCTTATGGACCAGTGGCTGAAATTGGAGGGCATTTGTTGTAATATATGGACAAAACCACTGGTTTCCTGAGGGTTAGTCAATCCACGGATAGATATGGATCATGTTGTCAGCAATGGGTGTTTCTTAGCACCAGGACTGGAGAACTTGCCGACCAGGGAAAGGACATATTAAATCACTCAGAGTGATCTGCTTTTCACACTGTCTGAAAAGGGAAACAGTCTCCTGCCATTCATTCCTATCAGTTCAGGAATGGGAGCAACATGAAGAGATGGCTAATGCTTGGAAAGCCTAGGCAGCCCAGGGAGAGAAGTACTCTTGGTGAGGCCTGAGTATTCTGTTCCAGGCAGAAACTATGAAGCCACTGAATCACAGCAGCAGTCCAAGAACAAGTTAGCATAAAAACAATAAAGGTCTAGAACCACTACCCCAGACAAGGTTACCTAACAAAAGGGGGGGAACAAAGTAGCAAAGAGGTGCAAAGGTTAACACAGTTACAAACAACATGAAGTTTGAAAGACCCGGTGAAAAACATGAGATTTTACTTATTTTTATCAAAAGGGGACAGAGCACCACTACATATTCATTGCTCCAGCCACACACTAACACCCTTCGTTGTACGCTGCTACTCTGAAGCATGACAGAAGACGTGTTGTTGCTCCCTGGCTTTCCTTTCAAGGTCTCATTCCTGGGTGCTTCAATGGCATCAGGGAGAAAGTCCCCTAAAAACTACCTTCTGGAAGCTATGGACCACATTCTGCATGGTTCAGAAAGTCCAGAGGAAGCCAAGAAGTTTGCAATCACATCTTTAAAATAGTCTTGCATTTACCACATTTTGGGCTTCTAAGCACACGTGAAGCTTTCCCTACATGGTTAGCCACCAAATTCCTCTCTTCTTTCCTGGCCTGAGCAGAAAGCTGAATGTATTTCTGTAACACAATGAAAGATTAGCTTCCAGAACAGCTTATGTGATCACAAGTATCTGAGACAGAAGTACTACATGTTGCCAGAGAAATGCAGACGCAAAAGCTGCCATATGGAAACCACTGAGCATCCCTGTGTGCTGCAGGCAGTGCCTGGTACAATAACTGCTCCCGTGGATGCACGTCAGCACAGGAACTAGTTGGCATCAACCCCCACCCTAATAACTGCTGTCACAAGCAGACCAAGGAGAACATGCAGTTCTTTGGACAAATGTTCCTGTGGAATTTGCCTGGAGTTTTCCATAAAGGTCCAGCTCATGGCAGCTTCTGTCTACACCAGATGGTCAAGATGCAAGGCCCCGGGTTGGCACTGGCTCATGAAGAGCCTCCTTTTCAGAATGCTAGGGTTCTACTCTAACTTTCAGGATCTGCTGCAGAGAATATACAGACCTTGAGACAGAGGACCTTATTTTCATCCCACATGAGCTAAGCAACTTCTGCTACAGCTGGGAGGACTCACATGCTTCAACGATAAGGCTGAATGAGAAAGTCTGAATAAGCTCCCTGTAAGTCAGCCAGAAGACTGATATTGTCATGCCATGGGTATGTCTGGAGCTGCAGCCTCAGGGCCCAGGGCTGCAGCTTGGCTGAGAAAGCAGTTACCAACTTCTGGCAGGCTTTTTCATGCCTGAGACACCTCACATGCCAAAGGCAGATAAAGAATATGTGCCAAGATGGTAGTGAGGGAAGTCAGTGTTATGCCTTGGATGGAGAAAGGGCAGCCCCTTTCAGCAGTGCTCTATGTGTGTGTTCAGCTCTCTCAGGGCCACTTACACAAGCATTTTTCCTTTCAGCCTGGTGGTGACATCTGTTTTCACAGAGAGTGGCAGTCAGCCTTGTCTGGCTGCCTTCCCACTGCTGCTGTTCTCCTTTAACTTTCTTCTCCACCAAGAACCAAAGGGACTGTCAAATACCTTGTCACCAGGGTCAGTCTGCGTGTCACTTTGCTGCCAGAATGGGAACACGTAGCTGCCTGAAGCTGCTTAGACAAGCAGTAAGGGACAGAGCAGATTCTGGCTGGGCTTTGCCCTGGTTTCCTAAACAACTCTGCTTCTGTCACATGAATGAATTTTCCTCTGTTCTAAGACCAGGGAAGCTGTACCTGTAGTGAATTGCATAAGGCACCAAGGGCTCAGCCAGCCCCCCAGACCCCACCAGACAGACAGGACTTGCAAAAGCTCAGCCCCTCTCTTCTATCCTCTCAGGAGTGCCAGAGGAGCTGCAGGTCTCCTCCAGGGGGGTAATCCTATAGGATTGTATGTGAAGAAAAAAAATAACTAAAGAGCAGAACCAAGTGCTCAGCCGCGTGCACGTACAGAAGCACCCTGTCCGAAATAAAAAAAGACGATTAGTGCTTTTTGAGCTGCACTTGTGTCCTTGCAGGGGACCTCCCTTCCCTGTTCTTCCAGAGCTGGGGTTGCATCATGGTAGAAAGCCAAGACAATTGCTATAGTCACTTCTGACTGACTGGAAAGAACTTGAAGTGCAGGCAGAAAGAAGAGTTCCTAGGCAGATCAAAACATTAGCCTAAAAGTTCATAGCACATGGGATTGCAAGGCTCCATTGCTTACTAAACATAGCAATAGGATAAACATTAGCAAGTAACGAAACACAGATGCCAAGCACTTTATTTATAGAAAAATTGTTGTGTTTAAAAACTCAGTTTTCTGCAACCAGGTCTGTTGGTTGGATAAAGGTTCTGAACTTTCTGTATCTATATTTTAAGTATTCATAACAACAACAAAACAGATAACTACCCTCTCAAAAACAAGTAAAAAAAATAGAAAAGAGAAACTTTGAATTTTCAGGATCCTATGGGTTTTTTCATGCTCAATGCAATCCATGGTAAAAGAATTTAAACATGCCCTTAAGTTCCTTACCATCATCCCAAAAATGCACTAGCTTTGTACAGCACTCACTTGCATTCCTGTGAGGTCAGTTACAGCTTTGAATTATGGACCTTAGGAATGGCATTGTGTCAGGACAGAACAATTTCAGAATGGGGAGAAGAAAGAACGTTCAACCCATATGGAGGCACAAAAACATTTAGACAGTTTAAGACACTGCATGGGAGGAGAGTATTTATCCGCAGCTTAAATGTTATTATTCACAGACCAAATGAAGTCAGTGTGAATGTTCAGGTAAGGGCTATAGAAGGGGCAGGTTTCTCCTTAAGTATTATTTGGCAAAGCTCAAAGAAGCAATGCAATCTGCTCTTGCACACCAGATACTGTACTCACTGAATCTAAGCCTCCAGCATCTGCTTTCTGAATGCACAATATGCAGCAAATTCTACTGCAGCAAGTTTAGAGCCAAGAATAATAATAGAATACTGCACAAACGTTGTGTCATTTGCATTGCCAAACAGTTAACAGCCTATAGACATGCCTACAGAAACTCTGGCTAGAGAATTATAAAAGGACAGGTCATATAACAGGTGCACAGTATTTTTAGGCACACCAGTCAATACAGGGGTCTCAGATACTCAGCTGGATGTTTCGGAAGGTGCCAAGTACCTGTCAAGTTCCAGAAACTCTGTCTCACACATGCACTCAGCATTCTGCTGCCCCACCAGATAACACAGGATGTGCTGATGTGAGCAGACATTCCTGTGCATCAGCAGGTACAGGAAACCGATGAGCAAAAGGTGGCAGATGCAGCATCTCAGGCTGCATCCCATCAATTGCTCAAAACTGAGCCCCACCTTTGAAAACTTTCTACCATAATTAAATGATTATGTTAAGAACTGGAGAAAAAACAAGTTCTTCATTCAAGAGGTGGAAATTAACTGCATTTTTTAGGGCTCCATTTCCCTTGGATGAAGTATGTGATTTATGCTGTCTTGAGTGTTTAGGGGTTTGTTTTTTTTGGTGTTGTTTATTTTTTTACACTTACTAAATCCTGGCATGTGCTCATACAAGAAAGGGTGCTTTAAAATCAGCCCGAAGGACACAGAGGAAGACCTGACACCAACAGCACAGCAGGAAGCACTGGGAAGTCACAGACAGACAGATACATCCTGCAGAGTGCACAGAGAAGGAAACTCTGTCCCTCTACCCACCAGTAACAGGTGGGGCCACAGCCCCAGAGCAGAGGTGCTCCACGGCATGGCTCCTGCACACTGACAAGGCTCTTGGCAAAGGACACAAGGCAACAAGCTCCATTTTCCAGCCTCTCAACTGTGAGGAACTCTTAATGGCATTACCAGTGATGATGGTTTTTGCTCCGTGTGCTACAGTTTCAATACATTTTACTCACTAACACACTAAACCAGCAGTTCTCTACCACTATTTGGTATCTAGCAAAAACCCTGAAAAATTTATGGATTTCTTAGAAGAAAGCTGCTAAGGCTTCTGCAGCTTAATATCTTGTGAGAAGAAAGTCAGAAAAATGCTGCAGAGAGACCTAAGTACTTTCAACTATTAAGATACACGTCCAGACCACATTTTTCCACCCTGTCAAGTTCGGCTGCAACAGCTTAATGCACTTTAAGTCATCCAAAGCAGCAAAGACCAGCTCAAGGAATTCTGAGATACCCATCTTACTTGAACCTGCTGCATACCTTCCCTTTCTCCTCCATTTACACAGGAACTTGAGGTTTTATTTGAAATACGGTTAGAAATAAGAGTTATTTGTATCTGCACAATAATCTCACCTTAATTATGCTGCTACATGCTCCCTCTAATTTCCAGTACAGGAAGTGTTTACCATTTTGCACAATGGTAAAGGTGTTGTTCAGAGCCTTTTACTAATGTTTAGATTGTCAGTGCTTTTAAGTCTGAAAAAACTCAATGAATTGCAAACTGAAATGGATCACTCTCACATGAATGCACACACAGAGGATAAACTGCCAGTTTTGACCTGGATTGTCATACAAGATTCTGCTCATACCATTATTTAATTACTAATGAGTTTTATTACTTATATCTAAATCGATTCTTTTCCTTGTGTCTAAAGATGGACATGATATCTAGATTCTCTAGATGGGAAAAAATTTCAAATCCTTCCTGTGATGAATGTACAAAATTAAGCTGAGTGGACTAAATCCATTTCTGACATAAATCGAGAAGCTTATTGTTCAGCCACCATAGCCAGATGAAGTTGCATGAAAAGTCACTCACTAACAAGAGTTGAGAAAGAAACATGTACGTACCACACAGGAAGCTTCATATTGTTTCCCCAGCTTAGGTCTTAAAAACGCACTGAAGGAAGGGAGAAAGAGCATTAGAGACCCAGTACATTGATGTGGATTTTGCTTAGTGATTTTTAGGGTTTTTCTCATGTCAGAAGGCTGTCAAAGGCTGAGAAACTTAACGCAAAAGAAGATAAAGGCCCAAATTATGTTCAGGTACCTGTTGATGACATCTGACAAAACACTCTTACCTTTTCTATAAGACAAATTACCCATGATATGCCAAGAGGTCTTTAATTCATCCCTCAGGAGAAGTCCTGTTCCCCAGGGATGAAACCTTCCATCCAAAGCCATTTTAACTCAGTGAAAGATTTTCCATATATTCTGTTTAAAATGTGTTATATATTACTGAACTTTGCCTTTCCTCTATTTTAAGCCAGAGATCCATTTGCCAGCATTGTATTAAGTGTTTCTCTCCACAGCTGCTGATGTGGAAGGCTTATGATGAAATGCAGGCCTGTACCCTTTAGGTAGAGAACACTCCCACTCTGCTGTCATTCTCCTCCACAATGGGATCAGAGGTAAATATTAAAAAAATTAATCAGGTCATTTTTTTGGGGGGGGGGAGGGACACACTGACTGTTTCGTAAAGGGATTTTGTGATGGATGCTTTAAATTAGAGCCACAACCTTCAAATGCTCCAACCTTTCCCACTGCTCCCACAGTCTTTTCAGTTTAGAATTCTCTTAAGACAGGAGACAGACAGGATCCACAAGGAATATAAAAACCCAGACATACATTCAGCCAACCCCTCACACATCATTACTCTCCAATCCAATGAAATAAGGTGAGACTTTGATGTATCTGTTTGCATGGTGACCTCTCAAAACATAGATTTCACTTCCAGGACACCTGCGAATACAGATACAAGCAAAACTGCAGGGCTGGTGCAGCACTGACGGGCGCTGCTTCTGGTGCCAGAACCCCGGGAGTCCTCTTCAAAGCGAGGAGGGAGGAAGGGAGAGGGAGGCGGGAGGGACGGGATGGGGGGGGACGGGACAGGCAGCAAGGGAAAGGCGCATAGAGACACACAGACACAGCTGCTTTAAAGTCAAAGCAAGAAGCTGCCTGGGACTGCCAGTAGGTTAAGCTGCCTCTAGACCTTTCCCCATCCCCAATCCACACAAATGCTCAATATGGAGAGCAAAGGGAACAGCTTGTTTCACGCCTTCATGTTGCAGCTGCAATAACCGCTTCCTCGCCGCCACTGGGCAGCAGCCAGCCCGCATCCCACCTCCACTGCCCTGTTGCAGCTGTATCTCAAGTACCCAGGGCGTGCTGCTCTCACCTGGTCTGTCTCCATAGGAAGGTCTGGATGGGCAGAGGGATGCCACGGCCACTTTCCTGCTCCTGGCCCTCTGAGCTCTTCCTTTTCACCATGATGCTGTGGACAGTTGCTGCAGCGAGTCAGTCTCAGCAGACACACCAGTCGGGATCTCCCATGGCCGCCTCTCCGCTCCCCGCAACTCTTTACCCTCTTCTCTTCATCCCCTGCAGACCACTCGCTCCCTCCAGCTCTGCTGGTGCAAAATGGCTGCAGAAGGCAGGGAGGAAATTAGGGGAGCGAAGATGTCCGCGTCCCTCGGCTTCCTCCCTGCCTTCAGCACCTCCCTCTGTGGACAGCTCCCAGCCCCAGCTCCCGGAGGCTGCGGGCGGTGACGATGCGGGGGCGGCGGAGGCACCGCCCCGCGAAACTTCCCGCACCGCGCCGGGAACAGGCGCCTCAGCAACAGGGCTCCCGCCGCCTCTTGGCTGCGGCCAGCGCCGGAAAGTCGGGAAGCCCCGCCAGCCCGCGGGGAGAGGGATGCGCAGAGCCGGCGCTGCCCCTGCCCTCCCTCCTTCCCGTCCCCGAGTTCTGCTCCTTGGTCTAGTTTCCCTCCTTGGACCCGCGAAGGTCCTCGGAAGGTCCGATACGGCCCTGTTAATAAACAGGGAGACACTCGTTTACCTCAAAAGTGGGGAAAGAAGGAAAGCAAGCAATAAAATCTCTCTGAAAGCGAAGGTTGGCAGTAAGGAGAGGGGAAGTTCGAGGTAGTTATTCCATAGGTTTTTCTTGCACAAAAGAGCCGAGGCAAGCAGAGGTGGAGAGGATGGGGAGTGCCAAAGCAGGTTTACTCATGTCTCCAATGAGACGCTAAAATGATTTGACTAATACAGGGATATATTTGCGTCAGATTCAGTGGAAATATCCCTCAGTCGTTGTTAGATTAGCTCTCCTTACCTATCTAAGGATATCAAAAGTTAGTATACTACAACAAATAATTAATAGAATAAAATGAAAGACCAATGAAAGTCCACTTCATCAGTTTGCAAAGAAAACACTGTGACAATCCATTGCTTGTATTAAAACATTGCAAATTTAGAGAGATGCTCCAACAAACGAAGGCCGTGCTTCTTCCCCGTCTTTCAGTCTTCCTGCTTAATACAAGGCACCTAAAGATTCACCAAAGACAGTCCTTCCTGGAACGGAAGCTGGATGGGCCAACACCACCTGTTTCCTTCCTCATGTGTACTTTAAGAAGCAGGTTTGCTGAAAACCCAGTGCCACTACTTTGATAATCTGCGCTCATTCCCACTTGGGATAGTTTTTTTCTGGTGCCCTTTCCAGTTCTTTCTTGCAGTGACTTAGGCTGTTCTTGGTCTTTCCTCATGGAGAGCAGGACATTACATGATCTACGTTTTGCTCAAATCTTCCTCTTGCACAAATGGATTATTAAGACAGCTAGCTGTCGAAAGTTCTGTACAATAATGGCCCTGAGTGCTGAAGTGCTGAACCAGTTGGCTTTGTTTGTCTTGTTTTGTTGGGTTCTTTGCTAACAGTAACTTTTACTGATGGTGCAAAAAAAAAAAAAAGTAAGGCCTTTTTATTCGTAGGATTATCTTGCTAGACAGGAAAGCTGTTAATTACCATTTTCTTTCCTTTAATTGAGCTCAGACAGGAACAAAATCTTATGAGAACTAACTACGGAGAGAAGATGGTTAAAACAAATTACTTCTCAATGCAAGGTATGTATTAGGGAAGTTTTCCTACTCCACATCCCCTCAATGTGTCTCCTTGACATTTTATAACAAGCCTCCTTATTTGGAGAGCAAATTTGAGATTTAATTCCTTCCAGAATGTCTCCTGACTGTCAGAAGTGAACCATCACACAGTAGGAGCGATAAACTTATTTTAAATAGGTTTCTTCCAGTCCTGTAATGCGCTACGAAATTACTGAGTAAAGCATAACCTCAGTTATTCGCCAACAAATCCGAAAGCTGATTTTACCTGGAGTTTTAGTATTTTTCAAGCAGGAGAATCCCTCTTCTTCCAAAAAAAAGTATGAGGACTAAGGAAAGTTTAATGTATGTGCAATTAAAGAAAATAAGTTAAATGAGCTGAGCTCTTAAGGCCTCAGAAGGTGCAAGGTTAGTGCCTTCCTGATAGATATTGAATAGGAGTAACTAGAACTCACGGCTTCTCCACAGGTAGAAGGGTTGCTACTCCCTCAGACAGAGAAGGAGTTGCAGGCCAGGGATTGTTTATGTGCTACACATGGTTCATGCTACACAGCATGGAACTGGAGAGCAAAAGAGGGCACTGCAGAGTACACTTGCTTGAGAGAACAGCTGAAATCTCCTATGAATGCTCTTGATTTACAGGAACATCAGAGGCTCTTGGTGTGGTCAGTCCAGGGCAGCTGCTTCGGGGGAGACAGACAGGGGTGAAAGTGTGAATGTAAAGCTGCACAAAAAAACCAGAAAAACCAAACCAAACCAAAAAAACAAACAACCCAAACCAAACCAATTTCATTGGACAACAATGGCATTCATCAGTTTCAAACCTGCACCCTGAACAGAGGCAGTCCTAGAGGGCAGAAAAGTTCACCAGCAGCACTTCATTGAGCCTCCAAAGGGGAATCTAAGCAGCGTCTCTACACTCCAAAAAGGAGCAGGAGAGGAGCACCCATGAGGCGACTGCACACTCGCTCCACATCTATCAGTGTTGGCTATCGCTCAGAAAGCAGGAGGACAATATATCTGGCTTGCTGTTACATCCTTGAAGGACTCCCTAGGGGAAATAAATAGCTTTGAAGTACAGGGTTATTTTCCTTACTCTTTCTTTGTGCACAGCCAGCACCTTGCCCTGTCACAAGGCATTAGCAAGTGGAGCTCAGGCAGCCCAACAGGCGCTGAGAGGAAACTGCATCCCTACTATGTTGTAATTTTGTTTCTGAGTACTTTGTAGTAGTCAAAAACTCAATGATAAATTGCAGTTCTAGTCAAGCTTGCCATTTTAAGTGAGAATATTGCTCTCCAACAACACGCACTCATAAAAGACACATAACTCTGTTTGTACTGTGGTTGGAAGTTACAGAACTTCTAATGCAAACCAAGTCAGAAAGCAAAGGCAGCATTATTAACATCTGGCACTGCCACAAGAACTGCAGGCACAATGGTGTAGATTCTCCAAACCAAGCCAGTCCATGACCATCACTAAACCCAGGAGGTGACAAAGGTGGTTTTTATTAAGTTTGACAGCAACTAGAACCAATTTTGTTCTTGCCTTGTTTTGGAGACAACACATAACCACCCCCCAGCACAAAGGGCACACAAAACCTGGAAGGTTTTATTCATCTCTATACCAAACCTCTACTGGTAGCAGAGGCTTTTGGATTGGCAGTCAGATTTTGACTGTACCTAAATGCTAACATTGCAAAGAGGAAGTCCTCCAAATCAGTCCCTACTTTCCCTTGGAGTAGGGGTAACAAGGAGGTATGCAATCCCTTCGGGGTCATTGTAACAGGGCAACAGAAAGGTGTCTTGAAATTTCATCTGTGCTCTATTCACTAGGCTGCACTGACATCTTGGGCTGGCACAGGACACTGGTCTGTCTGTCTGCCTGCAAAAAGATCAAGGTCAGTGCAAGAAGTCACTGTGTTCAGTAAGCAGGAATGAGAAGAGTGGAGGCTGCTCTGCACTACTCCAGCAGTTCCCAGCCTACCCAACAGCTCAGGCACGAAAGATGCCCATGCCATGCTCTTGCCATTTCCTCTCTCTTACCACAGACAGCATCACTCTGACATCCTCCCCCAAATCACATGATTCTGTGCTTGATCCCTGCTTTATTCATCAGACACTTGTGTTTACACATCCATTACAGTAGGATTCAGTCTTGATGCAGAAACAGTCAAGGCTTGGCAGGATGTCACAGAGTGGGGACACTGAGCAGACACTGAATGTGTGAAGCCCCCACTCTACACTGGGGTTGCCCAGAGCAGGGAACTACTCAAACCTCCCTGCCTTGCACTGGTTTCCAGGCTTATACTCTCCAAGTTCCCAGCCACACATCCTCCTAATAATACATATCACAGAAATATCCTCTTCATTCACTTTGAAAGGGAGAAACAGGTTCTTACCAGCTGTCCTCAACTATTGTTCTAGCTGTGAATGCTCAAGTCATGTTTTTACCCTTTTGTTCTCAGCCTCTTAATCCTTTTCCTTTTAGCAGATGATACATTAGTTCTGCCTTGTGCCTAAGCACCCTTAGGAGAGTGCTTCTAATGGAAAATTAACGGCACTTAATTATTCCTCGAGGAAGTTTGACGGTATTTATTCAAGAATGTTGCAACATGGTGAGTAAAGTCCAACTTGCTCAGGGCCTGGGATACTTAAGGCCAATCTGCCCAGTTGGATCTCCCTCCTACACCAGGGCTCCTGGCTAAGAAGGCACCTGGCACACACAGGTCTGGGCCAACACACAGACATTCCCTGGAGTATTTGTTGCCCAGAGAAGCAGCAGCACCCTCAGCAGTATCCCATACATAGGAGTACTCTCAGCAGTATGATAGCATTGCTCTGAGTA
Organism: Serilophus lunatus; assembly: GCA_013399895.1. NCBI lineage: Eukaryota > Metazoa > Chordata > Aves > Passeriformes > Eurylaimidae > Serilophus > Serilophus lunatus. Next base: position 23,028 of record VXBA01003325.1, read on the forward strand.
TGTTGTATACAGGGGTATTCTCAGCAGTACATTGTATATTCCAGCACTCAGTAGTATGTTGCCCAGAGAGAATTTGTGGATGCCCCATCCCCTAAGTGTTCAAGGCCACGCTGGGTGGGACTTGGAGCAACCTGGTCTAGTAGAAGGTGTTCCTGCCCATGGCAGGGGATGGAACAAGATGGGCTTTAAGGCCCCTCTCAAATCATTCCATGATTTCTCTGTTCCACCCACAGCTCAAGAGCCACACTCCCCAGCCACACAGACTCAAGCTCAGCAGGGGCTGAGCACCCACCAGGGATCCAGACAACAAACATCCCTAAAACTGCTGATTTAATGAGCTGTTTCCTCATTAAATTTTCAGGACGGCCCCGAGAACTCATTCCCCTTCCACAACGCTCATTACCTTCAGTCCATTTGCTTCCATTGCCCTCAGCCAGCTCCAGGCTGTGGGAATCCGACCCCACTCTTCCACCAGTCCGAGTCCTCCAAGGGATGAGGGAGGAAAAGTGCAGCCTCCGCGTATTTATCGCCTGAGGCTGTCATTAACCTGGACATGGGGACACACCATGGGCCTGCTGTGTATGTGTGTGGGGGACACTCCTTGGAGCTGAGGGCCCTCAGGGAGTGGGAACAGCTTCTTCCTATGCTCTCCATGCCTGGAGAGAGCCACTGCTCAGTGCAGGGTGATACTTCACCCCCAGGTTGGGACCCCAGGATGAGCGACATGTATTTTACTGAATCGAAAAGTCCTACCCATGACCCAAAGCCACCATGTCAACCAGACCATGTCTAAGTGCCACATCCAGTCTTTCCTTAAAGACCTCCAGGGGCAGTGACTCCACCACCTCCCTGGGAACCCCATTCCAATGTCTTATCACTCTTTATGTGAAGAAATTCACATACAGAAGGAATATACTGTCCCACAGAAGAGGATGCAGCCATAAAAACTGACTGTTCTGGCTAGAAGTAATAGGGTTTAACTGAGAAATACAGCTGGATCTTTTGTGTCTGCGCCTGGCCAGACTGACTCTGCAGTACTAGCAGCTGCATTGTACCTCTCCCCCGTGCCCAGGAGTTGGATGCCGAAGGAGCTGTATCATAAACATTGGAAAAGGAGGAGCTGTATCACAAACCAAGGGAACAGACATGTGCAAATAGATGACAAGCGATTTTATTTTGCAAAACAATCACTATACAGCAACAAATACAATTGCAAATTGGATTGAAAAACATGAACTACCTACCACCAGCCATTCAAGAAATGCCTCTTTTATGGTAACAGGCTTTAGAATTGTCAGAAAAAACACAGGTTTGTAACAGCAGACCATATTCCGTGACATCCCAGCATACAGCATGTTTATCTGTTGGCTTTTTCTCTTTGCTAAAGTTGAAGTGGCTTTTATATGCTTGACTTTTCCAAGTGTGAAACTATTTACCTTCCTGCAGTGGGAATTACTGGAGTTGCAGAGGGAGTTGCTTTAGCAATCTGACTAGTGAGTGAACTCGACAGATACCTAGGCTAAAAATCTACCTGCATTAAATTTCGTAGCAAATGTGATCTACTCTTCAAGGCATTTGCCTTTGAAGGGGCACATGTACTTGGGTTTCAAACAGTATTTGGTCCAGCACAGAAAAAACTGCTCATGTGTGGTAGCCCACACGGGCTGCCTTTTGACTCCCTTTGGGTCATGCATTTAGGCAAACTTAGATTTGTGAGCAGTCACGATGAGGTTACTACTGTACTTTAACAGAGCACTGAATGGATAATTCCATTTACTGCTGTACAGTGGAAATAAACATTGCCCTTGTGGGCTCACAATTTCCCTCATCGAGATTAGTTTTTCCTTTACTGTTGCTGGACAGAGGTTTGCTCATCTTTGATTTCTTTCAGCTTGTGGTTACATAGAAACAGAACTCTGCACATGAAGCAGAAGCCCTCTTTCTTTTGTCTCTACAACTTCATGGATTATTAAATTTGGGGCGCTCCCCTAGCTATCGAAACAAGGTTTCACCATTCCTTTTGTCTGGATTATCTCTGTTTTGTTACCGAGTTGGGTCTCAGGCACCCAACAAACCTGCTGGCTCAACATGCCTGTGGAAAAGAAACACAACAGATGCAGTTTCCAGGAAGCTGGCTCTACCTTCTTTAGTGGGCATATTTACAAACTGTTGTTTTTAGAACAAACACTCTTCTTGAGAAAGTTAAGATTATGAGCTTTTTCAGTGAACATCTAGAGTCATGTAACGTAACTTGGGTTTTCATTATTTAACAGCACAAAACTCTTGTTTTATTTTCATCTAACTCCACAGCATTCTAGGATTCTTTCTACTGAAGGATGATTATGATTACAAAGGTCTTTGCTTGAATCAAGACAAGAAAGCTCATTTTAATAGATGAAATATATTACTTGGTGTGTTATACCACTCTAACTTTGGACTCATAGGTGGATTAACTAAGCTTAGTTTTTTAGACCATGTCGATTTTAAAAGCAGAATAAAAAAACTTGAGTCTCAGGTTATCACTGTTCTCATGAGCTGGTGCTCAGCTTCAGAGAGCAGAGGTTCAGTAGTACCATAGTTTCTCTCCCACACTGCCAAAAGGCATAGAAAAAACCACTGCAAGGTAATTCATATGAATTGACAGTATGGTCGATCAGAGCAATGTGATATAAATACTGTTGGTTTTCCTTTCTGTTATTTTCTGAAAAAAATGGGAGGAGGCTTTTAATACACCTCACTTGACACTGTTTCCATGTGAATTCTCACAATTATTCTAAGCAAAAGTATAACAAATACAAGGCAGGAATCAGAATCCTCCAGTTCCACTTTGCATGGTTCTAAACCCACTGTCCTTTGTACAAAACAACAGACTTACAAACAGTATTAGGTACTTTATGGTGGCAAAAAGCTTTTTGATGAGCCGAAACGTAATGTGTGGGGCTGTCAGAAGTTCGGACTCAGTAAAAGTTTGAGAGATGTAACCACTCTGGTTTGTGTTTATACTGCTGTGGCAGCTTAGCCAAACCCCCCGCTTTGGTCCACTGAATATTTACTGTCCAGTAACCGTGCATTACTACCTGAATTTAATGATGGCATGAATTATTAGAATCCTTCTCCACAGACATAAAAATCTTCCATAAGAGTCTTTTCAGACCAAACCCCAACACACACATGCACACACACACACACACACACACACACAAACAAATTAAGAAGGAAAAAAGAACAGATCAAAAGCTTCCAACACACAATGTTAACCTGTGTTAACATGTGTCAAGTATAGCTCAAATGACAGTGCAAAGTTCAGTTAAGAGGTTTCAAAAGGAAAAGATCAAACAATCTGCGAGAATGTAAACTGGTCATTTCATAATGTCTACTGTACACAGAGCATCAGCAGGTGATCATCTGCTGATGAGGATCAGCCCTGTGTCACCTTCAGTGTTCCCTTAGTGCTGAAGTTCTCTCAGGTAACTCCTCTAGATTGGTTTGTTACGGATCTCTGCCTTTTGTCTTTCATGCACATTTTTTCTTCTACTTTTTTATAGCAAATAAAATCCCACTTTGCTCAGATTTTAATAAGCCCTATTTACTGATGAATCGCTATGGCAACCCAGTCAAGGGAGCTCATTCTTATTTATTCACATACTGTAATTTACAGGCATCTCTGCTTTGTTGTCTTGAGAGCCTAAGCGTGCACATGAGACATCACTAAAGGAGTGTAAACAACATCTTAATATTTTTTTCTGTGTTTCAACTTTAGCAAAAGAAAAGAAATAAATAAATCTGACATTCACTGTTACAATGGAAGTTAAAAAAGAAGGAAAGAAATTTAAAAAAAAAGCTCGAACCAAACTATTGTGGATTTTTTAAAAATCCTGAGTCCAAACTCATCCACCTTTGGAGACCCTTTTATGAATGTTTGGACCCTAAAATATCATTCCTTTGTGAAGAAAGGGAGGGAAAGGGAGAGGGAAGGGATCTTGTTTCTAGCATCACAGAAGAGACTTGCATCTGGCACTAAAACAGGGTCACGGCTTTTAGTTGTTACAGAAAGCAACTTCATGCTAAAATTTTCATCTTTTTTAAATGTATTCTTATGAACAGGGAAAACCCCCCCTGCTAACATCTACTTTTACATACCTAAAATTGCAACACCAAAGGGTGCAAGAGACACAGATACTGTGAATAAAGAAGTAGAATATTCAAGTATATGAGGAGGGTGTGTCACTAATGGCCACAGAGAAATATATATATCTATAATACTGTATCAAACAGATGGAAAGTATGTGAAACCAGTGGTGTGCACACAAATCTAGCCGCTCAACCAACTTTTCTAATCAGACACAAGTCTGCTGGAGTGGAAGTGCTTGCTTTCAGCAGCTTTTTTACGTCACTTCCCCAAGCACAATTCAAATGTTTTCAGCTATTCTTTTTAGTTGTTAGTTAAATAATTTATTGGCTTTTCAGCTATACACTGATATAATTAACCAGGTCCAAAAAAAGTGTTAATAACTTAATCCAACTTTTGTTCTATTCATTTATACAAAATAACAATTTTTAATTAAAGTTGAATTTTTCTATATGCCCTTCCTTCTGGTAAGTAGATTGTTCATTTCACCTGTAATAATTTACAATGGGCAACTTTTCTTTTTGATTTCCCCATCTATCAATGGAACTGTGAAATGAGCAACTTGGGATATCAACAAGGCTCTTCAGAAAGAAGTGGATGGCCTTCAGGCACATGAAAGGTAAAAATGCATTTTATCGTATTACAGTACTCCATGCAAGACAGAGCAGAGCAACAATAATTGTCCAATGTAACATACTGCTGTTGTATACCCACATAAAGCCAGTGTCTTCCTGTTTTAAATGGAGGTCAGGCCAATTTCTGCATCTATGGAAATAATTTTTTTCTGGTTTGTTTTTTTTTTTTTTTAAGTGTATGGTAACTACAAGTCTTGGGATGTGACTTATTTTTATACATGGTAAAGAATGAATGTAACACCTGCTCTGAGCCCACTCCTGCCAAGAGCTAATGCCTAAATATTATTACTTCATACAACGTGAAATGAGCAAATTCATAAGCCCTGCTTGGCAAGGGCTGCTGTGACATCTTCAGCAAGGGTAGCAAGCTGGGGCGACTCAAGCAGGTTGATGCTTCCAGAGGATGAGACGTTGCTGAGTCTGCGTGGAGAAGCCACGCTGGACCTGCCTGGTGACTGTGTGATGATCTCAGCCCCATGGTCGACACGGGCTTTAGCATGCTCTCTGAAGTTTAGCTTCTGGCTGTCAATCTGCTCCAGGAAAGTAAAAAATTTCACATGTTATACATTCACCAGGTTATCTGGTTATGTATCACCACTGGGGGATCATTTTCTTGACTTTTAAAAACTCTTAGAAGGATTGAAGCTTCCTCGCTCCTTAGAATAATTGAAACTGAATATTTTTGCGCCTTGTTTAGTAGATGCTGACTTAGTATGTTACACTCTTTTACCACTTCTGTCTCTGATGGACACCTTAATGAGTGGTACCACTGTCCCTAGCTGTAAGAATTTCACAAACACTGTATGTCTAAGAAAAACTTTGTTTTCAGAAAAAAAAAAAGTGATTTCTTTCCAAAATCTGTATTTTATGGGAGCGATCTTAAGTTTAAGATGTTTTACTCCTGTTTCACAAAGCAGTCCCAATCTCAGATCATACCTATGCTGTCCAACAGCACCAAGCATGGATTATCTTTAGGGGGAAAGCCAGTGCACAAACTACAGCACTTTAAGATTTGATCTCAACTGTGGATGCAAGAATGGTCATTCCCGATTTCAAAGGGAACAAACTGGCATGTTAGTGTGCTTGAAGGAGGACAGACAGATGTTTCCTACTCAATTCAGAGCCATCATTGAATTCATAGCTCTAATTTTACTGGGCCAGGGGCACATGGAAGTGTTTTCTCTGATGGCTGTTCCCTTACCTTGACATTACCACCACCAGGTACATGGTGGGCATTTTCCAGTGAACCAACTTTAGCCTGAGCTTTCTCTTTGAAATCCAGTTTCACACTCTCAATTTTCACACGGCCACCTCCTACAAAGAAAAAGGAAACACAGCTTGAGAGGCTGGGATGGTGTAGTAGAAAGTGTGACCTGAAGTACATAGATGCAGTCATGTTACTTCACAGATCTAGTGATTTTGGAGAAGCACAGAATAACGCTCTGCATGTTCAGTAAAATATAAAACCTCCAACATATATTCAAACTGTAAGCGTATCCTGCAGCCCCACTGATTTTCATGGGATTTAAGCACATACATAAGTATTTTGCTGACTTAAGTCTGTATTTGAATATTATACCACAATAGCATCCTTTAGCATTATTTTTTTATCATCTGTCTGGTTCCATACCTTTATGTCTTTATATATTTAGTTAAGTAGTTAAGTATATTTTTATTACCAAAATGTATTTGCTTTCCCTTGCACTGTAAAAGAGAGTGGTATCACCCATCATTTCTCCTTCACATAACAGGATTAGGTCTTTGCTTTGTCTCACAACGCAGAAATTCCTACAATACCTGGCTTGTGGTGGATATTCTTGAGTGAGCCACACTTGGAAGTCACATGACTCAAGTCGATCTTCTTGGTCACAATTTGTACCTGTGAAAGGTGCACAAAATGCACAAATTACAGGAATGAAAAGAATAAAATAAATGAAAAGCCAAGCCCTGCAGATAAGAAGCCCAAGCCTCTACAAACCACTGGAAAAGGAGAAATGGTTAGAGGAAAACAGATCATGCCACCAAGGAGGAAACACCTGGATTAATACAGCAAGCTTCTCTCCCACCTAGGGAGATGACAGAGCTGGGTTAAGCTTTACTGTTAGCAAAATGGAGAGGAGAGTAAAGCAGATCAGCTTGTGAGTTCTTTCTAAAATCTTTCCAATCCTCCTCCTTCCAGGGTGGGTGCTCCAAAGCTGTGCACGCAGCAGAACCCACCCTGTTTGCTTCTGCTCTTGAACGTGCATCCTGGCAACTAAGATATTTTGGTGACTGCTTTTTCTCCACCATCTGTTTCCTATTTTTCTGCATCTAAACATGTTATGCAGTTCCTGTCAATCCACTCTGGAGAGCCCGATGAATCCACACATGTGCCTTCTGCAGGTGTACCCGAGCAGGCGCGTGCTCAGCCAGCTGGCTCACTGCTCTCTCAGAGCAGCAGCACCTGCCCCCTCCCTCCACCTGGTGCTTGTGCCCTGCTGCTGCCTGCCTTGCCATGGCTGCACTGAGCCCAGCTTGGGAACAGCCACAGAGTGATGCTCCTGCCTCTCCCAAGCAGCTCCCAGATGTGGCCCATGGCCACAGGGACTTTGCTGGCAGCCCTCCAGAAGTTGCAGCCCCTCTGGGCCAGACAGGAGCTGCAGGATGACTGCAATGCCACTGGCTTGCTGGCTTAAGCCAGCACTGGTGGCTGTACTAAACCTGTTTGGATCAGATGTGCCCACATCGTCAGCTCTACCATCTGAGGGGATTTCCATCAGGATGGTCATACGTGCCTTAAGCTATTCCAGTATGCCTGCTAGAACCAAGGGATGCCTGGTCAAACCCTGAGCAACCTCAAGTTATAATACTGGAATAATGCTGTGGCATGAGCACTCAGCATGCTGGCTGATCACACTCTCTCTCCGAGCTTCCTTTGTCCTTGTGACTTATTTTTCTTCTTCCTCTCTGCGGAATGCACATAACAAAGGTTAGCTGAAGAAGAACTGCTGCACTGGAAAATGCCCAACAGGGAGCCTGGAGTCTCACTGTGAGCTACAACTCTCTTTCTGGAAATTACTTTCTTGGGCTGCTCCCATGAAAGTCACAGAACCATTCTGGTTCAAACTGCACTTTCACTGTCAGCACCCTTGGGCATTTAGAGATAATCCATCTTTTCTTATTTCCCCTCTCTGTCCAAATTCTGGAAATGTGTTGTGTTCTGTGGAGAAAGATTAGGAGGCCACCACTGATAGAGGGTTCACACGACTATCAGACCAGACTCACATGTGCAACAGCAGTGAGAAGGAAAGCAGTGCTCAGAGGAAGGGAGACAGAGGGGTCTGGGTGTGTGAGGTGGATCACCACAGTGGAGATGCCTGTTCACAGGGTGCCATACTACTTACATTTCCTCCCCCTGCAGAATGTTTGATGTTATCTCTGGAACCACACCGGGACTGAATATCACTAAAATCGATCTTCTTGTTTAAAATCCTAACCTAAAAGGAATTGGAGGTAACTTACTTTTTACCACATACACACTCGACTGGGGTGCACAATGAAGGAGCCAGGCTTGTTTTGCCTCCTGCTGTGAATCTGTTCTGACACTTGTACTGAAATGTGAGAAAGTAAACACTGCCAATCTCTACGCTTAGTATGTTCACACAGCATCTGTAAATGCACCACGCTGCTTTTCTTCTCCCTCACAAAGTGGTGGTGAAATACAAAGGGGGGAAGTTTTTATACTGGGAGATATTAGAGTTGGCTTTTCCCTGAAAAGTTTAAAGAACTCCTTGCTTGCCTGTACTGGGCATAGTCCTGTACGGAGTGATGTCCAGTGTTTCTGCTTAACTGGCCACAGGGGGAAGATGGATACCCTTCTTCCCAAGCTCAGCACTCCAGCCTTTGATGCAGAAATCCAAGATCCAGCCAGCTCAGCAATGAATTGAAATCCTGTCACAGTCGTAACAGCAGCTACATACATATGAGAGACCTCAGAGTGTTCTGTGAAAGGGGATCAATGAAATTAATTAAACTGAAGTCAGAGCTCTCTACTGCTCTCCCTCTTTACCATCATCTATTGAAGAGCATTGCAGAAAACAACAGCATCTGGAAACCTACAGCTGCAATCCCTGCTTTCTTGATTTCTGGTGGCACAACAACACTGCAGTGCTAGCACTGCTGTGCTTCTTCCCTGTGCTCTCTGTATCTTCACATAACAGGATTAGGTCTTTGCTTTTCTCTTGATTCTGCCAGCCTCCCTCCCTTACACATGCAGAAGCCCACATTTTTAATGCATTGCCTTAGCCACAGATGCACTGCAGGCATATGACAATTCCTGGAGATGAACTCTAAGAAGGGCAGGCCAAAGTGGCCCATGTTTGACCTCCATGGCAAAGCAGTTCCTCCATCTGGCAGAACTCAGGTGCCACCAATGATTGTACTTCCAGGTGTACTGACACTACTTTCAGATTTATTTCTGAGCAAGGGCAGGGGTTTGTGCTCACCAGCATTAGGGTCTTTTTAGATATAATAGGGTGTGAGAAGGTGTTTCTGGCCAGGGCTGCACCTGCCTTCTTAGCACTCAGAGTGCCACCCATGCAACATATTCTCTCTCTGGGTTAAACCTGAAGTCTTTATTTAAATGTTACACTGGATTTTATGTATTAATATTCAATATGAATTTACACTCTTTCCTGTACAGAAAGACACAGAATTTGGGTCACTATCTCTTCATTTTGCTAAATGGCAGTTGCAGAGCCTTCACTGACATATCACTTAGCACAGTCCTATTGGCTGCTGTTGTAGGTAAACCTAGAGTGACCAACCATTACTGAGATAAGAGAGAGGGAAAGGCACACTGGTGTTCCTTACTGCAGCTTCTTCTCACCACTCCAGGAACACAAAGCACCTGCTAACCAGCTGAAGCAGTCAGTGGGAAGAAGCAGAATCCTGTACAGTTCCTGTTTCCTGGCTCAGGTCCCCAAACTACACCAGTTTCCCTGATAAATCTGAGACAAATCACTCCCCTCTACGCCTCACCTCCCCAAACTACGGAAAGACTATTTGCCCCTTTACAGGGATATTGGATTTTGCAGCTTTTGGCTCCTGCAGTGGGAATAACGACACATTTAGATGGTGAGTTGAATCCTCTGGCACTGCACACCTGGAGTACACCCTTGACTAAAGCTCAGGACACTCCCAAGATGAAATGTTCACTTTGCAGCTAATGTGAAGAATTTCTTCACAGCAAGCTCTTTCATGGGTCCCCCATAATACATAATCACTAAATCAAACCATTAGGACGCTTGGGGATTTTTTACCTTCTAGTTTTTAGTTTAAAGCAAAACAATTCCTTTAACTGGTGATGGCCTGCTCAGCAATAACGATGATTGACAGCACCAGCAAACCTTACAACTGGCAGGTCACCTTCAGCAGGCAAACTGATTTCCTTCTTTCTCCCTCCCATCTGCTTAATTCATCCAAGTAAACCAATGTACAGTGAAACATCAAAGCAAATGCCTTCAGAGTTTTATGCCTCTGACTACTCTCACACTATTTGTTTAAAACTGTATTCCACCACTATACAAGACAGATGTCACATCAGTTAAAGAAACACACATCAGACATGCAGTCAGATCTGGCTCCCACAGAGCTTCAGGCCAGACACAACTGGGCAAAACAGAAAGCCTTCTTAGCACATTCTGAGCACATCTATCACAGTGATAGATCAGCAGCACCTCTTAGCCATGGCCACAGGGATTTGCTTTGAAAATGCTGATTTAGGGATCATGGCAAGACTTCAGTGATGTGGACTAGGGGCCTGTAGCTTAAAATGGAACCAAAGGAAGGTGAAAAGTTGAGAGGGTGCCTTTGAGCAAGAGCCTAAAGGTTGATTTGCATCCACAAGTCTGACAGTTTATGAGTCTCATGGCCCATGGACCTGGCTAGCAGATATGTGAAGGACCAATCATGTCAATTATCCTCTCACTGGGTGAAATGTGCCCCTGTGCAGCAGGGCCAGCAGGGGACCTGTGTATCATTTATATCCTATGCTGAGGCTGAAGTGAGTGGAGCGATGTGGACCTGTTGTGCTGATCAGCTGGCACAGGGAGGAAGTGCACTGATCCCAGTTTTCCCAGATGATCTATTTCCCCCTATTCTTGCATGTATTTAAATCATGACTGCCCTCTCTAAGGGTTCCACAAATTAATGGAGCCTTGTTTCATGTAGATGAAGGTTTTAAACTGCTTAATTCCTCCATCCTATATATTTCAGCAAGGCCTATCCCCTCTTACCAACAGTATCTCCTAAGCTTTCTCCCAGGTTTGCCTGACTGGGCAAACAGAAGCTAATACCTAACCAGCCAACTGTTTGTCTCTGAATGTGGAGAAGGGCTGAGTTATCACTGCCTTTACCCCAATGACAGTGTTATGCTGAATCTCTGTTTCGTACCCAGCCCACAACTATCACTCAGGGTGGAGGGAGTGCCTGCGTTTCTCACCACTGTTCCTTTGCCAGCACTGGCTGAAGTTGGATAACAAGTTCCAATTGAGCTGAGGAGGACTGGCACAGCCAGCCAGTGTGACTGCAGGTTTGTTTCCTTTGAGAAATCAGACTGTAAACAGGAGAGGGAGAGTACCAGGGAGGGACAGGAACTCTTTAGGGTAAAGGCAAACTTTGGCTTGCAAACAAAGAATGTAAACTGAGTGTGAATTATTTGAAGCTGGAATCTGGAGGGAAATTTGTAGCTATCAGACCAGGGAGACTCTGGAACTGCCTTCCCAAAGGAACAGAGCTACAACAAGAAAATCTTTATGATGACACTTGATGAAAAGAATTAGAAGATGTAGCTGCCTGCAACAGAGACAGCACAAACAACATGACTCACCAGGAAGGTCTCTGTGTTCTGAATGAGTATGTACATCTTGTGTGTGGGTGGAGGTGTGGTAGGGGCATACATATAGGCACTTCAACTGTGTTGCAAGTAAAACGACAGATCAAGCCTAGTCATGCTTTCATTCAGGAATGGGAACCTTTTAGTCTGTGAGAGAAACAGGACTGCTTTCCATTCATACTCTCCAGACATCCTAACAAGATAATGTCCTGACAGAGACCCTCAGAACCCTTGTTCTAACCTGTCAGCCTGAAATGGGTATATTCTCTTCTGATCTAATGCTGGTTTGCCCAGGTATGCTGGACAAGGCCTGGAAGTCAGAACTTTGATCGAGACCAAGCTGAGGTTCCTCAGCATTTCTCATAACTGTATGAAATTAAACCACAGAGAAAAAAATAAAGCCTTACAGACAGTACTGTGTTTATTCTACACAACCATATTGCCTAAGAGAAAAGGGGCTTCTGTCTGAAGCCCTGGAAGTGTGACAGACCTTCCCCCCTCTGTCCTCTAATGACTCTTCAGCAACGGTCCAGAATCGAAGCCCAGGGAAGACTATGTGGCAACGTGCACACAGTATTGCCTCACTGACCCACACTGCATCTAGAGAATCCCCAGCAGGACTGAGACATTGTGCTCCAACACTTTCTGTGCTGCTTAAATGCTGCCTGTCAGAGCTCTGGGCAATGCAGGGCATTTACAGAGGTAGCCTGTGAGGAAACTAGGTGTTTCTCTAAATCAGGCATATACTGCTCTGCACTCAGCAGGGTAAACTAACTCCTTTCCTGCATATGGGGGCCCAGCTGGCAATCAGAACAGCAGGAAGGCTGTGGTCACAGGGCAACATCTGCACTAGGCCAGAGAGGATGCATTTGGGTTGAGGTGGCTGGCCTGAGGAGAAGATGACAGGTTGGCAGTATTTGTGAATCTCCCAGTCAGGTGTACGCTTCCTTTTAACAGAACATGAATTTGGAGTTCAAAGTCTCTCCGTACAACAGTTGGCAGTCCAGGGGCCTGCTTGAGGTCCTCCTCTGTCAGTACTGCACAACTGGGTTCATGATGAGAAGAAATTTGTAGAATTCCCACTGAGGGGAAGGCAGAGAAATGCTAGACAATATTTAGTTCAGTTGTGTCTCACTGCTACAAGACAACATCAATGACTAAAAGCTGCTTATGAAAGAGAAAGAATTATATTCCATTGCTGCCTAGAATCATTCAGTCCAGGTGCTTTTCACAACAAAAGGAAAAGCCCCTAACTTATCAGAATCCGGGCAGAGAATCCATAAACAACTTTCCTTCTATGGCACATTACACTGGTACACACAAACACAAAGACATTTGAAGAATATAATTTCCAAGAAGCTGATGATTTACGTTCTCCCTGACTTGCAATTAAGGCCTCTGAGAAGCTCTACCACAAACACTCTGCCTAAGGCATTTAAAAACGTCTAGCTTGGCTCCACTTGCTGTTTGAACATGCTGTGGAGCTGTGACACTGGGAAAAGCTCCCCAACTCCTAACAAGTTATCAAAAAGGGCAGTTTCCTTCTATTTACCACAGCAATTTGTCAGAGCTATATCACAGGAACTAGATATTATTTCTGTGTTTGGTCTCCTGGTTAACATAGGGATTGAGTGAGACAAGACTATTTCTTGCATGGGAAGCAAGGTTAGGGTTAAAACCTGATTAGAATCAAGAGACACTTCCAAATCTAAATGCTGCCGAGGACAGATGATACCACAGTCTTCATGCTCCTGGCAGAGGCTACAGGTAAAGGAAAGGGAGGGAAGAGTATTTACTTTGCCAAGCAAAGTCTTTGAAGAGGAAGACTGTGCCTCAGACTTTCCACACCTACAGACAGAGCTCATGATCATGCCCAGTGTTTGCATGCCTGGAATTAGTGGATACATACACCAGCAAGGCTGCCAGCCCATAAGCTAGTGAAATTCAAAATAAAAGGCTGTGCTGGATATAGCACAGGCAAAATAATGTACTGTGCATAATGTATCATCCCTACCGATAAAGGGAGCAAAGGCCTGTAGAGAAACACTGAGAACTTTTGCATAATTATGCTGAGAAGTACAAAGTGAAATGACCACTTTCCATGCCAAAGAGTTTACAGTCAACAGACAATCACACTTCTCACTAAAGCTGGGGAGCTGATCAAACGAATGATGAAAGTTATTGAAGAAGATTCACACACACCAAATAAAAAAGATCCCGGGAGTGCAATTAATTCAGCTAAAACAGAGGGTTCTTTGTTTAGTACTCCTTTCAACAAAAAAACCCAACCAAATAAAAACCAACCAATCAACAGATTTTGCTCAACTACAGAGTTTGATACTCACATTTTAGACACAACAATCCCTACTAATAGCTTCAAATATCAAGTGTTGAGCCTCAGGTGTTACAGGTTTCAAATCAGTTTCCTTATCTTTGGGAAGGGACGACTTTTGAGTCACTATGTCTGCAATTTCTTTACTTCAGCATAATGGAGACAATTAGGTTGTTCAGTTCAAGTTCAAAAATATCTTGGATTCATCTCTTCATCCAAGCTGGCTTTCCCAGCACTCAGTAATGTCCCTTAGCATCTCTTTATTGTTCAAATCCAGACTTCCAAAATAAAAACTAAGGTTTCTATCCTTTTCCTTCCTGCCCTTTCTCATCTAAGGAAAAGATGGGAAAAAACTTTTCCTCACCTTTCTGTGCAAGACAGAGCACTATTATATTGATGAAACTGTTCTGATCCAGATTATGCTATCTGAATGTTTTTCCCAAAAGAACAACCTTCCTCATTTTATTTTTCAAATCTAGACTAATGAGAGCTCAGCTGAAAACACCTCCTTTGCTGATTTTACTGCTGGGATGACGCAGACTTTCACAGGAATTTAAACCCCGGTAATTTCAATCTGCTCTAGGAAAAAAAATACAGCTCCTCCCCTTGCTATTAACTAGAGAACAACGATGCATGGTACATCATAGCCAGGATTTGACTCTTCAAACATGAGCCGCTAAGACTTGGAACTGGTTGCTTAAGCTGCCAACTGTAGTTGATAGAAAGATACTGAATTGTGAAAAGTGGTAACTTCAGCTCTGGCTGGAAAGATGGAATACACCCCATCTGACTGGCAGGAATCAGGGCACTGCTCCTGCCTGCCTTCGAAAGAGGGAGAAGCATCGGCTTACGGCTACTGCAGTCAGTGGAAGTTTTGTAAGTGGCCAGAGCCCCATGGGACTGCTTGTGACCCTCCTGACTGTGGTTCACAGTTTGCCCTTAAGGGCATGATGCACGTTTTACAGATGGTTGAGGCAGAGCAGTGATGCTAACCTGCCACAGCCACAGAGAAACTGAATGTCAGATCTGGCTTAGAAAGTCCTAATTCCCTGCTCATTTCTACCAACCAAAACCTTTCTTCAAAGAAACTCGTCTGAAACTTGCTAGAGCCTGGCAGTGATTGCTTAATTTTTCTAACATATAAGTCAGGAAGAAGATCTAGCTTTTTACCCAGAATAATTCCGGGCTTAACTGTACAGACTGTACTCAGGGAAGCCTTCCATTACATGAGTGTGGTCTGAGCACAGGAGCTGCGAGATGTTATTTCTGTCCAATATGCAATTATCAGTCAAAATTCTAAACTTTGAAAGCTTGAAAATTACAGTTTTGAGCTGTGACAGACACCTAATTTCTCTTGGCGTTTGTAGATCAGCAGTTAGCAAGCTATGAATCAATTTCTGATTTTCAGTCCAGAACAAATCCCTTCGGATGTCTTGCAATTCCCCACAACTGAGAATGTACAAAACAGAAAAAAACAACAAACACCAAACTGACAGAGAGAAATTTATTTTACAGTTTTGAACTGTTGACTTGACAAATACACAGATTTATTCCAGTAAGTGCAGCCAACAGTGTGGAAACAATTTCCTCCCAGTCTCTCACTACCTATGTACTGTAACAGCCATGTTACGTATCATCCACACCTCCCTGTACAGCTGCCTCTTGTGGCTCTGGCTGGGAAAGGCACCAAACTTGGCCCCTGTAAACTCATTTTTGTTCATCACTGGCCTGAGCAGGGACGTTCTCTAAACTTGGTCCAAAAAATGGTTTGGGCTCAACTATGCCACAGATCACAACGGATTGGAAAAAAAGCACATAGGAGAAGGGACCTACCAACGGCTCAGACTGCACTTCTTGCTCTACCTTATTCTCCACCACCTTTCAGGATGCCTTTCACCACCTAGTGCACCAACAGTATACAAGCTACATCTTCAGATTAATTTTGGGGCAGTTATCAGTGCTCACAATGCGGTGCAAAGATACGTGGAATAGGAGAAGAAGGATTTATAAGATTCCACCCCAAGAGGAACTTACTGAGAAGTTCTGACCTGTATTTCTCCAGGTGGTGCTCAGCTCTGGTGCCCCAACCAATCCTGTTTGTCTCTGCACTGACTCTGCGCCCTAGGAGGCCGTTGCTGAGGCAGGAAAAATGCCAGAAGCCTACTGTTCTCTGCAGACCAGCAAATTGTGGTGATGGGGGTGTTGGGAAGGAAACTATCCAGCCATGAAGCTGACAAATACAATAGATACCCAGGAAAGCCTCTTCCTCTGCCCAGCTCCGAGATGCCTTCCGTGTGCCAGTTTATTTTATCATGTAATGCAGATGCCTGTTCTCCTTTCCAGAATTTTTGTGGCTTCTGGAAAGGGTCTACTGAATAGTGTGGTTGTTCAAACTTTCTGACCCATGACCAATTATGCTTTGTTTTCTACAGTTTAGGGAAGATAGTGAACTTCTTCCATAATCTTCCCCAAAACCTTCAGGGAATACTTCATTCTTCAACATGGCTTAGATATTTCAATTTTCTATGTCTCATCTTACTTCTTAAAAGGTTCCTGACTGCCACTCTAGGTAATGATATTTTAAAGCTTATGCATGGCATTCTAGTCTCTACAGCTCCATTTACTTTGATGAAGCTCTGCTGCTTCCCATCCACTGAATCTCCTGCCCATGGCTAAGATTTTATGTATGTATTTTAAGAGTGAATCAAATAAAATCTAGGTTGGCTTTATCTTTGGTTGTTGGCCTCTGAGGCTTTGTAAATCCTGTGCCTTGACAAATCTTGAAAAGACTTGATTAATGCGCTTTTGTACTCCAATATGGTACAAATCACATTCATAGACAAGAAGGAAAAAAACCCTAAGCCCCTCCCCAAAAACAACCAGTCTTGGCATCTGAAACAGGTTTCCAACCCCTTCCCCCAGTTCTCCCATGCTTCCCTTGGGCTGTCGGAGAAATAACAGATGCAAATGGGTTATTTTTGAAAGCACAGCATTTCCTCCACAGCTGATGCAGTGTGAAAATCTATCTGAAGCCCAGTAAACACACTCATAAGCAGGTCGCCTCTGAGCTTTGCCAAAAATGATACATTTCACCATAATCTACTATAAAGAGGAAACCAGACAACCACCTACTGGCTGCATCACAGAGTAGAAAAGCCCTTGTTTCTCCAGACAGCAGAATACAAATTAAACCCATCCCAAGCCATCTCTTCTTAGCAGGAGCTTAACGCAGTGCAGAGGTGGCTTGCTTCTCCCACTAGAAGCAAGCTCTCCATACTACAGACACCCCCCACCCCCCCATCAGGTTTCTCTCTCTTTGTTTCTGTGGCTGACAAGTCAAAGCTGAAATAAAATTACTCTGTCTGATGAGCTTTTGATGAAATTCAAGGCTGAAGCACTGCACTTCTTGATTTATTTAGCATTCAAACATCCTTTGCTTCTTTGGTTCTTTGGTTCTGCACCTCAGCCTTTGGCAGTTTCAGAGGGCAGCTTTCCCTAGGACAGCTCAAAGTTAAGCCCTTCTCCCAAGTTCAGATATGACTCTGATAAAATGATAGTCTGTCTCCAAATGAGACTTGCGGGCTGCGTATCTGTACTGCTTTAGTGATTTGTATGTCATCTTTATGTACTGAACTTGCTGGCTTTTTTTGTCTGCTTATTTTTCCTGTGGTTGGTTGTTGGTATCAGCACTTCCAGTTCAGGTTATAAAGCAGCTTTTTGTTTGTTTCATGTATCATCACTAAAAGCAGGTAACAGCTCATTTCAGCCAGGGCAATATTTGCTACCAGACATTACAGAAGTGAGCAGACACAAGGAAATGAAATTAGCTTTCATGTGTTCCTCTCACAGACCCTATAAGTTCAACTGCACAAACTGGAAAAGAATTATGCTAAAACCTTTGGTCTATACTGAGCAACTATGGCATAAAACAGACATAAAGGAAAAACTCAGTGAGTCTCTCTTTGCTCAGTCCACAGTTCAGTGGCCACATACCACTGGAACTAAAAAATGCTAGAGACATTGTGTCCACCCAGCAGATCTGTCCCATAATGCCCACAGGAGAGAAATGCCAGCTGCTGTGCCATCCTCCACTGCCCAGCAAAGACTGTGCAACTCTTTAGAGAAGGTAAAGAAATGTAGCTGTCTAGGCATGGTGTGAACCAAGAAATGCAGTATTAATGGATCTCCCTGGTCTTGTACAGTTGTTGTGGTCCAGAGAAAGCATCAGGGAAGAGAAGGAGAGGGTACCATGGTGCTGTTTTTGGGCCCCATGTCGAGCAGCTGAGCCTGTTATGAGGAATGCTAATCCAAATGCTCAGTCTGAAGTTGTGCTCCCAGAGACCCTTCACTGAGACTGTCTGCTATGCAATATGTCAAACAGGAGAGGAGCTCCCACACAAAATAATTATACCAACACCTGTCAGAATAAAGGCAGAACCACCTTTGCTCAGGTATTATCTTCTTGATTTTATGAATAATTGGCTACTGTTCAGCTGGACAGTACTGAATGTGTACTGGAGGCACTGAATATGTTGATTTACCATGAAAACAGGATCAAGTCCCAAGAGATACCTTCCTGTTTAAAATAGGAGCCCGTTCTTTGTCTCTGGAAGACTTGCACCAGGCATAGGGCTGCAATGTTAAGTTTTGATCCAATTTATTATTTTTTGCTGAGACAGCATTAGGTAAACCTCACTGTTCTCTAAGTTCCACTATGAATTCCAAAACTCATCTGATCTGAAAACACTGTGCAACCCAGCTTTCTGGAATGTCTTGTTTTTAGGACAGCTGAATGGAGAACACGTTATTCACCCTTATGTCCTGTCCCTGAAGGCAGCTGAGAAGTGAATCTTTCACACAGCTCTCACACTGCCACTGCTGTAACTCAGCAATCCCAGGGAAGTAAAAGGGAGCTGAGGGCTCTGTGTGTTTTCATCACGGGGTTCTGTCCAGAATCAATATGAAATATACAGGTACTCCTTATAAAAAATACATCAAGACATCCACAAGACTAAGTTGCCCACATTTTCAGCATAAATGTTGGCAAGCTATGGTCTGCCTTCTCATTCAGCCTCTTTGTTTCTAAATAAAATAGGATTTCTTTCACATTATATATTTGCTGTTAGAAATCCTTAAACATTAACAGAACGCATTCCTTCATCCTGTGAGGTAGAACAAGAAATCTTCCACACAGAAAGACAAACTGCTTGGACGTAATTTTGGTTTCTAATGCCATCTGTGTTAGCATTTCTGCATTGCCCAAAAATGAGGGAAGACTATTCCAGCTGTGGCTATAGGTCTGCCTGGTAGGGCATCAAGCACACACTCTTCAGAAGAAGGTATAAGATCATACCTCAGAAAGATTTATCTTCCTCTCTGATCCTCCCTCAGTCTCCAAAAGCTTAGTGTAAAAGCCTGTATCTTTACTGCCCTTTCCAAAGTTTGGCAAGTTCTGCCCGTAGTAACAGGGGATTTCAGTAAGGCCAAGTTCAAGGTCCTGAACTGGGGTTGGGGTAATCCCAAACACAGGCTGGGCAGAGAATGGATTGAGAACAGCCCTGCCAAGAAGGACTTGGAAGTGCTGGCGGATGAGAGCTGGCTCCAGCCATGTGCACGTGCAGCTCAGAAAGCCAAATGTATCCTGGGCTCCGTGAAAAGAAGAGCCTCCTGGAGGTGGAGGGAGGAGACTCTCTGCCCCTCTACTCTGCCCTCGTGCGACCCCACCTGCAGTGCTACATCCAGCTCTGGGGTCCTCAGCACAGGAAGGACATGGACCTATTGGAACGAGTCCAGAGGAGAGCCATGAAGATGCTCCAAGGGCTGGAGAACCTCTGCTGTGAAGACGGAATGAGAGATCTGGGGTTGCTCAACCTGGAGAAGAGAAGGTTCTTCCTTTCAGAGCCCAAAGGGGCTACAAAAGAGCTGGAGAAGGACTTTGGACAAGGGCATGGAGTGATAACACAAGGGGGGAACAGCCTCAAAATGACAGAGGACAGGATAAGATTGGACATTAGGAAGAAATTCTTAATGGTGAGGATGGTGAAACACTGGCACAGATTACCCAGAGAAGTGGTGGATGCCCAAATCCTCAAGTGTTCAGGCCATATGGGAGGGCGTTGGAACTAGATGACCTTTAAAGTCACCTCCAAACCAAACGGTTCTGAGATCCCTTGATTTTGCCACCCTACACACATGTTCAGTCTTTAGTTGAAAGCAATCCTCATGAAAATGCTGTTACCTGCATAACTGCAATTTATGAAATTACCTCTTTTTTCAGCTTTAATCACACCAAGATGTCACAGAAATATTTTTATTTCAGTCAGTGAGAATAGAAAATCCGGATCTGCCTTATTACACATTTTCATGTGTACACTTTTCTTATGAATGTCCTCTAGTTTATACAGTTTAAGCCCTGTTCCTTCTTATTCAAACTCTGCAGCAAAAAAACCCAGAAGGCTAACATCTGCCTCCTTCCACTATCTTTAACTTGAGGTGGATTTACCAGGTTGGAGGCTGCAATCCTCTGAAATGAAACCTCTTTTATTTGCTCATAGATATGAAGAATATGTAAGCAGCAACTGAAGAGACTCAGGCTGAAACATACCTATGGCATGGAGTGCAAACTCTTGTCTTAATTTTTTTCAACTGATCTCAGTGAGTTTGTTTTCAGGTCACAAAATACTTTCTGAAAATTGTTCTTGTCATTGCCATTTAACATTAATTAAACAGCCAAGGCATATGAAGAATAGAAGCAGCTTTGCAAGGTGACTCAAAATGGCTTCTATCCCATACCTATACCAAAGGTATACATACAAGACTCAACTGTGTATGGATGAACATGAAGAGCGGAATCCTTACCTGCCCTCCTTTAGGCTGGTATTTGATATTATCCGTTGATCCAATTTTGGACCTGACGTTCTTGAGGTCAGGCAGAGGCTGGTTAATAACTCGTAGCTGCTTTGGAGTGGCTGGAGATTTAGGAGGAGTGCGAATTATGGCAACTTTTTTCTCAGTAGGTACCAGTATTGCAGATTTGGGGGTCCCAGGAGTGTGTGGGGTTCTGGAGTAGCTGGGTGTCCCTGGGGTGCCTGGGGTGCGGGAGGCATAGCTTGGTGGTGTCCCTGGCGTGATGGCAGTGGAGCCAGGAGTAGTGGGGGTAGAAGTTCCACTTTTTCCTGTTCTGCTACGAATTGGCTCTGATCCTACATGGAAGAAAAAACCCAGCATTAGAGACACAGAAATACAGCTCTTCCTCCCTTTGTACTCCCAAGACCATCCCTGTGTGCCAATTGAGACACAGCTCTAAAATGGCTGAGCTGCTGCTGAACAGCAGCCTGGATGTCTGTTTCTGTGTCCATCTTTGCTAATCAACCTTGCCTTGAGAGGTTTTGCTATTTGCCCACACAGTGACTGAGCTCTCTGTTCTGTAACACATCTGTGCTTCTCATAACACCTATGCTTCCTGCAAAGACTGCTAAACAAGGCACGATATCACACTTCCTTCCATTTTCAGGAAAAGATGAGAAGCACCCTTGGAATCTAACCTTTGGGATTTGATCTGACAACCTGACAAGCCAGTAAGTGTGTTGTCACCAATTTCAATGGATTTGGGCGTTAAACTAGAGAGTGGGAAAAATTCTGATGATATTCCTGAAACTAGAGGTTCTGTATGCCTGGTCACATACCACTGCTGCTGAACCCTGAGTAGGCATTCAGCTGTGCACAAGCCATAGCTCTGCTGTAAGGATGGGCAGATGTCCCCGTATTCAATTGCTATTTTTCATTAGTGCAGTAAAAAAAAAAGCCATTACAGGAGGTGACCTTTATAAAATCACATTCTAGATATATCTGCATGCAAGTTAAAAAACCCAAACATCATTTCTAGCAGCTCCATTCAGCATTTATGGCATTGCCAGTCCCTTTCACTGAGGAGAAGGATCAGTTTAGTTGTGCTTTCTGCAGCCAGCTCTGGTCCTACCTCTCAAACATAAATAAACAGATGCTGAGATATCTCTGTGTACCACTCAAAGTAAAGCTTCACTCAGAAGACTGAGGGAGAGAAAGATCAAAGCAACCCCCAAAGCTTGGGAACCCCAGTGCCAAATGGGTGCATGTATGTTTTCACCTTGACAAAGTTCAGGAATTATAAATCCAATGGGCTTCTCTAAAACATCCTGTGGGACTAAGCAAATTCTTAGTTATTTTCTAATCATTCTGTTTATGCAATGGTGGTGCCCTCAAAGCAACACACTGCTGCCCCAAGCATCTGGGAGACACTTTTTGCTCTACATGATTCATTAGACAGATTGAACATAGTCCACTCACCTCCAGTTAACCTGTACATTTTTTTTTTCTTTCCAAACCAACCTTAAAGCCTCTCATTGTACTAACTGAGACAGAAAGGGAATTATTTTTTTCCCCATCTCCTTGCAGCTTTGGTATGTTTGCTTTTCATTCCTTTGCCCTTCACCACATTGGTAAATGCTCAATCGCCTCTCACTCCCAGTCAGAAGAATGGGCTGCTGTGGCAGCTGGGAGGGCACTCTGCTTACAAAGGGTCTCTGTTTTACACTTGGAGCATCATCCATGTATTTCAAAAGATGTTTTTTGCAGAATTTAATCATCTACTTCCCTTAAGCTGATTCAAGAAGGGCTGAATTGGTTTATAAAGAGAGAAAACAGAGGAATTCCTGTTGGAAAGCAGGAAGCCACATGTGGGTTCTGAGGCCTGGGCTGAATGCAAATCTAGCTGAAAATTCTGGGGATATTTGGTAAAACACTCTTTGTCCTGTAATTTCTTTTTGCTTCTGATTTGGTATCTTTGGTCCTCATAAAAGGACGTGGCTGGTTTACTACCCCAAGTTCCTTTAGTGAGTCACTTGGCTAGCTAACATCTCAATTCTTGGCAGAGATTTTACCCTAGTATTAGGGCACAGGGAGATAATTACTGTGAGACAGCAAATTAATGACTGTAACTATCAGCTTCATGTTTCCAGGATCCATCAGAATATTTCATGTTGCCTACTTCAGTTTTGACTCATTATTTCTTGCTGCTGTTTGTAAATGCTCTGTGTTAAATACCTCACCCACTTCTGAGCTCCCTGCAAAGACATTTCTTCTATCAGCAATTAGTCTGGACAGCAGTCTTGGCTCTGGGCATCTGCAGGTGCATCCTGCTCCTGGTTTCAGGAACAAAACTAGACTGTGGGGCTCTGATTTCCAACAGCACACCCCAGATCTACCCCTCTGTATCAAAGGCAGGGCCATAGGATGCTATGGCTGTGTGACAAATCTAACAAGAGTGGAGACACCCACAGCAGTAGAAGAGGGTTAATATGCAAAAAAAAACAAACATACGTGTGGTCCGTCGTACTGAAGAGGAAAGAGAAGCTGTGAGGGAGAAAGAGTTCTCCTCTCTGTCTCGGTCTCCTGATACACCTCGTCGTGGAGGAAGGATAGAGGAAGGTCTTGGTAGAGAGGAACGTTTCTCAGGACTCTTATTTACTCCATCCTAATAGCAGCAAAACAAAAAAAGGAAAGTTTAGTTTTCAAAACTCACTCTTTTGCCTGTGATTTCTCTTACTCTATGTACAGAGAGGAAAACTTCATCCTGTGGGCCCAGTTTACTCCTCACACAGGAACCTGTGCATCCCCTTCTGTGCTCTGCTTCTCTCCCTGGTGCTTCTTTACTGCATCACAACACCTAGCAGTCAGCTTCTGAGCTACCCAAGACAGATATGGATACTCATGCATCTAAATATGGATGGGTTCCACATTTGGCTCTTAGAAAGGTGGGGTTTTTTAATGCAAGTTGAAAGTAAAAGAAATCTCTTAAGCTCAAGTGTGAAATTCCTATGTGAATTTACCTGCAAAGTAACTGCTCTACTGGTGCCCAGAATACATCTCTCAGCAGATTGTTGGGTGTTGTGTGATTGTTTTCATTTTTGAATACTAACTTGTAATTTTTTTAAGAAGAAAAATTTTTAGCTGTAGTGTTGGGTTTTGTTGTTTTGGTTTTTACAAGTGCAGGTTTATTAATCCTGGTGCTTTATTTCCTTCTGTACTAAAATTTTTACTTTAGGGGATGTCCAGCCAAAGACAATCCTGCATAAACAGATACTCCTCCCAAAGACAAATGATGATCCCAACTAGTAAAAGACACAGCAAGCATGGTGTTACACAGAACATGGAAGTCAACAGTGAAAACAATTTTTAAATGGGGATAGTCATCATAATGTAGATTTTAAACACAAGTGAAATGTAAGCAGGAGGAAGATGGGATGGACTGCCAAACATTTTTTTAAACTTATACTGCAACTTCTTCAACAAGGTCCTATGCATTAATGAATTTGGCTTCTAGAGCATTCGGATTCTACCCTTATTGTTGGTGATTAGAACAGCACCCTCCTACACTGGGAACTGAATTTAATTTCAAAAAATATTAACTGGTCAAAAATTACCATTTTTTTAAACCTGGAAGGCAACTTAGTCCTGCTGTTTTTTACCACTTACCCACATGCAAATGGGTGTAACTTCTTAGTGGTCAACAAAGCAGCATCCATATCATTAAAAGAAAGAAGATATGTCTTCCTAGTTACAACTTTTCTCACTTATGTTTCCACTGGAGAATCTCCTTTGTTTTTATCCATTTTGTAGCACAGATCTTGTAGCCTGATGATCTGTTCTCCTGCCACTGAATGTAAGTAATCCCATGTAAACTTCACAAAGAATTACTCAAATTCAGTGGGTAGAAAATGTGATCCATGGAGTTCACCTACACATCTCTGAGCTCTCTCTACCACTCTGCTACCTTACCTTAGTATCTGATTTTGAGTCTCTTGGGCCTGCTGAGGAGGGCCGAACATAGTAACTGTCTGTATCGAGAAAAGTGGCCCTTTTAGTGGTTAATGAGCAAGCTGAGCTGGGTCTTGGAGGAAGGAATGACTTTGCTCTAGACTTTGAGGCAGGAATCTTTGACAAAGAAGCAGTCTAGTCATGAGAAAACAAACAAAAGAAAACACAACATGAAGCTGGACAAAAGGAAAATACATGCAACATGGACCAAAAATAAAAAGCCAAGCTATGAATTAATACTTTCCCTATGTCTGGTAATATGTCTATGCAGATGTGACACGCATGTCATTTTCAGTTTTGTTGTGTTTGACTGAAACCATCTGGGTCTGAGTTGCTGATTCTAGGAAGTGCCTTTTCCTGCAGATGCTGTTTTGGTCTTGCGGTAACAGGACAAAATTGCAACACTTAATGTATGGAACAGCTCCTGGCTGGCTTCATTAGAAACAAGTGCAAAGCTACAGGAGCACCAAGAGATCCTAGTCCTTTAAAGCTGTGCATTTAAAGTACATCCCTCCAGGTTACAGTCATGAATAAAACAGTGGGAATCTTAAAAGTGAACTTATAATAGTACTCCCATAACAGCAGGAGAAGAAGACAGTATTGCTTCTCATGCCACTGTATACAGACTTATAAGCAGTCCCAAGTCATTCTGGGATTTGTACAGAATTTTAGCCACATAAAACTTGGCCTTTGATCTAAGTCAATCCCCTAGAATTTCTCAATGATCAGGAAAGATGTGTGTGTGTGTGTGAGTTGCTCATGAAGTTGTGCTTATTAGAAAATGAGAAAAGAATGGGAAGTCCAGCCCTGACAGGCCTATGGTTTAAGCTACATACCCAACTTATGGAAAACTGAGACTGGTGTTCTGAATGTCAAACATGACATCACTCACATCATTAAGAGTTGCAGAACTGTGTAACAAACAATTTCAGTCCTACAACACAGCTGAGAAAAGTTCTATTGGATGCCATCATCCATACCAAGGAGCAAGACAACGAACTAGTTCAAAGGATGGAAGTGCTTTACCAGCAGGAATATATTCCTGGAATAAGCTTTGCAATATGTTTATGCCTCTTTTTTTTAATGCTTATTTTACTGTCTTGGAATAAACAGAATAAAACCAGTAAATAACTATTTCACGTAGAAACTGCAGAATATGTGTTCCCGTCACACCAAAGGCTCCTCTAGACTTTGAGTGGTTTGTCATAGTTCATTTTATGAGTCTCATCCACTTGTGAAACTCTGGACCCTATTTACAAACCCACTAAGGTGTTTATAGATGCTGAAACTCAGCGGGATCAGGTATCTGTGGTGGGTGGCCCCAAGAAGCAGACATTCTGTGAACACCTTTCACACAGCTATCTGCACTTGAGACATAACTAAGCAGACAGTCTGAGGTCCAAATGTTCGTTCACTGGTTTTTGCCTTTTTTAATTTGTGGGTCGTGCAAAATGTTTCCCCTATAACAAGACCGGAAAGTTCTTACAGATTAAGATCGTAGTCCCAGTGTGGAGATGTCATCCTTTCCGCTCATATTGCAGAGTATTCCTCCATGAATACCTGGATCTAATGGGGATACTAAAAATGGACAACACTGAGATCTGTCAATAGAACAGCTGGGGAAAAGGCATGACCTCAAGCTAGTGCACTGCTCCGTCACAGTCTAGATCCTCTGCCACGTTATTTAGGGAGCCAGGCACTTTTTAGCATTAGAAATAGTGGCAGAATCAGCCCCAACCAGACTTAAGTAACATGCTCAAAACTGGCAGAAGCAGCAAAGAAACAACATCTCAATCCTCACTTGTGATTTGCCCGGAAAACTCTTATTCTCTGTCAGCAACACATTACCTTTGACATCTGCTGTAATTTATGTTGCTGGAAGGGCCAGCTGCCCCAAAACATCTATGTAACCCTGACTGAAACTCAGGGATTGCTGAAGTGGGGATGTAGAACCCTCACTTTATTTCAGAGGTATTCCTAACACATGATGGATGTTCACTTCATCTTGCTGTGAACCACAGGTACACAGCTCCTTCCAGCAGATGGAACTGCTCAGCCTTCCCTGAATGTGTTCTGCACAGCAGTGTGTAAACTGCAGCCTGAACATGGATAACAAAACTGACCAGGTTGGATGATCTAACATTACCAGTGGAGAGGAAAAGGATGCACTTGAAGGACGGAAAAGCTGAAAATCACAAAACAACGAAACAACAAAAAAAGAAGGATATCTTAATAAAAGCAGAGAGGAAGGCAAGGCACAGAAGAGAAAATGTAGAAGAGTTGTGTGAGTGTGGCAATCAGAGAGCTGAGGCAGCAGGGAGTACAAGTAAACAGGGGACGTATGTCTGATCTTTGCTGTAACATAAGGGGCAGGAATAAGAAAGGTGTACAGAGATGCACAGAATGATTTTGCAGTGCTTGTACTTAGAGCACTCCGTGAACACTGAAAACAGGCAAGTGTTGACTTCTCTTGTGTAAGTGTTGATCATCCCCCAAGTAATAAAACATACTGTTGACCCAGCTCAGAAACCTGCCCAGATATTTCTTCCCGTACTTGTAAAGAAGCTCTAACAGATTCCCAGTCATGAGCTGAAACAGGTCTGACTTGAAAAACCACGGCTCCTCCAAGGCCTCCAATCAGTTATGCTGCTCTCAGCATCAACATTTCTTATGATTCATAAATAATGTGTAGCACTTTATGTGACAGAACTTTTTGTTCTTCCACGAATTGACAATCTGGTTTAACAGATGAAACAAATCAGCCATGGGATGTATCGGGATGTATATTAGGAAATTTAGAGGAATTCTAGGAAACTTCTTAATTGTTAATGATGGCTGATGTGAATCAGCATGTGTCAATGTCACAGAGAAAGTATTTGCATAAGGGAGGTGAATGGAGGTTGATTTCCTGCCATTTTGGAAGGATGGGACAGAAAAAGCATAGGGTCAGCACAAAGCAAGGCAGCATTTGCTGAGGAGACTCAGACATAGGGAGCAGAATAGGCTATAGAGCAGCTGAAGGCAAGGCACGTAACGCCGGTTAAAACACAGGCAGCCATCAGCAGCACGGGAAATGGCCACTCTCAAAGCACTGAATCATTTATAAATTCTACTGACCAATGACTTCCACACAGGCACGGCCTCTGCAGAACACTTGGCTATGGAATGGTGCATCAGGAGACATCCAGCAAGTCCTGGGGGGAGAGTTTCTGCCTACAAAGCATCGAACAAGCTGGCAGTGTAAGTTGGGTGCTGCAGAAAGGGCCAAGGTATACACCTTATCCCATGGGATGACCTGGCTCAAAATGCTGACCAGCCTCCAACTCCTGCATTTAGGAGTCTGTGTCCCCTCTACGGATCCGCAAACTGTCACCATCTACTACCTGAGATTGTGCTTTACAGGTTATTCAGGGACGGAGGTTTTAATTATCCTTTTCAAGGAATAATGAATATGGGAAACCAATTTTAAATGGAACACACAATTACTTACTGAATTAACACAAAACAATGTGAAATAAGGACAAAAGGAGATTACAAAGATGAACAGTAAGATGATTTTACTCACTGAGAGTTTTTCCTTTGCTTGTTTAAATACACCAGGAGCCTGATTTGTTTCACCACCTGCTGCTGAGAAACCCAAAGAAAGACTTGATAGTTAAAGCCAATAATAATAAACATTTCCATTTAGTACACTTTTTAGAACAATTAAATGCTTAGGACTACTGTGCGAAGCAAATACGTTGTGAATTTCTCTTAGTGAACTGTATGAAGAATGTACTTCCCTTAAAAACGTCCTATATTCACCTTGAGGTAAAACGGTGTTCTATGTATTTCAAAAAACTGAAATTTTGTATTCATGTTCCTAGAAGTTTAGAAACTAAAAAAGAAAAGTTCAAGAAATAGCTGACAGCTAAAAAAATCTCTAGTTCTGAAGGTCAATCCTCAGACAACTTAGCATCCTGATTTTTTTTACTGCTGTTTTGGATCTGTTTTGCATTTTTTTCTCGGATTAGATAATCACAAAAAGCTTCTCTCCTCCCTCCTCTAGCACTGAACACTAACTAGTCACCGCTATGAAGTGAAAAGAATAACTTTGGTGGTTGTGCCAATGTACCTGAAAGCACCACAAGTTCACCATCTGAACAAAGATCTCTACAGGCCCTGCTGCTTAAATATACAACAAACATGTGTTACCTCGGGGTGACCCCAGAATTGAAGACAAGGAACAGAAATGTATCATAGCCAGGTCACTTGTCCTGGCCTTGTCACCAAAAGCACTCCTCTGATGGCACAACTGCAGTGGCATCTCACAGTCAGTGACAAAACACAAACCAGGCTGGGGTTTCCCTCGTGGGAGCTACATCAGTCAAGGCAAAGACTTCACAACTCTTTCCTTGGGATTGGCCATGCAGTTTCTTTTTCCAATGTCAAGAATAAATCTCTCAAAAAGCAGCCTCTCCCTCGTGGATGTGGTGCTTTAAGTTACTGCCATTTGCCAGTGCTTACCAGTGACATGGGAATTTTTTTCTGGTATTGAGTGACTTAAGGGGAAAGATGTAATTTCTTGGGCCACTACACAGAAAATAAAAGCAAATATTAACTTTTTTTGGTAGAAATTTGTATCTTACAACTGTACATGGTTCATTTTAAAGTCACAGTAAATGCAGCATGGAGGTTTTAACTGACTGCAACACACTCAGAGCTATACAGACTACACTGCTAAGGGACTTCTGGGAGCCTCCATTAGCCAGGCATCGTTAAAGCTGACAAGACCATTCCAGACAGGATGCACTGACAGTCAAAACTGGCTTCAAGATATGTTGCCAGATTTTACAAAAAAACGAAAATGAAGAGAAACAATACCCCTCTAGATTCCAGATCCTGGAAAGAGCTGAATGACAGTACTCTTAAAGTATCACATAGCTTTGCACTCTTTTGCACAGCTTCCCCTCAAGTTCCATCAGGAAGTAAAACAACCCGAGTTAGAACAAAATAAAGGATACTGTAAATTTTCCAGCAACAGTAAGTATCCTGAAACATTCTAAGAGAAATTTTTGTTCACTTTGTGGTGTGGTTCAAGCTGCTCTGCTTTAGGGGTCAAACCCCAAAGTTCAAGCCATATTAGTTTTATGATCTGTCTGGGTCCATCATATTGATTGTTTTCCACCTCAGCATTTTTATGTATCTGGAGAGGTAGTTTTAGTATCGTATTTTTGATTTTGCCGAATATATCTGGCTTACTATGTACTGGAGTGAGAGATACAAAGTTCTGACAGTTATCAGGCAGTGCACATTTAAGGCACAGGGCCGAATTTTTTATGCAAGTCCATTGGTATGACTCGGGTCTCTCCAGGAGGCTTTGGCCAGAATAATTCAGAGGAGGTAGTGGCAGAATACCTAAGGGAAGACAGCACATGGCTATAAAGATGTAGATGAAGTTGAGAACACTACAAAGCCTACACCTTTTTTCTCCCATTTCCACAGCTTACTGAACTCCTAGGGCATGGGAAAGAATATGTGAATTATGGATCACAACTTCTGAGCTATCAAGCTGTGCTTCAGCAAACAGCAAGAGATAGCAGGAAAAGTTGTTTTAATCCTTTTTTAAAAATCCTCACTCTTGGGTAGTTCTGGTCCAGTGTGCAAGTTAGGACAGCCCAGAGACTGTTGACTGGGGAGCCATCAGGGCAATGCAGAGGGTCCTGGACCAGCCTTTCCTTACATTACTCCATTCTCCTGAGAGGGAAAAGTAAAAAGGACCAGATTCCATTACAGCAGCAAGGTGATGGCACCGACTATTTAGCTGTGGTGTCCTAAGGCAGCCAACTCAAAAAGATGCCCTCCTTGACCTGCTGCTTGTCAACAGCACGGGTCTCATGAGCCAAGTGGAGATTTACAGCCATCTCGGCCACAGCAACCATGAAGTGATTGAATTTAAAATCTCTGCTGACAGGATGAAAAGTGCCAGCAAAACCTCAGCTCTGGACCTGAGCAGAGCAGACTTCAGGCTGCTCAGGAATTTAGTAAGTAAGGCCCCATAGGAAACTTCTTGCAGGTGCTCAGGTCCATCCATGCTGGTCACTTTTCAACCATCACCTCCTAAGGGCACAGGAGCAGGCAGTTCCCCAATGCTGGAAGTCAAGCAGGGGAGGCAGAAGGCCAGCTTGCCTGAACAGGGATCTTCTCTTGGGAAAGAGACATAAAAGGAGATGTATGCCCAGTGGAAGCAAGGTCAAGTGACATGGAAAGAATTCAGAGATGCTGCTTGCTCCTGTAGCAAGAAAATTCGTGTGGACAAAATTCAGCTAGAGTTGAACCTCTCAGAAAAGGTGGGGGACACAATAAAAAGTTTTTTCAAAAATATTAATGGCCATAGGCAGTATAGAAATATGATTGGCCCACTACAGGATGAGGATGGGAACCTCACAAACAGGGACAGAGAAAAGGCTCTATCTTCAACACAAATGACAGGCGAAGGGGGGGGGGTCTCAGTGCCCTCAACTAGAGGACCATGACTGTCAAGATGTTCAGCTCCTAGTTGACCTTGAAATTTTGTGGGATCTGCTGCTTCAGATGGATCCCCACAAATCTGTGGGATTCCTGATGGGATTCATCTCAGAATCCTCACATAGCTTCTGATGTCATCCATTTTTAAAGCAGTTCTGGGGATCTGGAGAGGCCCCAGCTGACTAGAATCTAATGAATGTTGCCTGATTTTCAAGAAGAATAAGAAGGAGGACTCCAAAGACTACAGGCATGTCAGTTCACTTCAGTGCTTGGTAGAGTTATGGAGATTATTCTGGGAAGTACTGCAAAATACCTGAAAAACAACACAGCCTTTGGTCACAGCCAGCAAGGCTTCAGGAGAGAAAAGTCCTGCTTATCAAACCTGATTTCCTCCTATGACAAGAGGACCCAGCTGGTTGATCAAGGGAAGCCAGTTGATGCAATCTTTTTGGATTTCAGTAAAGCTTTCAATACAGTCTCTTACAGGATCCTTCTGGACAAAATGTCCAGCCCACAGCTGCATAAACACATTAAGTGGTGGTTGAGCAATTGACTCATAGGTCGAGCACAGAGGGTGACCGTGACTGGGGTGACATCCAAGTGGTGACCTGTCACTACTGAGGTTCCACAGGGCTACATCGTGGGCCCTGTGCACTTCAGCATCTTCATCAACGTCCTGGATGCAGGACAGGGAGGGACACTGAGCCAAGTTTGCAGATGACACAGAACTGGCAGGAGCTGCTGACTCCCTCGAAGGCAGGGATGCCCTGCAGAGAGACCTGGACAGATCAGAGGGCTGGGCAATCCCCAAGCGTATGAAATTCAACAAGGGAAAGTGTCGGATTCGGCTCCTGGGTTGAGGCAACCTGGGAGGTGCATCCTGATGGGGGAATGAGATGCTGGAAAGCAGTGCTGGGAAAAGGACCCGGGGGTCCTGATCCGTGGCTAGTTGGCCACGAGTCAGCAGTGCCCTGGCAGGCAGGAGGGCCAACCGCTTCCTTCGGGGCATCAGGAAAAGCATCAGCAACCAGGTGAGGGAGGGGATTGTCCTGCTCTGCTCTGAGCTGGGGCGGCCTCACCTGCAATGATGTGGCAGTTTGGGGCACCACAATGTGAGAAAGATATCAAGTTCTTAGAGAGTGTCCCTAAGGAGGGCAGCAAAGGTGGTGAAGGGCCGTGAGGGGAAGTGTGTGAGGTGCAGCTGAGGGCACTTGGTGTGTTCAGGTGGAGGAGACTGAGGGGAGACCTCATTGCAGTGACAACTTCCTCGGGATGGGAAGTGCAGGGGCAGGCACTGATCTCTTCTCTGTGGGGACCGGGGCCAGGAGCCGAGGCAATGGCCTGAAGTTGTGTCGTGGAGGTTTAGGCTGGATATTAGAAAGAGGTTCTTCCCCCGGAGGGTGGTTGAGCACTAGAACAGGCTCATCAGGGAAGTGATCACAGCATCAAGCCTGTCTGAGTTCAAGAAGTGTTTGGACGACACTCTCAGACACATGGTGTGACTCGTAGGCATCGTCCTGTGCAGGGCTAAGAGTTGGACTTGATCCATGTGGGTCCCTTCCAACTCAGCATATTCTGTGATTCTGTAATGGAACACAACCAGGAGACAATATAGCTTTTCTATAGCTGAGGCTCAATATTAAACCTGCCCTTGCATAACTACTGTCTTTTCACTAGTCAGACCTCCCTGCTGAGACTGGTCTGCATTTAGAACAGGAGTGACTCATTGGTGTAAAACTGGATGGGAATGACTTCCTGGGAACACTTTTGGCATTGCTCTGTTTAACCATATGATGTGTAATAAATCCTCCTGTTAATTCCTAAGCCATGAGAAGAGGCCTATGCAGTTCTGCATCAGCCTGCACAGTTCTTCTCTTAATAGCTCTAGTTTCACTCATGAACACCCACTGCAGCATGTGGCTGTGTTTCATGACAGAAAACCTGGCTTCTTTTAGCTGTGCTTTTTTTTTTTTAAGACAACCAGAAAAGTCAAGATATCCATCCTGCCACCCTAAACTCACAGGAACAACAAATAATATGATGAAAATGCTGAAAGAGTTCTTTCGAGTCCTCCAAATAATGTTACACCTATCAAGTTGTAACAGGAATCATTTGCTTCTTCCTTTCATCTTCCTCTACCATATATTAAGATTTTTGCTTGGAATGCATTTCATAGTGTGAGCCCAGATTTCTTCTCTCTCAGCTCCATGCTGCATGTGGCCGGATTCCCCCTGTGGATTTTGACTGTACAGCATAAACATCAGTAGAGACAGATTGGGAAGCATCAATGCAGATAACATCAATCAACAAAAATGTAAGTCTGAAACACTTCTTATTATGCATGAGAGTAAAAAAGCAAAATAATGAAAATGCATACCATAGTTTAAGCTGTCAACATTTTCCCACCAGAAAAAAAATTAAAAAGTGTCATAAAAAAAAAAAGAAAAAAAATGATGAGCAGAATTCCTAGAACACCACAGTCTAAGCACGATGCCAAGTTACAACCACAGCACTTTGAGGCCCAAGCAATGACAAGCATACATGATCATGGCCTCTATCAAATAAACAAACAAACACCAGGAAAGAAAGAAAGAAGAAAAGAAAAAATGGTACAAAACACTAAAAAAAGTAATACTATTTGTGAAGACTGATATTCTTGGAGTCAAAAAAAACCAAAACAACAATAGAGAAGCTGCTATAGCCATGAGATTTACAAAAGAAAATGTCTATGTTTGCCAGCCACATTGCATAACTGAACAGAACGCAGTCACCTGTCTGCTTCCGTTTAACACAGGAGAGATGCGTTGGTCTAGTATATTTGATAGCAGGTTTTAAAATGATTTTCCTGGAGGGAGAGTGGGTCTGAACTTCAGTTTTTTTAGCAAGTTCAGCTTTCTTATACACTGCTATGGACAAAAAGAACACAAAAACACAGAATCAGGAAAAAAAACAGCAAACAGTTTCATAAGATACATCAGGTGGCAGACCCACTGCTCCACAACTCCAACCCAACATGTTGCTTCTACTGCAAGCAACAAATCCTAGGCAGGAAGAGGGGTAGTACTAGTGCATTAAACTCAGATGCATTACCCAGTGGTCAGTGGGGTTGTCTACAATGAAGGAGGACCAGTGGAACAGTGAGCCTTGCACATGGCTTCTCACTTATTTGTACAATGTCTCATTAAAAGCCGCCATCATTAATATTGTTACAGTGCACATCATCCACAAAAGAGTAACCAGGTAGTACTATAAATCAGTAAGAAAATAAAAAATAAGGAATTGTAATAGGGAGTGTTAAATGAACCTTTTTTCCTTCTCACTTCATCTCTGGAGAGTGTGCTAGGTTCCTTTTTAGCTATTTTCCTCTCAGGAGTAGAAATCCTGCCTCTCCCAGTTCTAAAAGGTTTCTCTTTTTTATGCTTATCGAGAGATGATCTTCGCAATTCTCTCTCTGCCTTCTCCTCTTTAGGAACAGTCTCTAACTGTTCAGTCATGATGCTCCTATCATCATCTGTAGGATCAGAGCAAATTGTAACAACAAACAAAAGATTAGTAACAAATGTTAACAATACTGTGGTGGAGCAGCAAAAAATAGTTGAAGACAGAGCAGACAATAATAAAAAAGGCAGACTATTTAACCATTTTTCTGTAACATGCTGAGATTACCATTATAACTGTAATAGTTCTGCTTTTCAATCATTATGATTTGGAAGCAAAAATATTCAACACACAAAACAGAAAGAATAATGCACACCTTGAGTGTCTACCCAGAGACTGTCTGTGTCCATGACGGAGTCATCAATTGTTGTTTCATCTTTGTAATCATCACACGTCTCTGTCTTGTACTCGGTGAGCAGGATTTCTTCTCTCTGGGGGGAAGCAGGAGCCTCTGGGGAGCCTTCCTTGGGCTCAATTTCTACTTCTTCAACCTCCAGCTCCTCTTCAGCCTGAGAGTCTCCTGTTTCGATGTCTTCCTGCTGAGCAGCAGCAAAGCGCACACTGTGAGAAGCAGATTCACCCTCATCGACTGTTGTCTGCACCACTGTGATAAAGTCATCCTCCACTGTCACCACTGATTCAATAATTCCTTTCAGTTCAGGCAGGGCTTCTGGACTACCCTTAGCTAGCATTTCTGCAGCAGTAGGCTTCCCAAAGTCTGGGGCCATTTCTGATACACGATACTGTTTATCCTCTTCTTTTTCTTCTTGCCCTACTTCCACCACTCCTTCCCCCTTTGTGGCCCCAGCTATCATTTCACATGGCAGCAGCTTTTGGGTTTCTGTAGGTTTCACCGCTGTATTAGGAATCTTTTCAGCTCCTTCTGCAGACTGTGGTATGCTCTCCATCTGAATCTCAGCAGGCTCTTCCTGGAGAGGCTCAGCTTTTGGAAGGAGAAGCTCCATAGAAGGTTCCTTTGCTGTTAACACCGCAGGAATCTCTTCCCCAGACATGGGAGGTTTTGGAGGTTCTACTTTGATATCCTCAAGTTTCACAGATTCCCCATTCAAACCTTCTTGGGCTTGGTCATGCTCTCCACTAGATTCATAAGACTCCTCTTTATCAACTGCCTCCTGATGTACCAGATCAGGCTTGGTTACTTTTTCCTTAATTTCTATTTCTGACAGTTTGGTGCCATCCTTCATGTAACTAGGCTCAGTCTTGGAAACTACATCCACATCCTTGGCGTCTCTGGAGAAGATGGTCTCATCTGTCTGCAGAGCATCTTTGAGTTCAGGCTCTGCTCTTTTAACAGAGGTTTTGTCCTTCCCTGAAGGGAGAGTAACAACCTCACTAGTCTTAGTATCTAACTGACTCTGATATTCTTGGTCAGCTCTCCTTGCAGCCACTTCCATATCGTGCTTTATAGCATTGTAATCCGGTTTAACTGGAGCTTCTAACTCAGCTATTTCAGGAACAACACTAAGAGTCTTCTCCTTCTCTGTCAACAAAGACACAGAATCTTTTTCTATTGCTATTTCTGAAGCAGATATTCTGTCATACATGGTATCAACAGGTAAATGAACTTTACCAGCCACATTTTCTTCTTTTCTTTCTGCCATTGCCTCAATTCTTGTCTTCTCTGGCTCTGCTCCTTTAACGGGACAGACCTCTTTAGAGTCAACTTGATCTTCACTTTTTTCTAGCACGGTATCCAACTTCTCTTTTTTCTCGTGTTCAAAGTCTCGCACCAGAATGGACTCACCATGCTGGCCTGAACCTTTCTCACAAAGGAATTCTTCTTTTGATTTTTCAGCGGCTGCCAGCTTCACTTCTATTAAAGACAGGTCAGGAGCCAGGCCACGTCTCAGTTTTTCATCTGTGCCTTCGTAGAAGGGACAGGTTTCACTCGTTAAATTCTCACTGTCCTGAACTGGAGAAGGGAGTGGGACTGTGTACTTATTGAAAACACAGTAGCCCAAGTCTTCCAGCTGACTTTCAGCTTTTAGAATTACGTGGTTTTCATCTGTCACAGGCGGCAGGGCTGTGCTGCTGTCTTCCAGAACAGTGTCAGAAGGAACTGGCTTCTTCTGTGCCACCTCAGCATCTGCACTCACAGAGGCTAATCTAGATCTTGTCCCTGCCAAGTCTAACATTTCAGGCAGGTCAGGAGCTAGTACAGCTCCATTTTTGTCATACTCTTTGGCCTGGAAAGAAGATTCGGCTGAGGCCTCAGGCTGGACTTTTTCTTCTGACGTTGCTTTTTCTTCTTCAATGTGCTCATCTTTCTCTCTACTATCAATGGGGAAGCATGGGGCCTTCTCCAGCGCTGGAGTAGTTGCTGGCAAGTAGTCATCACCTTCATCCATACTTCCACTAGTGTTAGTTAGAATATCTGAAGCCAGGGGAGAAAGATCATGTGCACGACCAAAGCTAAATCCTAGAGCTATTGAATCCAGGCAAGACATGGGCAAGTTAATAGACATACTTCTCTGTTCAATTGCAGATCTTCCCCCAAGTCCCAAGCTCCTGCTCAGAGTTAGGTCATCTTTATTTTTACTGTGAAGTTCTCTTTTATCCCCATAGACTTTGGGGTCAATAGTGAACATTCTTTCTGTTGGGGAGATGGGTTCTTCGGATGTGTCTGGTGTATAGCTCTGGGCCAGGGTACTGTACCCCATTTCATGAGCACGCACACTCTGCTGCTGATTTAATTCTAATTCTTCCTCCTCCTCCTCTTCACCTTCAGGTATTAGACGACCTCTCTGATAAGGCTCATATATACTTTTTTTAGTGTCACTTAGCTCATAGTAATCGCTGCCTTGTTTCAGACCATCTGCTTTGAAGGCTTCCTCTTTCAGAGCAGAGGTTTCAAAATACTTTGACATTCCTGAACGATCCTCCTCCTCTTTCATTTGATGAGCAGCTGAAACACTTGTCCTATCCTCCTCGATATCTTTTTTAACATCTTTCTCTTCAGGAGTAGAAGTATTTTCAGTGGTTAAACATGGTGCCTCAGGGACTGTCTCTATTACTCTGGATAACTGAGTGGTATCGGGGTGCTCTACTGTTTTCTCAAGAGTCAGTTCATGGCTTAACTCAGCTGGGAGCACCTGCGTGCTTGGCTGTACCTCCTTTTTCATGCCTGTTGTTGCTGGGAGCCCACTTTGGTCCATTTCTTTTTCTGCTTTGAGAGGATCAAGTGACTTTTTAGCTTCACCATCCTTTTGAAAGTCCGCTTTGTCTAGGGAAATTGTCTTAACTTCAGGTTTTGTGATAAATTTACGATCATCCAATATTCGAGCCTCCCCCTTATCATAGAAGTCGTATCTTTCTTCCTCATCACTCTCATCCTTGGTCATGTCCTTTTCCTCCCCCCAGGCAGGGATTTTCGGGGTGCTTGGTGTTTTCAGGCCATCTACAGTTAGTGCTGAGACTTCTTGCAGAGCTAACGTTCTGTCTCTGTGGATCTGTTCATCTTTACTGAGGTCTGGTGTTTTGAAAGTGTCTTTGAGCAAAAGCTCTTGGGGAACAGCAGGAGATGAACCTGAAGGAAGTTCAATTTTGGCTGCTTCTACCTTGGGATCTGTTATCAATAGAGAACTTTCAGCATGGCTGATGGCAACACCCTGGCCACCTTTAAGGTCATCTTGAAATTTGATAGACAGAATTTGGTTGGTTGATGAGGGCATATCTGCAGTCCTTTCTTCTGTGCTTTTAGGCAGTTGAGATGACAAGTCCCTTTGTTCTTGAGGAGCAGGAGGTTTGGCAGCAGGTTCTGCAAAACTGTCTTCCCCTTTCTTCTGTGAATCAGTTTCCAAGATCTTTTCCAATGGAGGTGAAGGCATTTTTTCTTTGTCTTTGCTCTCCGGAAACTTTTTATCTACAGCCTCCGGTTTTGCTGGCTGTGGAACTAAGGCATCATGTTTAGGTTGCTCAACGGTCTTACTGTCCTCCCCAGATGGATGTTGCTTTGTATCTAATGGTCCTGCTGCGAAAGGGCATGCGCCCTCCTGGACACGGAATTCCATCTTCGTGGCTGCAAGTAAATCTGAAGTAGTTTGGGTTTTATAACAATATTACTTAAAGCACTTACAGGCAGGCAGTCACGTGGCTTACACCACCCTAGTATGAATGACGGAATGGAGAGGGAGAAAGATGCAAACATGCAGCAAGGCCATCCACCTAGAAATCTGCTTTAGAGTGTTAAATCCTAGTTTCCTTTCAACATATGATGTTTTATAGTGAAAATGTGAGCTTTACACATAAAAATGTGACCACTGAAATGAGATGATTGCATGTAAATTCATCATCTTTTATGGTTTGTATAAAACAGCAAAAGCACAAATAACTCTCACTTCACTGGTAGCTTTGCTGGACTGTGTAGCTTATTTTAGTTTTGCATTAGTAAAGTCTGCAGCTTTAATGGAATCAATAGTTACCTCTGTGTGTTGCTGATATTTAAAACATACATAGTTATAAATTTCTGTATATTTTTTGCATTTTTCTTCTACATGTAGCCTCAACTGAGGAGATAATACATGGAAAAGGTTTTGCAAGTGCCAGAAGAAGCTGGATTTTCAATTGTACCAACTTCTAACTGGTAACTGCTGTTTGGTAAATGACAAAAATCTCACTGCTGTCATGAAACCATGATGTGTAAATCAGCAATAGACCTATTAATAGTCCCAGATCCTGAAAGTCTAGTCTTCAAAATGGCCAGTTGCCTAAAGCTGTAACTGAAGCCAAAGAAAACTTGGTATGTTTCTGTGATTGTAGATCAAGCCCTAATTAAGCTAATTTGAAACTAAAAATACTAATCTTATACTTTGCCACTGTATTTTCAGAGAGTGATAACTAGGTAGGGTTTGTTTTTTTGTACACATGCTGTTAACCACTAATAGCTTGATCTTTTTTTAATATCCCTACGGAAAATAACGATTCCTGTCATACTGAAATCTTCCTACCATTGAAAATATGAAGAGAGACTGCATAATGTGGCAGATCTTTCTGCAGTAATCTGTAAAAAAAAATTATGAGATTTTTCTAAAGCTTGTTACAACTAATATTTGTCCAATTCTGAATTTCCTCAGGCCTGATTTGAAGTCCACGGTGTCATCCGTTTGCTCTAATGAACCTGATTTTTTTTAGAACAATTAGTGTCCAAGTATTGATCATTATTGAAATATTTCCATATGTTAATAGTAGGTCAAAAAAGCAACTGCTATTCAAACTCTACAGGTAGCCAAACCAGAAGCCTACAGCTACAGTTAATTTTGCTCCCTTTATGTTTTTACATTTGGTGACCGACTTGAAAACCCTAGGAAGTATACAGACGAGGCCATTGAGTTGATGTCATCCTTGTTTCACAGAAATTAAATAGCTAGATACTGCTTTTCTCTATGTATCCTACTGTGCCTCTTACTGTAGTGCAGATGAACAATACCAACGGCATCGAAACATGTTCTGACTGCCAAATGAATTTAGTGTTTTTCAGCTGGCCAGCCAGAACACTAGCCTCCCGAAGACAGTATTTCTTAGCCAGGTAGGGAGTATCTTTGCACCCTGATGCACTGTCTGAAGAGAAATATCATTAGAAGGGAAATCCTGAAGCCTAGTTCTTATGTACTGAATGATTATTGCAGCAAATATTTTGTTCAGAGAGCAGGTAAGAACTTCACTCAGTCCCAACCTACACTTTGAAGGCAAATGTCCCAGTGGAAATGACGGAAGTTTTTCCCAGGAAGGGCATTCCAGCAGGGTTAAACATTTGTCATGAGGTAAGACACACAAAAAATCAGAGTTCTGGCAATGACTGAGGAGAGGTGGACTGCAATGAATGGCAAGGGCATGACATAAGAAGCAATAGCTTTAAGGAAGCTAAACCAGAATGTACTGAAGCGCACACAAAAAACCCAAACCAACCAAACAAAAAAACCTGCACACTGCAAATGAAAACATTTCCACAGTTTAAGCATCTTTATGTCATAATCAAAGGCAATAAATCTGCTATTTGAAAGAAATGCAGATGAAATCTCTGCACCAAAAAGAAAAAAATATACATAGATTAGCAATGTGACTGGCAAACATGTCTGAGATGGGGAAAAAAGGCTTATGCAGAGGAATCAGCTTAGCTGCAAAGCACATTTCATCATGGCAAAGTAAAAAATCAGGAATCAGCCGCAGCGGTGGGAAACCATGTTGTCATACAGCACCTATGCAACCATATTATCTGCTACACACTCTTCAAGCATAATAACAAGAGCAGTCATACTAATAAATGGGAAAAACAGAAAATGAAGCAGCCTTGGAAAGCACCGGTGAAAGCTGGAGAACAATTCGCCGGCAGCAAACACATGCAAGCCTAAGGAGGACACACCTTCCTTGGCCGAGGAAGGGGA
The DNA here is from genome assembly GCA_013399895.1 of Serilophus lunatus. Lineage (NCBI taxonomy): Eukaryota > Metazoa > Chordata > Aves > Passeriformes > Eurylaimidae > Serilophus > Serilophus lunatus. The sequence continues at coordinate 64,198 of VXBA01003325.1, forward strand.
TGTGTCTTTCAGGGGTGTTCCCATCACAACAGTTACATTCTCCCTGCTGGATGCCACACTGGGCACTTTGTCTTCAAGACACACTTTGGCCTCTGAACCAGAATCCGACTGACCCTCACAGAGGCCCTTTGCCTGGTCCGAAGGCTCAATGGGCCATTGCTCTTTCCTCATTTGCATCCCAGGAAGAGCAGCAGGTTTTGTTTCCACAGCCATCGGACTCTTCACTGGTTCTTCTTCTTGGGGATGGAAAAAAGGAGGTGACATCAACACCAACAGTAAACACGAAGCACACAGCTGAACAGGACTGCTTTTACATAATACTTTCAGCTCAACATTTTGGATTTAAGTGTTGTCAAAGGACTGCTGGCATCCAGTCCATTTTAGTCACTGTGGAACTGAGTTTTCCTTAGGGCAAAAAAATAAACCAAAAGCCTGTCTCCCCCACAGAAATATGTTTATGCTGTTAAGAGGAGAGCTGAAGGTGTCTTATAGGTATACCTCTCCCAAAGATGACTGTGGGTCGAAGAGTAATTGCAACTGGAGATGGTACTGAATGATGGATGGCTCTGACAACACCAATGCATCAATGAGCTCAAAGCACACTGATACTTCTCTGATAAATGTGCTGTTTAACCCAATACAAGACATTCAATTGAGGTGGAGGAAGGTATGAGCCATGGATTTGTTTCCACTGACCTTGGTCATACTAACTGCTAAATGCCAGCAAACCAATCTACTGCATGACTTGACAAACTACTGAACACTTCCACAGTCTTAAGAGGCCTTTTGCATGACTGTTAACTAATAGTTTTTGCAAGATTACAGCCAATATTCCTACACTGAACGGGTTTATAAACAAGTTCTCCCTTAGGCTGTCTAACATCTGAAATCTACATGTAAAAATCATTGTTTTAACACAAGGACTCTTTATTTTCTTTGCAGTTTCCCCACTAGCCCTCTCATCACCAATTAAGTCAAAAAAACCAATGATTTCAATATAACTATTTGTTCATCTGAATTTCTAAAATATATCACTAAGCCTATGGGCTGAGAATCGGTATAGTAGTAACAAGAAAAGTGTTTATTTATGCCATGGCAGAAGAATGATTAGCAAAGTCTCCATTCTGGACTTGTACTCTTGCCACTGCTATTCTGAAAAAATTGCTGTGTGCTATTACTGTTTCCTCTGATAAGAAGTCATGATTAAGTGTGAAATCTTTGATTCAGCAACACAGTTAAGCAGATGACCAGCAGCCATACTGCAGGCAATCTGATGACCTCCCTGGGTTTAAAGTGCGTCTCATGATTAAGCACTTTGCTGAATCAGACATAGAACAAAGAGGTTTCAAATCTGGAAGTGGCAGCATCCAGCCTTTTGGTATTAAAATAAAATTTCTTTACAAGGGCTTGATATTTTTTCTGAGATTGGCCCAGTGAAAACCAGGCAATCAATCATTCATTTCAGTTATGGCCTTTGAAGAGTGATTTAAAGAATGTGAACACTATTTTAGGCTGAGGAAATATCACTATGTAAAGAACAACACATTATTAATAACTTATAAAATAATAAAGCTTAGATACAGTATCTTAAATGAACAGAAGCCGGAAGATTCAGAATCAGACCTGGACCTATGCCTGAGCATTACAGGGATATTTACATATGGGAAGATTGTAAAAGCAGTCTGGAAGGACAGCAGGCATCAGAGCCCTGACTTGAATAACTTGAGGGTTTTTTTAATTATTTTATGTAGTTTTGTATGTGCATCCCTTTCATTTTAAAAATGTTAGGGAAAGCCTCCCCTTTTGCTCTGAGGAATTCCAGGTATACACCTCCACTTCCTGAGACACTTCACACAATCCTACATGATTAAAAATACTTAAACTAGAAAGCTATCCCTGACTTAACGAAGGAATCCTATATTCTCCCTTTGGGCAGCAGGCTCTTATACCAAACAGACTGCGAGTCTTCAGGCAGAAAGTGACGAGGGGGGTTTCATAATGCCTATCTTCCCACTGATGATCCAGCTTATTCCCCTTTTCTGTCCCACATGGATGTTCTGAGATCTTACACTTTCACCAGAGGCAGATGCATATGACTGAAAAGTAAGCTGCCCATGAATTAACCAGGCCAGAAGTGTTCCAAGTACCGCTATAGGCACTCCAGATACAGTGATTTTCTATCTCCCCAAGCTTCAGGCAGACATGCTGACATTAACCATCTTCAGTTATTAGCACTGATCTCTTTCTGGTGCTGTTGCAGTATTAGGTTTTTTTGTCCCATTAATTCAGAACAACTCCGGTTTTCTTGAAATGATCCAGTGAGCAGTTTCAAGCACAAAGCTCCATTCTCCTGAGACACAAACCTTTCATTACTATTTTTAACTTTAGCTCCCGTGTCCTAAGATTGAGTCAAATGAATCAACAATGTCATTTTTTGTCTTAAAGAAGTCTGTTAATCACTGAAATAGATTCTTCTTTGATTCCTCAAAAGCCATTTCACTTTTATGCAACTAATAAAATGGCACTTACTGATGTGCCCAGGCCATAGAAAAAGGAGGTACAGAGAGACAGTAAACCTCCTGGTTTGCAGTCAGCTGGAACAATGCAAATGGGATGTATCCATAAAAAAACTGGAAATCAAACATGACCCAATACTGACGGAAATCACCTGTGTACACCGAGGTAAAACTTATTTGTTTTGCCTGCTGGAGGATTAAAGGCCTTACACAGCTATCTTTGGTATAAATGTGGGTTTTCCATACATTGTGTTAACAACTGACTTAACTCCAGTAACAACCTTTTGACCTAGTTTTCACATTGTTCTTAGCAGTATCTCTCCAGCACAAAGAAAAAAATTAGCTCCCTCTTCTTTGAACTAGCTGCTCTTTTTCTTCTGCTATAAGCCAGGTCTGGAGAGCAAGAGCACTGATTTAAGCAGGGACCATGGTTACACTGACCCCAAAGGTGCATTCATTGCTCATGCTGTAGCTTTACCTTGACATGAAGAGACTCTTGGAGGGGTGTCACTTCCATGTGGGGAGAAAATGCAACTAGGTTTCCCTCCCCAGAAGGCTGCAATCCCAGGCACATAAAGAATGGAATGGATGGCTGGTGGGTAGAGGGGAAGAGGAACCAAATGGGACCATGCTCAGTTCACCTTCATCATGGCCCAACATGACCTCTGTGCTCTTCACTGTGGCACTGGGACGTGTACTAGAGCCAGTCCACTCTGAGCTGAACAAAGGGTGTTCATAGTACTCCTCATCGGAATTGTAGGGCTGATCATCAGGCACAGACACTGAAATGGAGGGGGCCAGGTGTTTACGCCACTCCCTGCCGGCAGCAGGCCCACAGTGCTGTAGTGGTCCCACCTTATCCTCCGCCCCTTCATCTACAAATAGACACACACAGACAAATGCTACAGGACAGACAGACAGACACAGAAAACACGAGACAGGATGGGCACATGCTCCAATAACACTAGTCACTACTTCACGCTGCAGGAGTGGATGACACCAGCCAGGCTGTGGGTAATGCAGGATGGAGGAATGAGGCAGCTGTGCATTTTAACACATGGGCCATGTACAAGGTGCTTCCTACTGGGTTTGCAAACATCAGAAACCAATCACTGGATTAAGTGAATTTCAAAAGTACACACTCGTTATTTAGAGGAACACACTGCATAAAAGCCACATCTCAAAACTATATTATTCCTAAGTGACTCTATTAAAAACCTCTCAAGTTTCCTGATACTGTTGTGTCCCCTCAAAGGCATTATTCATTACTTGAAAATGTAAAATTTAAAAAGAAACCCAGATTACACTTTGGTAAATGATGGCTTTATTTTTCATTGTATCTATTTCAAAATTCTCCACTTTCTTCTATTTCCTATAAATAAGTAACATTTAAACAATCAAAAAAGCCCCTCCTCAAATAGCTAGCTACTTTTTTTCCTGATAAAGGCCACATAAAGCTGCTCACAGCCCTCTCTGCAAGTCTTGTATTTTATGCTATTGTGTCATGTTTCCGTGGGTGAATTAGCTCCCACCTTGTTTGCTAATGCTTTGGAATGACAGCTTTAGTCACCCATTACTGTAGCAGTGCAGAAAATCACATCATCATCTCAGGGCTACACCAGCTACTGACAGCTACAGGGAGGGGGAGCTTGAGTTGTTTTTTGCAAGACAAAGGAAAATAATACAATAATACTACCCAATGAAAATGGCTGGCCTACCCCCTGATCTGTACAAACCTAGAGGAGACACTTAAGCTCATATAGGCTGAGGTCTCCTCTCATCATGAATGAGCTATGATAAAAAAGCTATGAAAAAAGAAACATTTATTAAAAGACAAAAGATGTTTAAGCACATTCTCAGCGTTTGACAACTGGCCGTTTGATGAACACTACATTCATGGGATGCCCCAAGCACCTTCAATATTCCACTGGATTTCCTACTAGCTTCAAGAACAAGTCCATGTTTGGTGTTCCTGGTCTTCCTCCAGGCAATTATAATTTAAAGAATTTCCTCAAAGCCTCCAAAACTTTCTCTCAGATGCAGAACAAGGAGTCGGAAAGCAAAGCTTTGACACAGGCACAGTAACAGATCTCCATGTGTGATCCCAAAACAAGATGGCTCATGAATGCTTGCTCTCACTGCTTTTCATTCTCTTGGAAACAACTTTGATGAAATACAATTCCATCTATAAGAGTTCTAAGATTCTTCCTGACAAAAACCAGCAAGTTTTAAGTTTCTTTTTATAGCATGACAAGACAATGTCTGTGTCCTTAAAAAACTCCTCTACTTTCTCCAGCAACACGACAGCAAGTGTAATGACATGGATTTCTTCTACCTGGGAAAGGAATGCTGTAGGAAGGAAACCATTCAGGCTCAGTCACACCCCCAAAAAGGAGGAAAATTAACAACTGATGGCAATATGAGTAGCTCCTGTATGTGTCACGGTCCTGCACAGAAAGATTGTCCTTGTTTAAGGTTGGTGCCAGCCCTGAGGCCGGCCAGGACCAAAGGTATGTTGTGTGCATCTGTATACACAAATACCACCAACGGAACTCAGTTTAAGAGAATCATTCTCACTGTTTCTTTCAGGGCATAAAGAGTGCCCAAACCACTAATAATTTAGCTGCTTCACTCCTGTAGTGGACTTCAAACCCCAGATTCAGGGGTTTATGCATTATTAGAAGAGGTAGGCGTGGAAAGATAAGCTGGCAAACTGCTTCTGCCAACCAGAAAGCTCTGCAGAGCATAACAGTAGGAAATGCTGAACACAGGGCTGTGCCTAAGCTTCCCACTTTTCCCTAGTACTCAACTGGCTTGCCAGCAGCAAGGTTGTAGCAAAGCAGCAACTTTTATTCACCTTCAGTGCAGAACCTGTGCATTTCTTCTCCACAGAAGCACCTCCAAAATTCTGTCACAGATTTGAAGGGTCTCGTGGTTTGCAGAAGGTAAGTTACAGGGAGTGAATCCAGGGCTCAGGGGGCAAGACAACAGGAATCAACTCCCTCCTAAACCCAAGAAGGTTCAAAACTGCAACTCCTACTCCTCTGCAGGGTGCCCTCACACCAGCCCATGTATTACTGAGGACAAGAGTGGAATGGGCTGACACATTTACCACCTCTTCTGCTGGAACTGGGACATTGAGAAGAAAGAAAGGTTGATGTAGTCAGAAGCAGAACACAGAGAAGGAGGATGTGCAAAAGGGGAGGTTCTCCTTCCAGCTGTGGGTTATATTTATCCAGAGGCCCTTCAAAGGCAAAATGCATTAAGAAGAGTGAAGATGAAACCCCAGGACTTCTCTGTACTAATGCAAACAAAACTGAAAATTCCTTCTTTATAGGCTCTGAATAGATGGTAGGCAAGAAAATACAGGCCCTGCCACTGCTCCTTAAGACTACAAGATCTGACAACAGTAAAAAAATCTTAATACATGTTATTGTAATAGTCCAAAATCATTAGGAGTGCGAAATCTAGCACTGTTTGAGGCTGTTACATATGTGGCTATTACAGATTTACATTGTTTATTTATCAGTTTGAATAAAGATATTTTCAAAGTAACTGAAGATAATTTCATTAACAGCATAATGTCTTTCAAGGAGGACATACTTTTATTTCAGCAACAAGAAAAATCCTTTTTTATTTTAGTCCCTTCTAATCTTTTTCATCTCAAAGCTTGGGAAAAATCCTTAATTCATTCTAAAGTCCAAGATGAAAATCACTTCTCACAAAGGCTAATTCTGCTTCAGCTTCCACATGTATTTTGAGAATGCCTTCCAAGAAGTAATATTCATTATCAATAGATCCATTTTCATAGCACACCTGACTCTTTTCAGCTTGCAAAACGCTCTTATTTGGTACATAAAGCCTAACATGAAATACCTATTTCAAAATGGAAGACAGTCATCAAAGGCATCCTCCTACCCAGTAACATTTAAGAAAATTTTTAAATGAAGATGTTGTTGACCACTGTCAAAAGGCAAGGAGCATGAAAGAAATGCCAAGTTGGCAAGAGAATATTGCACCAGCCCTGCGTGACTAGATGCAACTGATAAAAGGAATAGAGGGTGCTGGGGAGAATTTAATTTCCTGAATAAAATTACGTTATTATAGTTGAAATAAATGAAATCACTTCAATAAGGCAAATCATTCTCTTACCTTCTGCAGCAGTAAAAAGGGACAGGTTCATTTGAACGTTTTCCTGCAGCCAAATCAAAGGAACCTACATTCACTGACTCCTTTCTCTCACAAAATACAGTTGACCCACAAACCTCTCTGTCTTTTCTACCTTTTTTTTTTTTTAATTTGTGTTTGCTGCATGGCTAGCCACATCCACCTTTGTCATGTCTACAGCAGTGATTTCCTCCCTGCTATGACTGAAGGAAGTCTCTTGGATTCAAGGCAATGCGACACACACTGACAAGTGCATCAGGACAAGCTTCCAGGAGAAGGGGAAAAATGGTCTGAGGTAGATACACCAAGTGTACACCTTTTTTGTTCAACAAATTAATAAATTGTATTCTACTGAGCAGAAGGACAGACAATGTAAAGATGCATGAGGATGGACAGCCCAACGGGATAGGGAATGGTAGGTTTAAACAAGTACAGTAAAACTGGGTCAAATCCTATTCTTCTGAGCAAGAGCTTTGCCTGAATAAAAATGACAGGTCTGTCTCAGGTCAGCAAAAACTCAACTTACCCACAGAAAACAAGGACCCCATCTTCTAACGCAGAGAAGAACACAAGATTTTTACTACCAATAACTACACTGAGTTGACAACACTGGTATTTTGGGAAAAAAACGACATAATCTTTTTCTGGTGAAATTATTTCCAAATTCTTTCTGTTGCTTCAACCAGCTCTATTGTGAGTTCCAGTCTGAGAGCTGGACATGAACAAGAAGCTTCCAGCAGAGAGTGTTAATGACTCAGCACAACATTTCTGTCCATACTTCCCCTATGAACTGGCCATCTGATCTGAAAAATGAAGAGCTGAATCAAAACCCTGTCATGGAAAAGTCTTAAATGTGTTTAAAACACATGACACTGCGTAAATCATCCAAACCATCTCCCAGACACTGACCTTTCAGTCCTTGTAACCAGACCTCCAGGGTAAGCAAGTGCTATTATATTAACTCAATTCTACATTCAAGGAAGGAGAAAACCAACCATATTAAGTGACTTGCTGAGTCATATGGACAGCTGGAAACTGCAGTCTGGCAGTTGATAAGAACCTTGAGTTGTATAGTGGTTTGCCATCTTCCTGTGTTAGTACAACTAGCAAAATGCTTTCCATTTGCTTATGGGGCAATTTACAACCTCCTGTCAATTAATCAATTAAAATACTTTATAAAATCCTAAAATACATGCAAATAACACAGCTGATAGTTACAGCAAACAGTTAACCCTAGCCCTAACCCTAACCCTCAACCTGAGGTTGATGGAAGAACCTTGACATTGGCCTGAAGCAGAAGAACAAGCCCTTTACTGTGATATGAAAAATTCAAAAAGCATACACACTGGACTAGCCAAGAACAAAATAGTGGTAAAACCCTGATAACAATTCTAAAAATCTTTGTTAATGCCTTATCAGTTTTCTTTTCAGTCAGTAGTTTTGATTGCCATTACTTCTGGATGATGAGTCTAGGTACGTTTTACTATTTTTTAAACACATAATGAGCAGCTGTGGGTTTTTTTTTGTTTGCATGATTTTGGGGATTTTTTTAAGTAATCAATTAATCAAGTTCTTTATATTGGTTACTAACCACATCAGTAGGTATTTCCAGTATATGTTTTGTGTTAACAAATGCTGTTAACACAGTCTGTAATTGCACTGTATCAAAAATGACTGCAAGATGGAAGACACCCAATTGTCGTGCGTGTCCTCATAAACTGAGAGTCATGCTAGCACATGAAATAGCAACTATCCACTTGCAAAATTCAGAGGCTCTGTGTTAAAATACTGAAGTTCATTTAGCAGATGATAACAAATCATTTTCATGCACTTATGTAACAAAAAGAAAGAGAAAAAGCTAAAATAAAATCCAAGAATGAAATAAATGGACACATAAAGATGCTACTGACATGGCAGAGTTCAACTGACCCCTGAAGATTCTGAACCCAAATTCTTCCCTCTTATCCCCATGGGATGCACAGCTCTCTCTCTGTGTGGATGGCCTTGATGCAGCAGTTGTCTTCTGCTGAACAAAGCACTGAGCACACGCCTACATTGTGACAACTTCACTGGGATTTAGGCTTCTGCTTAATGTTAAGCCAGCGCTTCAGTTCTTTGCTGAAGGAGATTTTAGCAGGAGATTTTAGCAGGAGGAAAACGCAGTGATCATGGGCGACCGACATGGAACATTTGTTGTGCAGAACAGAACAGAAATTTGCTTTGTGAGACTAGAATGTGACTGCTGCGCTTTGTGTACAGAACTCCCAATACACACAGACACTGAAGCATGAATTACAGGTCGAGGGCCAAAGAAATGATCTAACTCTGAATCTCCTTGCTTTCACCCATTTAAGATTCCAAAGCTAATGGTAATTAAAAAAAAAACAAAACCCAGCCAAACAAATATTAAGAAAAATGACCCATACTGAAGCACAGTTTTAGTGACCACAATGGGACAGCAGACATCTCGGCTCATATTGCGTACAACAGATAAAAAAGGTGAACAGAACTATAGAGGGATTTCTCACAGAGAGAGGGCACAGCAAGGCCTACATGCTCAAGCAGTGTCTGGGCCTCAAAAACAAGGACAGCTCAGCCTTGAGCTAAGTAGAAGATAGAACTTAGAAAAATAATTAGACAAAAATAGAGTAAGGTAAGAAGAATGTAAACATAGGGGGTGTGCATATGCAAATGTATAACCAATTAACTATTAGTTGGGACGCATGCTTTGTGTGTTGGAAAATGAACTATTATATAAACTGCACGTTTTCTGTAATAAACCGAGCATTTCACCATTACTTCTGTGAAGACTTCTGATTTGACTCGGAACCGACCCCGACTACACAGAACCATCTCTTCTTCTTTAGCATGGACATACTTAACATAACTTGTCAGTTACCTCTGTGCATGTATCTACCTCACCCATGCATTGCAGCTGGCTTGCAGCTGGGGAGTTATTGCTGGGAATGCCTTATCTTTTCACATGAAGGTGCATAAAGTTATCTCCATTTTCTGATTCCCCCATCCCCTCTGCTGACAGCTGTGCACTGCAATGTCCAGGAGACTCTTACCTTCCTCCAGAGCTCCAGTCTGCTCCGAAGCTGGCGACGGAGGGGGGGAAGGAGGCAGGTTGGCTGACTCTTCAACTGCTAGAAATCAAAGAGTGAAAGTGAGATACAGCAAGTAATTGCAGGGAGATCAATGCATGACACAAGCTGCAGTCAGCCTATTCTGGCCAGCTGAGGAATTACCCAATGAGGATTCATGCCTACTGAATTTTCAGACAGAACCTTGCAGAATACACCGACTTTTGAAGTTATAATAAAAGGCTTTTTTTGTTTGTTTTTCTGATGGTATGAATCATTTACAAGATTCTGGCTGTACAGCACAATATAAAAATCAAGGATAAGATAATGTTTTAAATTAGTATTGCCTCTTAGAAAACCTTCATTCACCCAAGGCAACACAAATAAAGCATCTGAGCACAAGAGACATTACAAATTCATGCCAACTATCAGAAATTGGCATCTAGTCTTTTTAATCTACCTTGAGTACATGAATAAAAAACACACTTCACATTTTCATTTCTTCTGCTGAGTTCAAGGTTAACCTCAGAACACATGCAAATATTGCTTGTCTAAATACAAGAGACATCAACACAGGGAACTTATGTCAGCTGTGACGCAACAGTGATTCAACTGAGCAAGGCACAGTAAAAGCTTAGATACAGTTAGGCGAGGATTTATATTCATTCCCAGTCATGACACCAGATGCTGAAACCAGACAATTTTTTCTCAGTAATTTCAAGTAAGATGAAATCCTAAACAAACTCCTGCTTAAATGAACTCAGCGTAACTTCTGCATCTGATCTCATATTTTTAGAATCTTTTTCTTTAAAAACAGATCCAGTCCTGAGGCTTAACCAATGTTTTTAAAAAAGTAACAAATCTATTTTAATACATTTGTCTTATTAACAGCACCTCTCAACAAGCAGATCTCAGTTTCCAATTCAGGACTTTTTCCCGAACACAGAAGGGTCACTTTCAAAGCCCCAACAGAACTTTCCAGGCTTCCTCCTATAGATTTCAGTGTGGCTTGGAAAACATTGTATGGGATTTGTCCTTGAGATGTGCTGTCCAGGGACAGAGTATCTTTAAGTTCATCACAACACAACTGACCACAGGAACTGTAACACCAACAGTTGTTAATTGAAGACATACTTCTCACAATGTTTTTTTTTAAATGACTTGTCTAGCTAGATAGAACAGAATATCCATTTTGCCTCTCCCAGGCCCCAGTGAAGACATTTGCACTCAAATATGTATGAAGTGTCTTGAAGACTTAGGGTCTTCCATGTAAAATTGAGTGTCTGTAAAAAACAGAAGTACCAAGCATCACATGTCCCTGCTGCAGCTCAAGGTTAGTTCAACGGAGCAAAAGACCTTGGCTACCAAATTTCCAACAAATATTCGAAATTACTCATTCACTTTAATTCTTTCCTAGGCAGGGTCCACCCACTGCATTGAAGCAAACAGAGTGTCTGTGGGGAAAATACTGCAAGGCATTATTTTGATTTAATCACAACATAGGTGCACTCAGCAGAACCTATCCCTGCAAGAATTCCCTTCCTCAGGGTGGACTATGGCCGTTCTTTGGTATATACGTTTTGAGAAAAAGAAGAATACCACAGAAGTTGCCTGGGAAGGAAGAAGCACTTTAGGTACAAATGGCTGTATACCTACCTTCTTTTACATATATACGTATGTACACACACACTCTTGCATTTCAGAGAGACATTTCACAAAGGAGGCAGCAGAGGGATGGGACACAGCACGGATCAGTGGCAGTGGTACCATTCCCAGTTTAGACCACTGACATTTGCTTCTACCAAGTATGATTCCTTCTTCCACAATCTCACCTCATCCTGCCTGGCTGCTAATCCCTCTCCACTCTCAGCTGCTGTGCCTCATTCCTTTCTGCTTCCTGTGGAGGTGCTCCCACTCCATCGGCTGGAACTACGTTTTGTAATATACATACACACAACATTTGCAGACATGAGGATACCTGGAATGCTCTTTGTCTCATTTTACCTAAAGGTAGTGGTCCAGGCTGATCTTTGTGCTGGGCTTCTTTTTCCTGCTCACCTTTCAGGACTGCTACAGCTTCAGCTGTTACTACTTGTACTATCCTCGCAGACATTTCTTCTGTGGCAGCAGCAAAATCAGAAAAAAAACAAAGAAAAGCATGCTAATCAGAATGGTATTTTCAAATCATAAAGATTAGCTCCATCAATAAATAATGGAGGCTAACTTAATCAATTTTTAAGAGGTAATAATTCTCCTGAAATACAAGGAAATAATTAAAAATAAAATAGAAGGACCAGATATTCCAAGGATCTCAGCGGAAAATGCCAAGTATTTATAAAAATGAGAAGCCCAACCTTTGCAGCAAGATACATAAACCATCATTATTAAATGCTCTTTCTGCTAGGGGCAATGTGCAGCAACTGCAAAATTTTAAGATGATAATTTATTAAATGTCTAGAGGAATTTTTGTAGGTACTGTTTTGCAAACAGGGGTAGAATGGCCAGCTGAGTAAGGGGATTTCTTGGCATTTAATATATGAAGTGAGCTGCATTCTAACATGCACTTTGGATGCTGTCTCCTCCTCAACAGCACACACTTAGTATGCATTAAAGGCGCTTCCCAGACAGCCATCTATGCTCATGAGGGACTTGAAAAAGAAGGGCCAAGCAAAATTTCTGTATGATCAAAACGCATACTTTGTCTTCTTCACCTCTCTTAAGTCTACCACACATAGCTTTATTTAAGCAGCAGGTCCCTGAACTATGCAGAGGAATTGCAGTGGATAACATTCACTGCCTATCCATGGTGGGATGGGCTCTCAGTTCTTGGACATGGGCATGGCTCCTGCTGTCACTGTCACTGTGCTCAGAGAACAGAAGGGAAATGGCATGGAGATGGCTCAGGTTGGACAGACCTGGATGCCATGGGAACCATGCTTTCATCTTCCCTGGTGAGCAGAGGGTGACAATGGGACCACTGAAGGAATAAATACTTCCAAACTGAGAAGCTGTGTCTCATCTCAGCTCCAGATCCACTCAAAGATGCAGTGAAATGCCATCAGGCACACATGTGGAAATAACCAGAGAGGCTTCCTGCTCCATAGGGACTTCATGTACCTTTGATCTAACAAATCAAGGTCTTAAGAGTTGGTCCAGCAGAACCATGTACAAAGGAATTCAGAGAAAACGGGTTTCTTGTTCTTATCTCTGTTTTAGCCCACCCTGGCTTAGTCAATAATCAATATATTCCTCTGTCTCAGACAAACTCAGCAGTAATAAACCCCCCCACTCTCCAGCTTTATCCAAGTGCTGGCTGAGAGCTGTTCCCAATGCAGTTGGAACTGAGCCCTAGGGAAGGCCACAAGCTGCATGGTCACAGCCCATCAGCTGTACTGCAGGGCACACAACTGACAAGTGCTGCTCCAGCCCTCACAGGAGGATCGAGGTTTGTAATGGCAGATGTCAATATACCCATCTCCTATCAGAGCCCCCATCAATCACCATCCTGGGGGCAGGAATAAAAGCTCTCTGCTCACCCATTACTGCGTCCTTCAGGCAAGGACTGGATGAGAAGGGCAAGTGTATTTAAATCAATGCCCTACATGTAACTTCACAGCAACCACGCTGACAAGGGACACTGTCCATTAGATTAATAATGATTTGTTTTCACAACTAGTACTTTAATTGCAGATTTCCTTTGTACTTTTAATGTAAAGTTATTCCTCTTCATTTGTCACTTTTTTGAATTTTTCTTGCTTCCACGCCTGCTGGATGCTGGGGGTACTTCTCAGCACCTCTTGGTTCATTCCTCTTGTGAGAAACATGCAACAGACACTTCAAAGACCCTCCCAGACTCTCACACGGGGCTTCTGTTGCAGAGTAGTGGACTGGACACAAATCTGGAATCTTTACAGGCCCTGACAGATCCCTGTGTTGTGAGGCACACGTAGCCTGCAAAGAACAAGCAGGAAAACTGGGAGAACAAACCTGCGGCTCGGCCTGTCCTCTTCCTGCAGACATGTGGTGCCCTCCCCACGTCAGCCACATTGTGCTGCACCACCTTGCATGGGGGGGATATAAACTGCTGTTCAACAAAGCATCATTTGATGCTTAGTATATTCCTATTCAGGTAATGCTCTTTCAGAGCAGGAAAGAGCGTCACCCCAACAGCTTTGGGTGAGCACAGAGAATGGCCCAGAGCTTCGCAGAGTCCTACATCTCCAGGAGACCCTGTGCCAGTTCCTGCCAGCACTTTACACCTGGAGGATATGATACACGACCCTCCTGACATAAATTCCATTAATCTCTTCATCACAACACCACTGATAAGAGCAACACCATCAGGTCTGTACTGTTAGCTCAGATGAACAAATCTAGACTCAACAAGGAACACTGTTAAGAGAATAAATTTTTTACGCTTATTTTCACATGAAAATTTTAAGAAAAGGCTCCAATTGATTTCTGATATAGAATATGCAAATGTATATCAGATTTAGTACTCTGGAGCATATCCCAAGGAAACCCACTCAGTCAATTGCTTTCCATCAGCCAAGCTACTGCAACCTTCCTCCCAGAAAGGTAAGGCAAATCTCTATTAAAAATGCTCTCCTCTGCTACAGAACTTATACTTGTTCTCATCCAGCCTGGTTCTACGGTGCAATTGGACTCTCCAGGGCTGGAAAACAGTTCCTATGCTCTCAGGTCTCTTCCTGATTTAATTTGCTTGGGACAATGTTCCACAGGGAAATATGTCTTGGGGTGAAAAGTCAGCCTCCTGAAAAATGGAAATTTCAATTTCAGGCTATGCAAAATAAGTAAATACAAATACAAATGGCCTCTGGGCTTTATTTTTATTTGGTTTGTTTTGTTTGGCAGCATTTTTTTAATCCAGAAAGCCTTCAGAACACTCTGCTGATGAATATTTTGGATGACATAGGAGGCACAAGCAGTTCACCAGAAGGGCAGTGCTTTTGCTATACATGTCTGCTGCAAAAGGACAGACATTTCTGTACTAATGGACACTATAAATAGCAGATCCAATGGGTAAGTCAAATTCTCACAGGACAGCTATTGAGACTTTTCATAGTTTCCTCATGGTTCAGTTAAAGTTCAAGGAAGCCTAATGATAAAGAACAAAAAAAAAATAAAATTAAAAGAGAAAAGAGACTTAGCCAGCCTGGATGCCAGGCAAATCCTTCACTGCCTAAAAGCTCTGGATTCATTAGACATGGTTTTGCTTATAGACATTTATTTTTCCTCTTTTTAAGCAGGTAGACACTCACTACTTTGTGAAAAAAAAAAAAAGAAAAAAAAAAGAACTAGCATATTAAAAGTAATACCAAATACAGGTATTTCTTAAAGGCACAAGGATCTTGGGTCCAAATTACACTCCAGCAAATCAAAGAACAGCAACATGCCTTTCCTTTGCATTTTGCAGAGAGCAAAATGCTGCTCCTTTTTAGCAAGATGTCATTTGTTTGCGACACAAGACACAGACGGAGCTTCCCAGTTTGATCTCAAGGAATGCAGTACCCAAAAGTACGGGCAGTCCTTGGATATGATGTCCGTAATGGAAAGGAGACATTGTGGATGACCCTCAGCACAAGCTGACAAGGAGCAAGCTGAGGTGAGGCCAAGGGCTGACACAGAGGAACAGCGGTTCTGCTGCTCCCTTGAGGGCTGTCACCTCAGACCAAGCTCTGATAGGGCTGTTGGGTCAGCTCTTCCCAGATGCCACCATGTCAGTGCCATGGTTGCTCTCTGGCAGGAACAGAGGACTCTGCCCTCCTGAGAGGGCAGGCACCTGTCCTGGGGCACTACACTAATTTAAACCAAAGTTAAAACTCAAGAGAGTAAGCACTCTGTGGTCCTGTTTTTGGAAATCTGCCAATTCCTCTACAAACTCCAGCCCCCCGCATATCAAATCAGGAGATTTGGAATCTCTCCGTCCCACAGATAAATCAGGGACATAAACCTTTTTAGAGCACTGGGATGCACAGGGGATGCTGAACCAGCTGCTGATGGTATGGGGAGCTGCAGCCTTTCCTCTTGGCTGGGTTTCAGAAGGTCTTCTGCCTCCAAAGGCTGCTCCCCTCCTGCCAAGCACACCCTAGGGCACAACAGCTGCCCAATCCCCACCCTAGCCCCTCTGGCACTGACATTTAAGCTTAAGTAGGTGTCATCCAGACATTCCCTCCAGACACTTGAGCCCCTCTTCACTGACAGAGACTCAAGCAAGGGCAGTTAAATGAGGTTGCATGTCAAAGCATGGCTAGAGGAGAGCCCAAGATCTGAGATCAGATCCTGTACAAGGCCAAGACGTCATTCCAAAGTCCTCCTTCACATTTCTTGTTGATGCTGCTGCAGTTGTCAATGGACTGCAGATGTCTCCACTAACACCTGAATCCATTACCTACAGTATTTTCATTTCCCAGGAAACCTTTCCAGACCATTAACTTTTCTAACAGACAGGTTTACCAGCCCCAGAGACAGATTTACAGATGGTGGCAAGAGTATTTTAAAAAAAAGTCTCTCAGCTTTCACCAAATATTTCCAGAAAAAAACAGGCAACTATAAAGGCAAGAGCAAAAATGAGATCTGTGACACGCATCTGCAGTGATGTGTGGTGTCTGTTCCTTTTGTGCCCTTTTAACAGTTTTCTTTTAGCCTCAGGCACTTTTTCCCATTTCTCTTCTGAACTACCACAACCTCAGGGAGTTTGTTACGAAAACCTCTTCCGAGGTGAAACCGCTTGGGCTCAGCTGTTTGCCTCTGACAGACCTAATCCAGGAGTACCTTTCATCTTCTCTCTCTCCCCTACCCCTCTATGCAACACCACGTGATTATTCTGAGGACTGTTTTTGACAGGAGACAGTGCCTTGCAGGTATGTGACCCAGCACTGCCCCAAGGCTCCTGCTGGCAGAGGAACCTGGGCTGGTACAGCTCTCCCTGTGGAAGAGCCTGACTAACAGTGCCAGTGATTTCTCAGGCCAGAGTTCCTTCAGTCAGATCAGAGTTTGCCTCCCCAGCTCTTCCTCTCCTTCCCTGCTTGTGGTTGCCTGTGTTTCATTACTGCCATTCACCCAGATCACTCAGCTCACCTATCTACCGCTTCTTCGCACTTGAGAACCCATGTCACAGCAACAGGGACAGCTCCTCCTGAAAGGAAACGCATTTCATATTCCCACAATTTCAACGGGACTCTCTTCCCAGACTGGAGCAGCATCATCCCTCCCTGTTTCTGGCAACAGCTCTATCCAATGCCACTATGGTGGCAACAGACCTTAAGCTTGCTGTAGTCATGGAAGATGCCATCTGGTATCTGTAAAGCAGAACCTTGTTTAAGGCATAAACAAAGTTCAACGTGTTGAAACTGCATGGCACAACAAATGCTCCAGGAGAAAAATGAAGGAAAAGGATGATAGTAAAGAGGGACGGAAAGGAGACGGAAAATTGTGTCAAAACTTCACATGCATTCACAGTGCCATCCCTCAGACACCTACCAAGAAAAATTAACAGTCAGCTCAGTTACAGTAAAGGGTAATTAACGCTCCTGGGGCATTGAAGCTAAAGCAGGGATTAAAGAAAGTTGTAATAAGATGGAAAGGATAAAATAATACGTTTCATTAATTTTGCTACATTTTAGGGAAGGAACGTAGGCAGAGCACAGCAAAAGGAATAGCTACATCTGTGGTTGCAGAATTGGGAAAACAAAGCAATTTCAGTCAAAAATGTGCCTGTCAAAATCCTCAGTGGGGTGCAAAGCAGTTTCCAAGGTAACCAGCACTAATTGTTGGCACAGTAGAAGGGAGTCAACGACAAAAACACAGAGCAACCTGCGCTGCTTACTGAGGCAAAACACCCCACATATTCCTGCAGAAAGAGAAGATACAAAGTGGCTATTTGCTATCTTTGACAATCTGAAAAGCAAACAGGGCTTATGGATTTTTTTCCCCGGGGTATTGCAATTCCAAGTGCAGCAAGACTACAAATCAAATAGCTATTCGATTTGTTTAGAGGCATTAGCTAGTCCCCTAAGGACAGGCCTCGAATTCACGCTCAGCTCTCCTGGAAGCTGGTGGATGGCTTGTTTCAATCAAGACTGCTGAAACCTTGGGGAAAAAAAAAAAAAGTCCCAGCTGTCACTCAGTGACATCTGTGAAGGAAAACCCAAAGAGATACATCTTGGACTTTAACACTGGGATCATGACAACTCCAAGTGCTGCCTTTTTGAACTCGGATTAAAAGAGAACTGCACAGCTGCAATCAAAGTAGTATGAATAAGTTATATAAACCACAAACCACACCAATGGATTAGTGCTTGCAACTGGAGAAAAAAGCCGTAACAGAGCTTTACAGAATGCAAATATTGGCTTTCAAATGGCTTTTGTGAATGTAAATATTTTGCTGTAAGTAGGTCCTGGATCTGGATACTGGCAATATCAACAGTAATTGGCAGGAGGTATGAAGGCAAATAATAGGAGCATCAGCCTTTAAATGAAATGCAACCACAACACAACTGACAAATATGATTTTCCTAATAAACTCGTTGACTTTATGCTACTGCAGCATCAATGAGGATAGTGACAGATTAAATTAATCACCAGGATTCACCAGTTAATCAACAAAACAGGTCAGAAAAGGCGTGTGTTTCGAGAAAGAAAGGGTTTTGACTGTTTAATGTACTGAATCCCCAAGGTACAAAAAAAATCAGATTACCTTCAGGGAAAGATGTACTGCAAGTCACTGTGTGGTAAGAGCATGAACAGGCGAGCTACAGCTGAGTACCTGACATAGCAGCTTTACATCCTAGTGAGCCCCACAGCAAAGAGCTTATACTTCTGTGTTTTGTGGTACTTCAGGTAGTCAACAGCTCCTCCTATGTTTAACACCTAGATTGTAAATCTGAACCACCATTACTCAGCCCCTGAAAATTGTTGGATTTGATCTTAGAGGTTTTTTCCAACCTTAGTGCCTCTATGATTCTTACACTACCTGCATTTACAGCAGAGCAAATCTGGTGCACAACTGGTGCTAGACAGGCTGTGCTCTGGTACAAACAGGAGGCTGGAACGTGACTTTTCCATGCAGAAGACCCGGCTGCTCTGCAGCACTTGGGGAAGCTCAGGCTGCCAGTCCGTGGATTGCTTCCACACGCTCTGTGTGTGTGCGCGCGCTTCAGCTCCACTGCCCTGACTGCATTTTCCTGATCACCTTCTTCATCGAGAGAGTTGGTCACACAGTCCAAATCTCCAAGGCACACAGTGGCAAAACCCAGCACAACTCATGCTAGGAGCCAGGAGCATGCAGAAAGCTCCAGTGAGTCCCCTCCCGTGGCTCCCCAGCACGTTCAGTAGGCAGAGGCCTGTGCCGTACTGACTGGGAGCTGTACAACCAAGGGATCAGTCCCCTCCCAGCCCCCCTCGAAAGATGTAAGTCTGTAAAAAAGGAGTCATACAAATGTCAGTACAATAAAGCAACGCTTTAAAAATGAGCACTCATTACTGCAAATAATTGCTCTCTGTGCATACCCCGAGTCGCATCTACTTAAGTCTATTGGCTGAAACAAAATATTTACTGTCAGCATTTCCCAGCCAAGTCAGGAGGTGGGAAAAGCTATCAGTTCTGTTTTGTCTGATGCATGGGCAACTCAATTTACAGCAAACAAGCATTATTTAAACAGACAACAAACACCTCAGCCAGGAAAATGCAGGGATGTCTCACTGCATTTCCTAGGACTTGGTATCCGTTCAAAGCATCACCTGCACAGACAAAGCAGCTGTCTATTTTTCCCTAACATATAAATTCCCTAGGACTCATGCAGAAGAAACACTTTGGCTTCAAAACAAAAAGAACCACATATTTCATCCTTTGACTGTAAGTAAACACATGTAATAGGTAACTTTTAAATCAATATTTATTTTTAACTTAAGTTCAAGTTAACATTTTAAACAAACAGACTATTAAGAACCTCTACAGAAGAGTCAATGGAGCTTCAGCCACGTACAGCAGGAGGTGACATGTCCCTTACAGTTCATTTTTAGTTCCTTCTGAGATGGTTTTAAACACTTTTTTTTAGGTTTTTAAACATTGTTTCCTTTTTTTTTTTTAATTTCAAAGCATGCTATATAACCTCTGCTGGATTTAAGTTTAAAAATAACATTAACCTGGTGCACACATTGTGTGGGATTTAGTTCTGCCTGGTCAGGAGGACTGAAGATCACTCTGCTACTGCCAGAATTGCTGGTCTAACCCATCAGGGGATATTTAACACACACAAAACGCAGCAATGCTGTGCCAGCCCAGCTCTGCAATGCAGGAACAGCTGCATGGGTGATCTCTTCCCAGCCCTGCTTCCCAGTCCCGCCCAGCCCTCGTTTCAAGGCAAGTGTGTTTCTCCTGCTGGCTCTGTACTTCCAAACGAGCACGTGGAATGTCTCCACACACAGGCAGGGCACCACAGGCCCACATCACATGCAAATAACCAAGTCCCACAGAAGCTGTGCCATGGATGGATGTTCAGAGCAGTTCTCAGCCAAGCTCAGCAGCTCTGCCATCTCTCCTCCTTTCTTCTAGCATTGCCCCATCTGGAAGGAGCCTTGTTCTTGACCAGGACTCATCCCTGAGTGCTCACACAGCCTGCCCTCATTCACTGCCATCAGCTCACACCTCTATGTGTGAGATGTCATCAGGAAAGAGGAATGTGCACCTGTTCTTGCAGAAGGGAGATGTGAGTGATGCACACAACAGCCCTCAGTGCATCTTTTGTGCACTGGAACAGTTTGACCAGAGAAGCTGTGGCTGCCCCATTCTTGGCAGTCTCCAAGGCCAGGTTGGATGGAGCTCTGAGCAACCTGTTCTAATGAAAGAGGTTTTGGAACTAAATGATCTTTAAGGTCCCTTCCAATCCAGGCCATTGTACATCTCTGTGATCTTCTGAACTCCCTCTTTCACTTCTCCTGACAAAGCTGTCTTCTCTGGGCACCCAAACACCTGCAAGCTTCTGTAGCCTCAGTTCTGGGGGATGTCTGAGTGATATGGGGAGAGCTGAGATCAGGGCTGGGGGCACTGCAGCCACCAAGAGAGCTGCATCCAGAAGCAGAGCTCTCAAGTGTACTGAAAATGAGAAGCAGCTGTGAAAATTCCAGGTCATAGAAGAGCTATACTGCTATACTGCATATGGCTGAGATAAAGCTGGGAGCACATAGGAAAAACATGAGAAAAAAGCTAGAGACAATGTGAGAAAAGGGGAAGAGAAGGAAGAGCTGACTGAGCAATTGTTGAGAGGACAATATATTCTTAAATAAGAGAAAGGATGACAGGGAAAGAAAAAGCAACTTATAGACAGGAGCAACTAAGGATTAGTTTCCTTTACAGCTCACCACAAACGTGTGCAGGCTGCACTACCCTAGATGTGGCACACACTCTGAATTTGGGGTAAAAAGCAACATTCACAGCTTTCCCTTTTCTGATATGTGGTGCAAAGCTGTGGACGAAAATGGTTTGACTACATCAACAAGACTGTCACATCTATGCAGCACTGACAGCTGATATGCTCATAAAGAAGAGCAGAAGTATCTGTCTGGCCAGATCCATGAGTTATGGGTGCAGGACCTTACTGTGAATCAATTTTATCCCAACTGCCATGGGCTATATGGGCTGCTCAGAGCTGTATCAAACTGATCATGGATCACTATGAATTAGCCTCAAGGAAAGAAACAGGAACAACGAGCAAAATACCTGGGGTTTATTCTCCCTTCCCAAAACACAATACTGCCTCCAAGTGAAACTGATTTCCATGAACCATTCAGTCTACTCAGTCCTGAGCAAAGATGACTCTCTGTGAAGCAGCTAAGTGGTTTTCCTGCCCTGGAGCTATGATATCTCACAGTTATTTTCCATATACTGCAAGCAGCTAAAACTAAAGTTTTGAACAGATATCTTTGTCCACCACATAGGAGGATAGCACTCACATGAGCTAATGTACACAGTGGGGGTGCCTCGAGTTTCCTGCACTTTTTGCATGCCATGAGGAATGCCTCAGTACTAACAAAACTCCAAGAAACAACCAAAACTGCATTTCGAAATCATCACTTCTGAAGAGGTTTTCCAAGCACCACTGCCTCTGCTCTGTAGTCAGTCTGTGAAAACAGCACAGAAAAGGTAAATGCTTTGCTCAACATCTCCTGTGGAATAAATGACAGTATAAGTGCCAGCAAAAAGACCTTTCACTTTGAGTCTTGCCTTTGAATTTCCAGGGACAGACAATGGATCATCAGTCCTCATCTGCCAGCTAATGCCAGCCACTTTATGGGGATTTCTATCCCTTCAGGCGGCAAAGGCAATAAAATTTGTATTAATTATCATTGTAAGGACTGAATTTAAAGTGAGCAGTTAATTTACCAGTAGCAACTCCACAAAATGAAAAACCCCAACCAAAATACCAGTACATGCCAAGTTTTTCTGTCCTAACATAGAATATGAAAATAGCAAGAGAAGAGGTGATTTCTTCTCTATATTGTAATCTCACAGATTAAAACAGCAGGAAAGACAGAGTTCTCCCTTGCTTCTTTCTAGTATTTCCTTTGAGTTTCTCTCTCAAATTAAAACTCACATTGCTTTTCCCTTCCAATCTTAACACAGAGTAGCTCATCCGGGTTAGTCGAACCAAGAAATTTGCATATATATCTCTCTCATACTTGTGTTTTGCACAGAAAATATGCCCCAGAGCAGTATTTCCTTTTCATTTCCATGAAAGTTGTGCCTCAGCGAGGGTTGCAGAGTGAGGTTCCCACTGCAAAGTGCTTCCAGTCTCTTCCCTGTCTCCCTTAACCTTGAGAAGCAAATGCTAGAAGGAAAGGAGCTAAAAAATTAAATCCTTCTTTCCTTTGCCAGCCAGCCTGGCTGTGGCTCAGAGCCGCCACAGGGAGCCTGTGCACTCCTGAATGCTAAATAAGCTCCCAGGCTACATATTTCTCTCAGTGGAGCTTAAAAAGAGATCTCCCTCTATTCAGGGCCATGTTGGCATGGCAACGGGGAAAAAAGGAATCAGCAATGCCGGGCACTCCTTGCAGGAGCAGCAGACTTTGTGTGACTCTCGTTTTTGTAAGTGATGTGATAGTACCTACCTTCTCCAAAGATTAAACCCGTGCCCAGTGCAGAAGGCCCCATGCCCAACCCATGTCCTGACAGGACCTGCCTCCATCAGACAGACTTGAGGACATCTTGTGCCAGGCCAACCCGTCCTCGGCCAGGGCTGGAATGTGCACCAAGCACACACCTGAGCTTCCACAATAGGAAAGGGGAGGAAGGGATTTCTGAAGCACAGGGCTTATTGGGTTAACGACCACACTTCCAGGCATAGGGCAAGGAGCCTGGAAATGTGGCTGGCAATGCCCACCAGCTCCTCCTAGGCTGTCACCTAAGAACCTGCTGCTTCCCTTTCAAGGTGACTTTGGAGAAGAAGTTGCCATTTCAACTCTGCCTGAAACAAGAGCAGCTGTGTGTTTGCAAAACAAGGCTCTGTTGTTTTTAGTCATGAACCTCCCTCCAAATCTCCCTGCCCTCAGATCAAAACTGGAACGGAAGATTAAATGGTGGCATAGTCCCAACAGTACCAGATTCCAGCTGCCCAGTGCCAAATATTGCCCAGTGCTCCTGTATGTCCTTTATGTTGCCATCCTGGGGATGGCAATCACGAAGGCTTTCATGTAGACGTGACAGGGATGAGCCATTGAAGCACTCTGTCTCCACATCTCTGCAAGGGGCAGAGCTGCACAGGGCTGTGATATCTGTCCGTGGCTCTTTCACAGCCCTCCTGGCCAACCTGGGGTAACTCTTGTCACACCTAGGTGCTGTTTCTACCAGCTTTTACAAGTCCTGTCTACTTTACATAATTCACAAATACACAAGCTATCTCCTACCACAGACTTTATCCACTGAAAAGGACCTTGGCACAACAGGCCACAACTAGAACGTGGCCTCTGGACACAACTGCCCCACCAGTCACTCTTCTGACGCCAGTGCTGGAGGGTCAAGATCTAAACGGCAAAGTCTGCATTTACAGCCCCCATCAGAGCAGACAGCCAAATACAGATGTCAGGGAAGGAGGGCAAAGGCAAGCAGATAATGGGGAGACAAAAGCAAAAAAGTTAACATCCAGGATGCATTCAGTGTTTGAAAGGATACTCATCCTTCAGCAGCAATAGCTGTCCTGGCTACGGCAGCCACCCGGGAATGGCTGCACGTGTTTTCAAAAGGCAACTTTGATAAAGAGAGTTCATAGAGTACAGTCTGAATGACTGGGGTGGCTGGAACAACATGTTATGAATTGTATTTCCTCCATATCCCAGCCTTGTTGCATTCTGAGGTTGTTATCAATTACATTCTCTGGGAACTCTGACGGCACCAAGTGAGCGCTGGTTGCCAGGCCAACACGCTCTCATTTCTTAAGGAGGCACAGCTGCTTCTGCAATTCCCTCTTACAATGTTCGTTTGTAACAAGAAAACACTGAAGTGAATCAAAACACCACCAGGGACCCCAAAGGAAAAAGACTGGCTTAGGCCTTCTTCTGGCCAGATGCAACACTGACGTGGTATGATGCAGGAGTTGACTGTAATGGTGTTACTGCACCTGGTTTGAGATACGGTTTTCAAAAGCACATCTGAACCACAAACTCCCATGGGAGCTTAGGGATAAGAGAGAACAATGTTCTCCATGTGTCTGACTCCGATCCATGGGAGTCAAGAGCACCTCACTCCCTTTCAGGCAGTAATTTTTGCACATTTGCTCTGCCCAAAACCTTGTCAGACCCTCCAGCTCCTACCAATACATTTCAATCACTGATTTCTGAAGTCCCAAGAGAAGGTGGGAGGGCAGAATCAGCCCCTCAGAGAGGTTAAGGTTGGACAAAACAGCGTTGTCTTATTGGATTTAGTGACTAATAGGACCTGCCAAAGAAAAACCCACAGAGACTGGTCTCTGCAGCAGGCATCAAATATTTTAAAGCCGGAGAAGATAATTGTGGGTATCTGATATGTGAAAAGATTGAATTTCTGTGGCTTCATTCCTGCTCCTCCGCAGAAGGACAACTGAGAAGGATCTCTATAGAAAAAATCCCAACATCTTCCTCAAGTCCCCAGAGGGGCTCTGCAGCCTTCACCTACACTGTCTTCAGCAACGTCATTTGAACATGTCTATAACATTCCAGTAACATGTCCCAGAAAATTACACTTGTACTATGCTTAACACAGAGAAGAAAAGTCTCAGAAGCCTGGTATGTTCACCTGCATCTAAACTGGCAGATGATGGTACACAGTAATTACTGTCATATTTCTTGGGAAAAGGAAGGAGATCAAAATGCCCAGCTTCTTTCCAATGGGAGCCATCAATGACACGGTAAGATGCCTTCTTTCCGCTCTGTAAAATATGGGACAAACCCAGCAATCACACTGAACTCTGAATGTCAATGACTTTGCCTCCTTCTGTGCATTTGCCTGAATTGGTCAAGACATGTGGCTTGCTAAAAATGCATATCCGACAACAAGGCTGGGAGGCTCCTTCTAGCAACAGGTGTTCAGGGAGCTTCTTGGGGTGGGTCTGGTAGCTCCGGGAGGGCTTGGCCAACAGCAGGACAGCCAGTGTGAACAGCCAAATGAAAAAGAAAGCTCTGACAAAGAAGTCCTGTTGGAAAGAAAGACTAAAAAAAGGCCTCTGTACAATGAAGGCCTGTTTGTATGTTTACTGGCAGTGCCATCAGAATATTTTCACTTGTATGTCAAGAGAGAGAAAGGAAAAGGAGATTAAATGAGATGTCACTAGAGGGGGAACAAGCCATTAGCACAACATGGGACCAGTGAGTCAGAGCGTTTCAGCCTGGAGGGGCTGTGATTGTGGCTGACCCCATCCATGGTGCTGCAGTCCTACTCCATCACAGCTCCAGGCCCAGTCCAGCAGGGCTGAGCTGGCACAACTACACACCACGGTGATCTTCTAACAGAGCAGCGGTGGTGAGGGGTCTCCTTATCTGGGGACTGGCTACTACGAGGCAAGGCTATGGGACAAAGGACTGTTTCCTTGACACATAGCCAGGTAGTTGAAAAAAACACAATCCCAGCCTTCAACATGGTTTTTTTGCACAGTCAAGCTAAAGGGATTCCCCCCACCTTTGCTCAAACATTACTGGCTATGCCAGGGAAGTATTTCAGGCTGGCATTCCCCACGTTTATTGAAATATGCTTATTTAAAGAGTAGTTGGTTACAGGTATAAATTCATTACAGACACTCATTTAGTCCAGCTGAAAAAAGCCTAAAACAAAGGGCTAATTAGAATAAATTACCTTCAAAGTTGTAATGTGATTTGTCCCTTCCCATTTTTCTCTTTGGTTGTTCCCTGCAGACTGTGCTATTCCTGCTGCTTGAATCCCCTCCTTTCTGAGGCAGTATCTGTCATCATGCAAAAGCTGTATTGCCTCTGGATGAACAGATGAAACCGAATCTCTACTGTCTTTACCCTGCCATCCAATTATTCCCGTTTTCCCTTGCCACTTCTTGCCCCTGGTTTGCTCCCTTCACAGCTTCCATCTCGCCAGCTCTCAGCCCTTCACCTCTTCCAGCTCTCCTCCTGCAGAGTTAGTTCCCCCACATTCCTCATTTCCTTAACTCCTCCCTCAGCTCAATACTGTCACTTCTTCACTCCTCCCCAGAGGTCTAGGGCTCCCCCTCTTTCTCTTTCACTCCTAGTCTAACACACACCAGTCTCCGGGTTCCCCAAGCCACAAACAATCCGAGACACGCTCATGGACCTGTCATGGACACCCTCCCACTCACCTTGCTCATGACTCAAGAGCCAGGAGCCCTCAACCTGCAGTTGGTTTGCTGTGCCATGTCAGGAAGCCTGACTTCCACAGCCTCTTTGCATGGTTTGGGTACCCTGCCAATCAATGAAGGGCTCACTTTGTCACTCCGTAAGGACCGTTCTTAACATTGTCTGACACCAGGACACACATACTGTCCTGAGGCTCTGGTAATAGGATTTCAGGAAATGCTTTCCCTTCATCCGTCAAAAAAATAATTCATCAAATAACTGTGTGGGTAATCTAAGCCCCATCTGATTACAAACCTGTGTATAATGGTGTGTAATGAAGAAAGCACTTAACTACTTGAGTCACTGTAAATAAAGATGTCTTGTAGAAGATAGTTCACAATGCATCCAACTACTTTTATCCTGAATTATATAAATTCAATTGGTTAGTCACTACATTACTGAAAAGATAAAACAGATGCATTTCAAATATAAAAAAACAAATCTTTGCAGCTTGATGTTCCTTGCAATAAAAATAAGATGGATTCTGTTGAATTGGTGGTTCCCAAAGAAAGCTGCAGTGCATCTGTACTCACTTCTACTCAGTTAGCTGACCACGACTTTCCAGGAAGCAAAGAAAAGGCTGCCACTCTAACGCTTCATTACAAATTTAATACATCCTGTGCTCTACCATGGGGCTCAATCCAGAGCTTTCCTTGTCAATTCACTTCAGAGTGAGTTTCTGAGGATTACACTATTGTGCCTACTTCACATCACACATCTCACATGATGTGAAAATGTTTGACTTGACAAAACCTACAGATCTCATCCTCCACTCTTACTAATTCCACCATCCTCACCAAGGATGCTCTGTGTGTGCAAGGGAGAAGGGACATGAATAGGCATGGACCAGAGAAAGCACGTGGAAACTCGGTGGGTCTTGGGCTGTGGGATGCTCCAGATGGCATCACAAAAGCAAAGTGTCTTCAAGAACAGCATGGGACTTGTGGCTGGCAGAGGCACAGGGCTGAGCTGGTCTGCCAAGGGCAGCCCACATACATATATATACAAATTTATATACACAAATGCATATAAAAAGGAATAGCTGCTTTACTGCCCTTATATCACACCCCTAACGAATTCCTGCGTCCTGTGACAAAAAAAAAAAAGCCTACTCCCTTCAACTTTGGCAGCTGCTGGATCAGGGCCTGAGGCTGCCCTGGCTACAGTGCCGTGCATTCTCCCACTTTCCCATCAGCCCATTTGAAAGGAGGGCATTGATGTGTGTCCATAATGCAGCCATTACTGGGACAGATCAATCAAAGGCTGGTTAGATTCAGAGGATTCTGAAAATTGAGATCAGACTCAGTAACTCTTAGACAGATGCTAAGACATGCTTAGATATATACAGGGAAAGGCAAATTTTAACTGTGCAAACCTAAAAGTGTCACTTGTAGTGATGGATTGGATGCATTTTGGCAAGAACTGTTACTTCCTCTGTGTCACCACCTCTTGCCTCTGCATCAGTTTTGGCATAAGGTGCCTTTGTCCTAGTGGCCTTACTCTAACCATATCCTTAACACACAGCCCTCCAATTTCCATGCAAATAGGTGTCCTGCTGCTTTGCTGTGCCCTGAAGGGACTATTGCACTGCTGCCTCTCCCTAAGAGAGACCCATTTCATTGCTAAATCTCAACTCCTGGGTCAGTCAGGTGCTGGAGGCCTTCCTTAGGCAAAACACCTCAAAATGTACCAGGGATGGGGTGATGGATGGCTGCCTGGGAAACCCATGCTTCAACAACTAGTGCTCCCACTGTGCATGAGCTGGTTGTTGCAGCTGCTGAGGACTTACTGACTCCAACATGAAGGCTGAGAAGCCCAAGATTTTCCTAGGTTACAGTGCTGGACTTGCACCGGGGAAAATAAAATCCCTGTAAATCCACTCAAACCCACAGTTTGGCTTATTTATCTCCATCGACCTTCCCTTCCTGTGCATTTTCTCCTCAGCTGTTTAGAGTCAGTAAGCTACTACAAATGATAAAATGATTCACATTACTGACAATTATGTGTATCAGAGTAACATTTAAAAACCCTTCCTGATACAACATCCCACTGCAATTAAAATTTGCAAGCAGACAAAAACAGCAAAGATGATTTAATTTGGTGATAAATGACAATCCTGATTTCAAGATCAAACTCTGAATAAACACCAAAAAACATAAATATCTTGCTTCACTCTCCATTGAGCACACCCAGCTAATAAATACTAGGGTAAAGTAGAAACACATGCTTTGGTCCCTTTATATCACTACAGTAAGTTGCCAACAAGTTCAGAAAGAGAAAAATTATTTAAAATATAGCTTGAGTATCCTAAGATGGTTTACTTCCAATTAATTAAACGTGGATTTAGCTAGTGTGTGAGTGTGCAGTGCACAAATTTCCAGAGAGCTAGGAATTCATGCATGAAGGCAAGCAGTTCTAGGGACTTTTCTGCAGCTTAAGGACAAAGAAAGATGTCATGTAAGACTCACAAACAAAAGCTGTATATATTGACAGTAACTCCCCACACCAGAGATCTTGCAATCTGAGCACATAGTGACAAAAAAGCAGGGGAAGAGGAAATGAGGCCACAAAGTGGTGACTGAAGCACATTTCATCCAGATCAAGAGTAATCATGTTCCCTTGGCAAGTATGTGTCCCCAGTCCTGCTGCCTGCCCTAGACCATACTGCCTGATTTTGTCTTGTTCTGCTGTTTAACCACTTGCCTCAAAAAGCAATGAGAAAATACACTACTATAATGCTTACTGTGTGCAGTGAGTTCTGCTCACCTGTTAGCTGAAAATTCAACTAAATGTTCAGATCTCTTTCTGACCATCACTCAGAACCTGAGCTTAAGAGAGCCTGAGAAGAGCATTACGAAAAATCTGTGCCAAAGATGAGAAATGATCCTCCCCCAGCTCACATCAATCCCTAAGAACTGCAGCTTCTTACCTCTCCTGTTTCTTTGCTGGCTAAATACAGCATAAAGCTGATTTACAGTAAAAGAGAAAAGACCTTGTTATTTTCCCCCAATCATCAACAGTGGGTAATCCTGAATGCTCACATAGGATTTCTTGTACCTTTGGCTTTCAAATTTTGGCTATCCACAAGAAAAGACTTAAAATCTAAATTCATTTACTTTTAGCAGAGATCTCCACTTCCAGCACAGTTGCTTATGAAATGACTGTAGGGTCCAAGAGCCTTAAAATTCTCCAGCTGCTGAGAAATTATGGATAGCATCTCCAAATGCTGTCAACAGCCAAAGATACATTGCTAGAAAGACCTCTTTAGCATGCATGAATGGATGCATCAAGGGCAGTTGTGTCTGTACAAGAGAAATTCTTCCTGCACTGTGCATTTGGGGTTTAAAGTGGGAATTCTGCAGAGAGAATTAGTATTTACTTCCAAAACAGGAAATTTGCTTTACATATTTCATTTTGACACAGTCACGCTCATCTTTTATTTCTTCTTTAGTTGCATCCCAAAAACCTTACACAGTTTACAAATAGACAAAGTGCCAGTGGGCTTCTAGCGAGATATGGCTGGGCAAGGATGAATAAATGCTGACACTGAATTGTGGTGTACCTGGTGAGACTGAGCAATGCATTACTCTGAAAATAGCACATGGCTTCAAGAAGGTGATGTTACATGTGAGCAGTACCAGAAGGATCCATCCTTCATGCACACACAAATGCATTTATCATCCACGCAAAACAGTTGGGTAGCTTCCTACTTCCTCCTAGCCCAGAGGAGCTAAGCAGCTTCTCTACACCAGTCTATTCTCTCATCCCTAGAGAAGTGACCCTTTCCCATTTACCAAGATGGACTAAGGCACTGTTATGCCTTTCTTGAAGCCTTCTCAGAGCACTGCCCAGGATCCTGGGTAAGGATGCAAGCTGTGCAAGCCTAGGTGAAGATGCAGCCCTTGCTGTGAAGAGCTAGTGCCCTTTCAAAGCACATGCTGCCTCATGCCAGCTCCTCCATGCCCCTGGGCACACTTGGCTCCACCCAAGGTTTTCCTTTGCAGAAATATCCAGTGGTCTGCAGAGCCCCATGTTCTGTGCAGCGCACTGGGGTGAATTACCTGCGGTCTCCCTGTCCCCCGATGACAGCTCTCCATTGATCCCATTCTCTTTGGTCTGAGCGTACGTCCCTGGCTGCTCACGCCCGCCCAGCCTTGGCTCCTCATCCTCTTGGTAGGGAAAGCCATTGGCACTTCTGACCAGTCTGGCACCTGCACCACCCTGATCCTTAATTTCAGGTGAATGTGGGTGTGGAGAAGCCTCTGTCAGCTGACCTGAGGTCCAGTGCGGTGCCTTGGTTTCGTCTTTCCTATCCTCCGCCATGGCTCCTCGCCTTCACCGCCTGGCCTGTAACGACACAAGGAGGAGAGATCAGCTCCAAGAAGGGGATGGCCCCCTGACCATCAGGCAGCGACCAGGTGCAGCACAGACAGTGCTGCTGGTAAATTCACACGCAGCAGATGAGAGAGGGTTTAAATGCAGAAGTGACTCTGCGTGTTTGTCCTAGTCATGAGGGAACTCATATAAACCCAGAAGAAACCACCAGCAGTAAAAAAATTACAGATCAAGTCCGCCCTGACTCTCGTATGCCTTGCAGTCATTAGCACCAGTTTCTCAAGGGCTACCCTATCCTTAATCTTAACTCATTAATTACAGTTAAATGTTGACTCACTTCATGAGCAGTGAATCTGTCATCACAGTGCAGCACCTTCCTGGGGCAATAAAGGGAAAAATGTCACAAATGCTAAAAGAAGTGAAGCTGGTGTTGCAGTTGTAGAGGGCAGGTGCTCATCAGGCACAGAAGGACAAGGTGACTTGTCCTCTGAAGCATGTGCTATCTGCCACTTCTCAGGACAGAAGCCATGTTTGAGAACATGCACTAGGTTTGTGAACACACGTGCTGTTTGACCCCGTTTACATCCCCTCTCACTTCCTATTCTGTAAACATTCACACTCACTCTCTTTTTGTCCAAAATGGTCCACAAAGAATAGTCGTTTCTCACACAAGTATTTGCACTCTTTTATGACTATCAGTATTTATACACAAGCAAAACTAATCCTTATTTGCTTCTTCACATATTTTTCATTCTTGTTGATTAGGTCTCATTTGCCCACACCAGGACAGGAAGCCACTGCATAAGCCACAGGCTTTGGTTACTCCCCACAGATAAATGTAGCAGTAGCTCCTCAATATGTAAACGTAGGAAGGCAATAAATCATAATCCATGTTTTGATGATAAGGTAACCTCTGGGGAGGAGGGGAAGACTCGCCCTGAGCTAGCTACTTCAAAGTGAAAACCAGCAGGCCTTCTCCAAAAGCACTTGTCACTTCTTTTTCCTGGGAGAAGAAAGACACATAAAATAAATTAGCTGAACACAGTCAATCAACCACGTTATCATGGAGGCTGAGCAGTCTAGAAAGGGCACAAACTGGATAGTACACATATTCTGCAGACATTTAGTAGAAACCAAACAAACCAGAAAAAGAAACTAGTTTCCACAAAGTCAGGTTAGTTTGCAGGAAATCTATAAACATGAGAAGTTGTTATTATTTGCCAAATAATCAAAAACTATCAATAACTCGACCCATTCTTATCTGGTATTATAATTTAATAAGAAGAATGGCTTTCGGAGCTACTGTAAATTTAAAAAAAAAAATAAATCTTGGTGAATCATAAAAATTATGTTTCCTTCACAATATGTCATTCAAAATGTAGTTCCATACCAAAAAGGACTAATAACTCCTTTGCCTCCTGGTGAGATCATGTTGCTTCTGGAAGCATAGCTCTGCGTGCTCTCGCCCTGGCCCGGCACCACTCCCTGGGGATAAAACTATCTGCATAAGGACTGCAGAAGCCTGTGAAACTTGCAGCCCTGGGTTTCCTCTGAGCTGCAATGAAAACAGTGGGCTGAGCAGTATCACAAAGCAAAGATACATGTCTGAATCGCCCACAGAAAGAGTAACCAAGCTCCACACCCCTTTGCCTTCCTCACCTGCTTTACCCTGATGGGACATTCAGCCATGAGACATTCTGCATATACAGCCAGAACCTTAAAGCAGGCAGCTCACATCATACCAGGAAAGCTGATGGTGTCATTATGGAAAATCTGAGCTGAGCAGGGATGCTCTCCTACACACCCTCTGCATCTAGGTCTGTTTACTGCATGACACTAGGGAACATTTTCTAATCAGAGCCTTTCCAAAACACGAGGCCATGGGACAAATGTCTCCCTTTGACTAGGAATGAGCAGCACACATCCAAAGCCACTAACATTTGGGATCTGAGGACAGATAAGAGCCTGTTCTGGGAAAAAAAAGGAGACATTGTCATCTATGTCCCTTGAGGAAGGCTCAGGAAAAAAAAACAGAACCCACCACNCTAACTCAAGGCCTCCCTCACCAGTATGCTCTGAACCTCACAGCAAGTCCCTGGAGCAGGATGAACCTGGCCATCAGCTTCGGCAGTTCTGCCCCTGTGTCACCCATGGGAGGAGCCCAGAGCCCCAGCAGGGAGAGGAGACAGTTATGCAAGAACCAACTGTGGGGAAATGTCATTCTGAAAATCACTGGGGTAAATGTAATTGGTTATAACCCACCACCCCAGTTTGGAGGCTATTATCCCTAAGTGCCCCGCCTGGTTCCAGGCAGACACTCCCTGCTTCACTTGAAGCTCTTGAGGAAGGATATTCACATGCTCACAATGGACTGTGTCACAGAAGTCCTCTGTGAAAGTAACAGAAGTGCTTTTATCTTTAAAAATAAATACAGTGGGCAGACTTCAATGAGAGCTGTGTGTATCTGGAGGCAGAATTTGGCTCAGTATTTATAATAGATGGTTACAGAGTGAAACATGGATGAATTCATTCTTGACTCCCAGTTATTCATCAAGGGCTCTCAGAGTTTATAATGGTAGTAGAGACACAGCGAGTGAGTCACACATTGCAACTTTGTTCTCAGCAATCCAGCAGCGACTATCTGTTGTATGGCCTGATTCATCCACAGCTCAGGTTCAAATCCAGAATACATAGGTGTGCTTTGCACCATCAGGAGAGTTGTTTTTCTGTCATCTCATTACATACCATGGAATTAAATTAGTTAGGTAATTTAAATATTGACAGAGAAAGACCAAGAGCGGACAATTTGGCAGAATTTAAATAGCAAGAGGTATGTAAACAAGAAGAAATTTGGAATAGTTTGGACAATCTAAGGAAACACTGTACTTCAGGGAAGCAAAAAGTCCTCTTTCTGCTATGAGTTTCTTATTCTTTGCATAAACTGCAATGAAGCCTTTCAAAAGAAATCAGAAAAGAAGGAACAGTCAGTCCCCTAAAATGTCCTGTTGCTTAGCTAAATTTAATTTGGATCTTTATGAGCCTTTCTTCCCTATGCATTACAGCAGAACCTTATTATCAGGGAGCACACAGCAACAATCTTAACCAGTACATTTTCACCCTTTGTCACCAGTGACAGGGTGGCCCAGGCAGGCGCTGGACCACAACAGGAAGGGCAGCAGAGCCCAGGGGCAGTACCAGCCTCAGCTGCACCAACACTGCACTGTAGCCCCTTTCTCCAACGCCATCCTGTCCACGTCACTGGCAGCAGCAGCGATGCAGCAGTGACGAGATACTTCACAGACCTCAAGTTCATGTCCTTGTAACTCAGGCAGTGCACTGAAGGGACAGCATTATCTGTCTGAATCAGGATCTGAACTGCACATCTTGTCTTCTCAACTAATAACTTGGAGCAGAGATAATGGTAAAAACTAATCACCTCAGCTTTTTCAGCCATTTGGGAACTGTGGAGAGACAGAAAATACTTAAATAACTTAGAATTAACACAGGGGGATAAACTTCAGGGAAGATATGTGGCCCAACTTGGCAGTTACCTCTTCCTTCTGCAGACACCCTACATATATATATTTATTAATCCATATGCTCTTTGACGTGACACCAGCTCCTGCTGCCATGGCTGGGTTGAACTAAGGCTGAATGCTCTGAACTCCACGCATAGCAAATCACCCAGAGTAATACAGCATGAGGCCACAATACGCAAAACCCAAGATATTGCTGATTTAAACTTCCTGTTGTGCTAGGTGTCCTTCTATAGATTTCACGGGTACATTTTGCAGAATCATCTTAGCATTATATTAACATTGCCTTTGCATATAACAGATTAGTTTTCTACAAATCTCACTTTTTTAAACAACAGAATTAGGCCAATACTGAAGGATTTTGCAAATAGCCTGCTCTCAAGCTTCAGGCTATGTTTTCACCCGCTCTGCCTCTGAGCCCATTCACAGTTAAATAAGGCTATTTGATTTCAGGGAAGCTAATTTACCAACTAAGAGAAACGGCCATCCAGACACAGATGAGCTACAATTCTAGTTCAGGGGGAAAGATTAACACTGGAGGCTCCTGAAAGGAGAGACAACATACTCATCAAAAAAGAAAATTAAACCCTGGCAGGGGGCATGGCCAGATCCTGAGATCAGTGGGAAGGAGAGGAGGTGTGCCTCCTGTATGGCTCCAGGATCAGATCTTGCTTCCCAGAGGGCTATTCCAACTCAGATGCACCATAGCATTGACTCAGTTGGCCTGCTCTCAATTCCAGAGCCAGGAGATGGAGGGGATTGCTCCTCGGATGCAAGCTGGGGCGCTAGGGCATGGCTAGCATGACCTCAGGCACCCAGGGCTTCCAAAAACTCCTTAATGAGACAGCTTAAAAGAGATTTTTTAAAAATAAATTTAAGAAATTCAGAGAGTTTCTTTCAAAGAAAAGAAACTCAAGAGGAGAGGTGTTCATAAATTTTTGAAGAGAAATGGGAGCCAAGAATTAAAGAAATTAAAATCCCTTCAAAATGAGTTACACTATAGACAAATAGAGTACAATCTAACTTATACTGCTAAATAACACAACCAAGAAAACTTCATGTCCATGTATAAATTGACTAACTGGGATAAGGAATCTGAATATCAAATATCATGCACTGTGGATTAAAAGGTCCTAAGGGAATTTGCCAGTAAATTTAACTTTTTGACAACATATGTCTAAAAGAGCTGAGAAAGCGGGTAGGTATCAGGAGGCTGGAATAGAAACAACAAGAGACATGTCGAAGGCGGAAAATCTAAATGGACAAATTCCAGTAACTCCTGCCACCATCCAAATGCTCAGCCAGCAGTATGGAGTACCCAAACCCTGCCAGTTGCTATTGTCTTCATGGACCCTCCATGTATTTACCAAACATGAAGGCTAATTTTGGATGTTACGAACACATGGAAAGCCTTCCAGATGCATTTCACTCCTTCGTTTCAGCGAAGGTGCATCTTCTCTTAAATTAATGTGATTATTTTCAGATGTGAGTGGTGTCCTTCACACTGATCAAAAAGAATGACAGAACACAGCACGGATAGGGAGAAGTCTCATGGTGTCTGATAAGGACCATGTTAGCTTCCCTCTTAGGCTGCTCAGTCAAGGTCCAGAAGCCACAAAATGGTTAACAGAAGTTACACTTGATGCTAATCTCTTAGTGCTATAATCCTAGTAATATGGTGTATTATTACTCTAACCATGGGACCCACTTTACCTCCCTACCCTAATAAAGGCTGAACAAATTTCTCTAATACTTTACAACAAATATGATTTATGTCTTCCTTGATCACAGCTTGAGTTTTTAGCTTGCAGCTAGATCCCTTTTTCTCCACAATATGAGCTAGAATATCCCTTTAAATACTACACTGCATCCATTAAAATGCAGGCAGTGTTCATCTCCTTGTACTTGTGTTAGTGTTGGGTGGGTTTTAAAAGCTTTTCCATTTCCACAGTGCAAACAGTTAGTCAACAGCCACACGTTCTTTGTGGACAATCCTTTGGATTGTACCTTGGATTATGAAACGGATGAAAAATAACGGATGGCGCCTGGACCACGGGCTGAACAAAGGAGGCTCACTGTGGGAAGGCAAAGAAAATTTACCACAATCTGCATTCCTGCCAGAGCCAAGAACAAGGGATGGCTGCAGCCTCAGAAGCAACGGATCAGACCTGCAGCACTGGCTCAGACAGGTGGCACCTGGGTGAGACGGGACCTGAGGGATGGGATGCAGCATCAACTGCATTTCTGTTTAGGAAGGAGGTTTGTCCCCCTGTAAAATACAGGAACAGGCACGAGAACAAACCTTTCAGTTGTCACTCCTTCCTCCCTCAGGAAAGTTAATTGTTTCTCTGGGCACCTGAGCACACATCCCATTGCAGGCTCCCCTCTGAGAGATGTGGCTGCCCAGCATGGAGAGCTGCCCTCACGCCTATGCCCAGGGACCACATCGACTCCAGAAATGTAAAACTGGGTGTCCTTCTCTCTTGCAATACTGAAATCATAGTCCTAGCAGCTTCTGACTGAAAGAAACCAATAGAACTATCTACCATAGAGCTCCCTTTTAGCTAAAAGAATCCCTGTACACTTCGTCCTGCTACACCACCACCCGTTTTTGTCAAACTGTTTCTCTCCACAATGCTGCATTTCTACACCATTTACCATTCATCGAGCACCATCACACACCTCTATCTATCAAAATCATAATTGCTTCCCACAGAAGACAGGAAGGGGATTTTAGCTGGTGAAGGAGATGGTAACCATAACAACAGCACTATGACAACCATGAGCGATATCTGAAACATGAAATGAGGTAAGAACTTACTACCCATAAATTTGGTCCACAATGAGGATGGCAAAAGCATCCAAAAAAAGCCGTAACAGTGAGTGCAGATGCCAACACAAAGAGAGACAAGTGTCTCTGGATGAAATTGCACACGGTCCTTCTGCACATTTTAAGGTGAGGCACCATGACAGCATTGTCTTCTGATCAGTAAAGAGAAGGCAGCTCCTGCTGAATCGTACCTGAGATCTCTCCTGCCTCAGAGAGCTGGAGGGGCTGAAGGATGGCAGGAGTGCCGCCAGGAAGGCAGGATGTTTCCTGGCAGCCCCCAAATTTCTCAGCAGAGATTTTTGTTTCCACAGGACTCACTGAAACAAGCCCTGAACAAGAATAGTACTGCTCCCAGGGGAGCACCCTAGAGTCAGACACACCGCATTGATTTTTCCATCAAGCACAATTTCAAATGGGCAACGTGATCCGTCCCCATGAACTTTGGAGAAGTCATTAGAGTTGGCAGGCTCGTGTGAAACAGAAGGCTCTGCAGCTCTGAGCCAGCAGCCATCTATATGACCCCTGCCAAGGATCTGACTTCAATCCTGGCAGAGAAAAACATTTACCAACACTTGTGGCTACATCAGCTTTTTAACCTCCAGTGCAGAAGGCACAGAAAAAACCGCCATGAACAAAAAGCACTAGCTCCAAGGACTACGGCAGAGAAAGTTATTTGGGATGTGATCAGGCAAGGAAACACTAAAAACGTGGCCCTCTCAGGGCTTTTAAGGGGGAATTCTGCCAGATTGCTGAGGGTGGGCACACTAAGCAGTGGATCTTTCCTGATTCAAATACTTTATCACTCTTCTGCACAGCTTTCTTCTCCTAACACCCCTGCCTTTAAAATCCCTGCAATAATCTAACGAAATTTCTACGAGCTAAACTTTGGAGATTTTCAAT
Organism: Serilophus lunatus; assembly: GCA_013399895.1. NCBI lineage: Eukaryota > Metazoa > Chordata > Aves > Passeriformes > Eurylaimidae > Serilophus > Serilophus lunatus. Next base: position 102,434 of record VXBA01003325.1, read on the forward strand.
TCTATAATGAAATAAACACTCAACAACTCAGTCCATATTTGTATTTTTACAGTCTTTTTGCTATCGAAAAATTATAAAATGATGTGCCCCACTTATTGAAATAACAATTTTTCATAAAGCTAAAAAGAATAGAGGAAATCTTAGCTTTAGGAATTATCTTGAAGGGAAAAGGAGATTCAGATAGCACCTAGGAAACCTGACTCTGAAAGAAGAAATGGGTTTTTTCCCCCTGTTATTTCCCTCTTGCCACAGTCACTTCAATCCTCAGCAAAAATTCATTTGAAGATCTATGACAACATCGCATCTGAGCTGGAGGATGGGCTATGTAAGACAAAGGAGCTCAAAATACTACTTAAGGAGGAAAAGTCAGGGAAGAAATACAGAACATGATATAGTCATTGCAGGCTAGAGGAAAAAAAAGTAGAACTACTAGAAATATTCACAAATATGTCCCACAAAAAGCACTGTCAATGATGCCAATGTCTCAAGAGTTTGGCCAACTCAAAACCCTGTCAGAAACAAGCCCTGTCTGGCTAATAAAAATGAATATTGAATGCTGGGTTCCCCTCCCTACTGCCACTTCCATTACAATTTTCAGGGCTTACAAACAGCTGAGACAAAGTCATCTCCTGCTTATTTATCTCACAGGTACAGAAGGTGATGGCAGCAAATACAAAAACAGTTTACAATCTTCTACTTCTCAGACTCATATTTTCAAGCCTGTTGTTTGAAGAATGGCCAGCAAAACTGCATGTTTGCCACAGCTCCTGCAAACAGGCTACACAGCCATGTGCTTCTTTTGCTCTCAAGTCACACTGATCAGCAATTATATTTGAACAGGTATCCCATGAAAAGGCTAAAGTGAAATTCTGCAGGGTAATTTCCCTCCATGCTGACCTTGCTAAGACACATTGATTTGATGTTGCATCTCTTTTCTCAGGAGACGCCATGAAGGACGACAGGCCACTTAGGTAGGGAGGAATTAATGAATTATGCTAATATGTCACTTGCGTATTCTACATGTAGGTCAGGGCTTTCGAACTGCAGTGGAGATACTCTGCCTGGACCATTCAGCACAGAGGTGCCGTAAACTTGTCTGCTAAGCAAAAATGCACACAACAATAAGCACTTTAACTACACTGGTGTGTTCTTCCTTCTCTGCATAGACGAATTACTTTCACATCCCTCATTTCTTCCAGTTTCACCAAGGTCTTATCAAGCATGACAGATTTACACATGATCCTAACTTTATTCAGTGAGCTTTTAATTAGAAAAAGAATGCTGCCTCTATAAATGTGTCTGCATTTTTTCATTTTTCAAAGGTCTTACCTACCTTTGAAAACTAATTCCATCCCTGCTACAACAAAATCTTACCCAGATGCCATCTCTGGGAACATCATCATGTCAGCTATTACAAATGGTAAAAAGCAAGTCCTGGGCTAATTTCTAGCAGATAAATGCTGTAGATAAATGCAGGAGAATCAGCCTATAGCAGAAATCTGGAACACTGCTTTCAGCACCCTTTCCAGGACCATAAACCAACATGAAAACAGGTGGCACAGGAACTCCAGGGATGGACTTCCTCATCCAGCTGACATCCTGACTTTATTCTGACCTTCCATATGCTGAAGTAAAGGAACACAGTCAATTATCCCATAACTAAACAAGCAACACAGAGATGCTAATGCATCATTTTAATGAAGTACAGAGATGGCAGCAGTAAAGGATCTTGAAGGCCATGAGCTGCTCCAGCTTGTTTAGGTAAAAAAATTCTTGCTCCCATGAAAAAAGCTTCCTCCCAGGTCAAGGGCAGCAGATTATTCCTTTGCTGTGAGTGTTTTTAGTGTCACTTCCTAACACTCATGCTAGGCAAAAATGGAAGCAGAAGCATCTTATTTTCTACCAGAGGCATTGTTTATTCACAATGAAAAAAGCATCAGACAGAAGACTTGTGCCAAGGTCCCTGTACCTAGACTCACTTCAGCATCTTTAACTCTTGATTTTGTGGTCAGGAAACTCTAGAGCAGGTTTCCAGGAGCCTCTTACAGCCAACAGGAGTCAATGGTTTTAGCTGCAACACAAAATTTCTAACTATAAATATATAAATAGTAGCACTTGAAAAATTACTTGGAAAGAGTTTATTTGCAAACTCAGCCTGCTTCTATATTTGCAGAAAACATGTGATGGATTAGCTAAGTTGGCTAGAATCTTCTTTCCCAGGGAATGTTTGAACAGCGACTGTTGTGCTGCAAAACCTTGGTCAGAACTGGTGGAATTACTTCATCCCTTCATAGTATTTTCTAACCAATGATGTCACAAATGAAGGACTTCTTTTAAATTAAATATACTCTTATGCTTGTATGACCTAAAAATATGCTGACCACCTACACTCAACACCCACTTGCATGATCCATGACTATATAGCCAGGCAAATAAAATAATCTCTCCCTACCTTGAAATGAGAATACCCAGAAATCTTTTGTGCTCTAAATGCTCTAGACGGTAAAATCACAATAATTTTATCATGTGGTAGCTTTACTCTGCTAAACTTTTACTCAATCAACCTACAAAAGAAAATAAAGCAGGCAACCACTTCTCCAGACTGTTCAGGCACAGAGGGACAGGAGGGCAGGACAGAACTGAAGGACCTTGGAGCCACAGAAACTGATTTTGCAGCCTTTGCTCTCAAAAGAAGTTTTTCCTTCAAAAGGGTTTCATTTAAGTTCTTGGGATGTGCACTACAAGAGAAAGAGGAATTTATATCCCCCAGGTTATATTATAACTACAGTGACATTTTAAAGTTTATTTTTCAATTCCTTGGGTTTTTGAATTAAGAAAATGAAGGTGTCTAAGGCACGAGGAAGAATCAACTCACTGAGTCATTCTGAAATCTTAATTGCAGGATTTGCTGTCATAGCAAAGACCTATTTCCTCCCCAAGCTCCAGGGGTGTTTGCAACTACCTGATTCTTGCTACAGGTTGGGTTTAACCTTGTTCCGCTGCCACCCCTTTTCTTCACACCCTGTGCCTAGGGACTGATGTTACGTATGTGAAATCAGTGGCATTCTCCTGGGATAAAATGAAGAGTGAATTTATGGGAGGCGTGGAACAAGCCCAGGGCCAAGGAGTAGGGAAGGGTAAGAGTTGCGTTGGATGAAGAAAGTGCATGCTAAGAATCATTAAGATGTGACTGATGAACAAATTCAGTAACTGAGGAAAAAGTCTGGAAAAAACCCAAGCCATAGGGCAGAGTGTGTGTCATCTTAATAAAGAGAGACAGCCATGGGGGAAGAGGGAAGCTAGGATTTGCCATCTCCAATCAAACCATCCAGTCTAGACTCCTGCCACAAGCAGTGGCCAGCACGAGCTGTTCTACATGCAGAGGCAAGAAGCTCCGCAGGCCTTCAGTCTCACATCAGCATGTTCTCAATGCAGAATCTTTATCCTGTGACACAGACCTGCTGATTTCTATCACAGCCAGGTGTCTCCATGTCTGCGAGAATCCAGATCATCGTGCTCTTTCCAATACTAGCACTGCATACAGGAGAGACCTCCAAGATGCCTTTATGTGTGTTCAAGTGCTTCTGTTGTCTTTTTTGAGAGGTGCCCAGGATCCAACATATGATTCATCTTAAATTTCTCTGCACATTTTCTTTTGCAAAGTCTTTTGACAGCACTAATGCTGATGTTGGTTTAGGATGCCTGAAAGCATTAATTATTAATCACAAACGAAATAAAGTAGACCTGGAAAAAGTACAGAGAGCTCAACAAGGATGATAAAAGATCTGGAGAAGCTTCTGTGCAAGGAATAACTAGACATGCTATGAATCTTCACGCTGGGAAAGAAGGGGATGGAATAACTCTTCATAAAAATACATGCAGGTGTGCAGGGAGAAGATAAACAGAGAAAACAAATAATCCCTCTCTCCACAAAGAGCTACGGTGCACCAAACAGAACTTGCTGGTGGCAGACTCTCTGCAAATAACGTGATTCTCCCCACTGTAGACAATTACACTGTCCAGGACGTGGTGCATGACAGTTTACACAGGTTTAAAAGCCAACTGCTGAATTTTTCTTTCATTAATTTTCACATCATTTCTCAATCTGAGAGCCTTTTTGGGGAAAGCAATGTTTTTACTACATAAATAATATGTGGATGGAATGCAGATTAGAGGTTTTATTTGCTGTTTGAATATTGACTTCAAATTATTGTGTGGCTTGCTGTCATTCATTTTTAAAGGAAGCCATTTTCCATCAAGCATGATGGAACGTCACATCCCCTCTCTGAGCATCACAGTATTTAACAAATTCTAATGAAAATGCACTATGACATAGACTGTATTGCGCTGTAATGAAAAGCACCTATCATTCAGCCAGACTCTAGCAAATGAACACCTCTGCTGGTCTGACGAGCTTCTAGCTGAAGCATAACATTACACCCCAGACATGTGCTCTTCCATATCCCTCTGCTGATGCAGCAAGAACAGGCTCTGCAGACTACACCTTGCCACTTGTGTGGGGCTGGTTCACTACACAAAGAAAAGGGTGTGCCCATTTTCAACCTGTTTTGCAGAATTGACTTGAACACCCCAAGCTAAAAATCTACAAACAGCACATGGTGACACTCAGCTAATGATTAGGTGGGGGGCATCAACAGGAAGATCAGGTGAGAAAAGTGCTCTAGGGTAAGGTCGATGCCGAAGAGCAGTGAGGAAGACAGATGGCCCTTCCAGAAGGACCTGGTTATGTATCCAGAGCCACCACTTGTACGAGGTTGGAGATGCTGTATGTAAATGTTTTATAGATGAGATGTTCAAAGCTGTAACAGCATAAGCAAAGTCTTGTATGTTTTCTTTTCCATTTAGTGCAAGCAGTCTGAAACACATGCCCCACCACTGACCTCGACTCTGACCCAGAGGGGCTGTCTCTGGTTGAAAAGAATGATTCATTCACTCTGCTTGAAGGGCTGAATGAATAGGCAGTATTCAGAATGCAGAACACTTATCACTTGGGATTCCCTTAAAATTTAGGTCTGACATGACTGGGTCAGTAACCACACGCTTTTGTTCCTAGCTCCCTGAACAGAAATGTCTCCTTACATCCTTCAGTGGTTCCCACACAATCAGGTTGATTTTTTAAGGCTTGCTAATTATTACTGCTAGACTTTTGCTGGGTTTCAGGATGAAAAGTAGTGTATTGCTGAAGGCTCGAGGCACAAAAGTTACAGAAAAAATCATTGTCTATCCAGCAGCCACAAAATGCAGCCATGGCAGACACTTAAATATACACATCTGGATAGTGCTGAACTTTATTTGTTTAGGAATGGAAAGTTTTGTTTTGCTTATGTTGACAGAGCATACTAAAGACTGCCAAAAATGCAAAAACAGAACAAGAAGTAACTGTCACATATTAGATTTTGTCTAGAGGTGTGTCAACATCTATCACACGTACAAAGCTATATGAAGTGACATTAAGGTTGCAAGGTTACACCTCAGGAGTTTGGCTGTGATAGAAATGAGAGATGACTGCAAAATCCTAACTGGGTCTCCATCTGCATATATATTAAGCTCCTGCTCAGTTCCATAAAGGTATTGTATTCTTCTCATTCCCTCTGCCTAGATTATCCCAGTTTCTACTGCATCAGCTGCCCAGTCCAGCCCTTGCCCCTGTGGGCCTCAGTCCCTCATCCACGGTCTGTCCATGTTTGCTGTCCAGACTACAGCCTCCACCACTCCAGACTTTCCAAGTTTTACCTTCCTCATACCAAGGTCCACTTCCAGATCCTTTCCTACAAGTTTCATCCCAAGCAGCAGTTTCTTCATTCCCATTCCTCTATTACCTTCCAGTTTTCCATTCTGGACTTCTCCCTCATCCAGCCACTCTCTACAACTTGCCTCTAATCTCACTGCTTTCCCATCCTCACCTCTCCCCATGCATCTTTCATCAGAGCTGTCTCTTCTGCCTATGAATTCCTGCTTTCTCAAGTTCTTGACCATATTTTCTAACTTTGGTTGCCTCTGCATTTGAAAGCGTGGGCTCTCTTCTCCTCTCCCAGAGACTATGAGCAAAGGAGAGAGAGCTTCTTCTTTCCCCTCCTCCCCATTCACAGTAATATGATGTGACGTGTACTGGGCTGGAAGCAGCAGAGCCTCTAGTAAGTCTCTCCTGACAGCAAGCTTTCAAAAGGTATGTTGTTGTCTCCTCGACATCGAGGTCACTGAAGAACTTCCCAGACAAGATCTTGAGTTAAAACTGCAAACCTGGCTTCCCCAAACCAGCCCAGGAAGGTAGCCTTGCTCCAGGAAAAGTGTGGGCGTAAGAGCATAATCCAAGCCTGAATGACAGAGAGGAAAAGTGCAGCCTAAGCCACAAAAAGATTGGCCAAGCAGTAACAGAAACAGGGTCTTACAATGCAAAGAATCGAGCCACTTTGGCTGTCAACCTCACCTACAAAACCCTGATAAGAAAATGTGTGAAGGAATGTGCATGCACTCAGACATGCACTAGAAGGTAGGATTGCTTATCCATAGTGATGGCAAGCAGTGCATTGGCAGTACTGCAGTTCTAAAGGTCTGATTTGAAGCACAAGGTCTAAAGAGACCTGCAAAGACTTTTGTAAAGAGGCAGACAACTCTTCTTTGTACCCCGTGAGAGAAAGTACAGGTTCAGACAGAGGAAAAGTGCAAGAGCACCCAACAAAGGCATCTCAAAGGCTTTGCTATACCCTCTTCTTTGACCTGCTCTCCTATCTGGGCTTTATTCCAGCCCAAACTCCTGCTGCTGCTGGACTGGCTCTGAGGAAGAGCCAACTTGGAAGCTGGGACTGCAAAGGGACTCTGGACTCTGGGCCCCACTTGCTGAGAGTTCCTGTCTCCTGTTGTGGATCCCATAATCTCTGGTCCTTTCCTCTGGCACTGCCACCATGATATGTTTGAGCCACAGCTGCCCCCCTCAGCCATCCAAAGGGGCATAACATGCCACGGCCTCTCTCTAATCTTTCTGAGTAACAGGCAGCAAGATACTTCTCCTAGATCCAGTCTCAAAGGTGCAAAAGAACTTGAATTTACTCAGTCTGGGCCCTGAACCGAGTTTTTGCCCTGACCAGCACCTAGGCTGCAGCACAAAAAGTTATACTGAGGTTCCTTGCAGCCCTTGGGACACACCCCATGCAGAACAGCAGGACGCCCTGTTCTGAAGTCCAGACACCCCTCCACCACCAAAAATGTTCAGAATCAATAAGCAACCTTTGCTTTCCCTACATTTAGACTTCCATGATACGGAACAAAAGATAATGTGCTTCAGGAGCCAAACCCCAAGTCCAGCATCACATCAATCACATCAATCTCTGAAACACTCCTATGGCCAGTGCCAAATGCATACAGATGAAAACACTGGTTCAGGCATTGAGACTTCCTGATCAATTCACAAATTGTGCAAGTTTCCTTCCATCCCACGCCCGATTTCTGCACTGCATTAGGCTGAGCTGGCATTTGGGGGCATTTTTCCACGGTACAGTATTGAGGTATCCTCCAGCATCACTGGGTACCCTACATATGCACTGTGAAGAACAAAGCAATTATGAAAAACACTTTTTTAACACAATACTTACATATTACAAAAAGAAGGACTCTGCTGCTGCCCTTTTAGCTGTTTCCAGTTTTAATCACTTTATGTGAATAAGGCTGCAGCTTAGAAGAATAAAATCCTAAGAGCTCCTTTTCCTGAAGCACTGCTATCAAACCCTACTGTGCACATGCCAATTGGAAAAGATTTTGAGAGAGGATTTACTCTGGTGTTCCATCGGTGTTCTCTGTGAATATTAAAAAAATCACATTTTTATTGAAGCAAATTTTTGCAGTCCTCAAAACATTTCAATTTTCTTCAAATTTCTGATCAGTTTAGAGGCTTTTGCTTGTGAAGTGGGTATTGTTAACATCAGGCTAATAAAGACTACAGCATCCACATCATTATATTTGACACAAAGCCCATGATCAAGCACAAAAAATTACCATTTAAAAGACACAGTTGATGTTTCAAACATTACCCGTTCAAATGATATGCTGCTTTGAAGAAGGCATTGCACTTGACTTTGTTGTTCAGCTTCCAAGGAGCATTGCTCATAACCACTTGCAACTTCTGAAACATGGGTGGTATCCTTCCCTTTACCACAGCAAAAAAAATACTACTGAGACATGCTTTTAAATAGAAGACTTCGTCCTATCGACACTAAACGAACACAAAGGTGACAGGAAGTTACTCTATTATCAGTTGTCTCCATACTGCTAATACTCCATTTCTGTCTTTTTTTTTCCCTAATATGATACCAAATGTGGCTCTATTTTCTTTGGCTCTCAACCTTTTACTGCTTACTCAATTGTATTACCTGCTCAAAATCCCAGGAGATCTTAATGTGAAAGATCTCCAAAGTCAACAAGGAGATTTATAAAAGATGTATGATGCTCTCTTTATCACATCAGAACAATCTTCTGCAGCCAGAAAAGCGTGGACAGAGCTCATGCTAGGAATGATCAGTGCAGCATCCACAGGCTGCTCAAATTCCCAGACCAAGTATTGGTCAGTGATATCAAAAACAGTCAGGGAAAATACTGTGAAGACATGCACTAAAACTCTTTTCTTCAAAATCTAGATAAAAAAAAAACTCATTGCAACTTAATTCCCAACATTCATTTTTTCCATTTAAGCAACCGTCAAACAAGGAAGACACAAGATTGTAAGAGCAGGGAAAGCAGCAAAGCCCAGCACTGTAGCTACGCTGGACTATACAAACTCTGCAAATCTTTGTGAAGTGTTTATGCCTGGCTAAATTAGAGAGGAAAGGGTACAAATAGACTTTTACTCACTCAAACAAATAACCAGCCACTTGGCAGGAACAAGTTTAAGCACCCAACATGTTCTTGAGGAGGACGAAGAGCAGAGCAGTGTGGCCTTGCTGAAAAACAGATCAATACTGTGTGGAAAGCCAAGGAGCCAAGGAGAGCTTTTTTCCCCATAGCCCAGATGTCTCTGTTCCTCCCCAAACCCTAAGTGCAGCACTCTGTCTTACTGGTGATCCTAGTATTTCTGAAAATCCTACTTTCATTTCTGAAGGTATAAGCTTTGTCCTACCGACAGAGCCAGGCATGTCTACGCTGGGACATGATCGATCCTGAGACAAGGCTGTAGTTCTTCTGCAGGTAAGTTAAGCAAGGATATTTGGGGGGAGGTGTTACAGTGTTAAATCCTTCATTGTTCATCTCCTGTATGCAGATTGTAGTGAAAAAAAAAATTAAGCAAAATCACTGGAACTTCATGTATTTAAGAGCTAGGAATATCCAGTACATTTTCTCACTGCAAATCAACTTTTTGTCTCAACAGGTGAGTGAGCTGTATCTTACATTTTCTGACATCCTCACAGGATTACTGACCTGCATTCCCTTGGTTATTGCCTATCTGCAGCACTGCAAATACATGGCAATATAAAGCCATTAAGTGCAATACAGCATCAAACACAATTGAACATATTACATGACACATGGCAAAGCATCAGACAAAAACAACTGATTTCCATCAGCTAGCATGTCTTAGCCATGTCATGCTTATAAGATGAATTCGTTAGCACAGGGTGAAGCATTCAAATCAGATCCTTCACTGTTTCATTTTAACTCCTTCTTCCTGATTTTCTCTGCAAATCTTCCCACATGTGGAAAGGCATGGTAACTCCATGTAGCATTCCACAGTTTTTCATGCATTTTCGTATGTGTTTTGATGGAGGCTTATGTTTGCGCTGGTGAGTCAAAACATCAGTCAATAAAACTGCCTCCCTCAGGAATTATAAACATGACATAACTGTAATGCCAGAACACATAAAAGAATGAAATAGCAATGCAAGGAGTACATTACACATTCTTTAGCTGCACCCTCTTTACAGAAAGGACAACAATAGAACCTGGTAAAAAGATGACGAACATTTTCTGCATTTAGCAACACCTTCCATTTTACTTCCCTTGTCATCTCTGCACCAGAAACCCTGAAATAACCAGCATCACTGCAGTTGTAATGATTTGAACACCCACCTCAAGCACATACAGAAAAAAGCCTAATTTTGTAGGCTTCAGTGCTTTTAAATTATGTTTGTTACCATGAGAACTTGATTAAAATGCCACCCACAAGCTTGCAGAAAGGGGGGAAAAACAACAACAAAACAAAAAAAATCTACTTTTAATCAGTGGTAGTACACTTGCTGCATTGCAGCATTTTCACAAGCTCCCCAACCTTCTGCAGTAAGAGGCAGCAGAGATGCCCAGATAGATATGTTTTGCTGAATACTTTATTTTGGAAAAAAATTATGATTCTCACCCAGTACTATTACAAAATAACCCATTCAAGGAAGACTAATGCACACATACATGTTCTGCACCACGTTACAAGGCTTGTTTTGAAAACCAGAGAAATTTACACGTATGTGCAAAGTGGGGGCAACTCTGACAGTCACTCTGGACAAGAATTCTCTTTGTGATATCTGAGATAAGGCTATGAAACACTCTGCTTTCCCCTCTACACCTTATCAGTTTGCTAGCTTTATAAATTTATGCTTACTTTTATGTATATATATTTCTGTATCATCTAGGCTTCTTGCTTCCCCATCACACCCTTAAATTAACAGTCTTATCTTTGTATTAATGGCCATGGACTGCATTACTGCAGTCTGACTAGGAGCCAGAGTTTGCAGGACAGGGACCTCTAGCTTGCAGCCACTTCAAAGCAGATAATTAGCACTGTGGCTGAATCAAAACCCAGTAATAAAATACACAAAGTGGCTTGTTCAGCCATTTGTGTGTTAAATGCTGCAGCTGATGCAGACTGTAGGAATGCCATGCAATCAGTGGTGGGCCAGAAAAGGGGAAGAGTCTCACTCCATCTGGTCAGAACAACTTACTAGCCACTTACTCAGGAGGTTACAGCTCTCTATTGAAAAAGACACATCTACTCCTCCACAGGAGGGAAATGATTGCTATTGCAATTAAGAGACTGGCTAGATTGTACCCCATCCCAGACGAGAAGAAACCGAATTCTCCCTGAAAGATCAATCATCTTCTCGAGGACACCATTCCAGAGCATTAGGTGCTCTTTAGACTTCCAACACATCAGTTCCAAGAGGAAAAATCTATCAGGCAGAGAGACATGGCATGGACTGTGCCAGAAACCTTGGGTACCATCTTCTCAAGAGGGAAACATTAAGTCACTTGAAAGAAGGGGAAAAAAACCAGACCTTTGATACAACTTCAGTGGAGTAGGCAGGTCTCCCAGCAGGTCTCCCAGGTCTTCACTTGTGTCTTTACATAACATTAGCAGTTGGTCTGTCTCTCCATTTCAAATGTGTACACAGTGTGTGCACTTGCAGTTATATTTCCACCTGCCATGAGTTAAGCACTGCAGACAATAAAGAATTCCACCAGATGGGAGGGGGGGAAATCCATGAACCAGTAGCAGGGGACACCCTAAAAGATGTTGATGTCTCACCTGAATTGCATGGGCTGCATGAGGAGATAGTACTACCCTGGCTTTGGGGAGGCATAAACGTCTTCCAGTGACATCATAGTCTCTCAGACATGCAAAAAAATACAAGTGTACTTGCTTGAATTTAGAATATCAGATAGAGAGTGTAGCCTAACCCTACTAGGCAAAATCCTAAAGGAAATTTTTTTAAATCATTGTCAGTCATATTTTGGGGAGGAATTGTATGCAGCATCCATCATGAGTGATTTCATCCACGTAAAGAGACCTACCTTGACTTACTCCAGCTCCAAATCTGGCACACACTGGCTGCCTGGAGCTCCCATGCCAACCCCTTCGTGCTCCCACACATTTACAGAACTGACTCGCACCAACTTCCCCGGGATGTACACCACACAGGCAAAACACAAGCAAAGCCTTACCCTACATATACACAGAAGACCATGAGCACACCATACCTGAGGGTGGGACATGGTGAAAAGAAAGGCGAGAAAAGAGGGTTGAGGTGGGACACGCAGAGCAACCAGAATTACAACAGCCATGTCTGAGCTCTATAGAACCAGCTTTCATGCCTAGGACCCACAATACTGTGGATGTGCCAGTTTAGGCCAGCAGAACCAGCTCTTCTGGCACATTTTAACAGAATTATAGAAAAAAATTATAAACAAAAAAATGGAAAAAATTGCATATTTTTCTATTTTTCCCCCCTGATTTCCTTCTCTCTTTCTTTCCGCTAATTGCAGTGAGTCTGGGATCCCATAGAGTTGCAAAGAGAGAAAGAGGAATGCTTATGATCATTCAGATCTCCCAGTGACTAAAACCAAAAAACTTCTCTGTGTTTAAGAAAAAGCTTGGCTTATCCTTTATACACGTGGATTTTCCAGGAGTTAAAAACATTAGCAATTATAAGCTACTTTAAATAAAGTCTCATCTATTCTCTGGGTTACTGTTAGAATTTGTTGGAAATTTATCTTCTTCTATTAGGCATTAGCCTCATAGAATATGCTAAAATTGATCCAAGGATGAAGAATTCCACACACCGATATAAGTGCCTTCAAGATTATCTCACTCAAAAAGAGGTGTTCTTCCTCCTACAACTGTGGTGTAATACAGATATTCCTACAATCACAAGGATCTTTCAAAAGGCGGGACAGTTTTATGGTTAAGGCACTGAGACCCAAGATCAGAATTAGTCCAGGCCTCTGCTGCTCACCTGGCACAATGACCTTGAGCTTCTGAATAAACAAGCCCATGCCTCAGTTCTTCCATTGTGGATTGTAATAGTCATCCTGTCTCTAACTTGTTTATTTATGCTGCAAACCCTTCAGGCTGTCTCTTCCTGTATGTGCAATGGCTCCCAAACAAAGCCTTCGGATCCAGATTTCAGAAAGTTTTGCTCAACTAAGGACATTTACCTGATATAGCTAGCACCTGCCTGGAGGCAGCACAACAAACCCGAAGCCACAAAAATAAGACCCAAAAGGAGAGGACTGCAGCGCTGGCTACTAACACCAGAGCCTGAGTGACTCTCAGAGCACATCCAGGGAAGCAGCAGGATCTGGGACACCATGTGCCTGCCTGACAGCTCTGGCACAGAGGCAGCCCTGAGCTCAGGCAGTCTAACAGCTCCAGTCCCTCAGTGCCTAGAGCTCAGCTCAGGCTCCTGGCAATGCTGACAGGGACCTTGATCTCTTAAAACTCTCAGTGATCAGCTGGGACTACCAAGAGTAGCCACAGTTTAAAATATGGACATGAAGTCTGATGAAGATTGCAGTTCACAAACTGCATTAACGAACCCCTGCTGTTGGTGTTAGCAGAAAAACAAATGAAAATGTATCTTCTTCTTTCAACTCTGTAAGGCTGCTGACCTATCTCTAAATAACTTAATTCTTTCACAGAATCTCCATGACACTTCCCACATCTTTCCTCCAGGGATCTATATAAAGCTTGCTGCATTTCTTCTTCTGATGGATGCTCACTCCTAAAAATACTTTTACAAAGGACTGCCTTTGGTAGGAATTAAAAATGTGACACAACGTAGTGCCAAAATTCACTTAAGAAAACATAAATCACAAGGTATGCACCAAGTTGCCAATACCAACCTGCCTCCACAATTACATAACAGGTCCTTAAAATTTCTCCCTGACATTAAACCAGTATTGTAAACAATGCCAGTTACCTCAGCTGAAGACGTGTGAACACACAAGCAACCCAAAAACATTTGGTCCCTAATTGTCTCATTCTGTTTGTGCTCCGGTTTCCTGTCTCTGCCTGTCTGCTGTATCTATCCCCATTCATAATTGTGAATCAAACTGGCCAATTTCTGTCATGTTTGACAGAAAATCTAAGCTCCTACCTATCACCTTAAGAAATCCACATATGGGTAAAGGAGAGAGAGGATCTTAAATGCCTCAATGAAGGGAAATACAAGGAAAAGAGCTCATGCCATATTTCTTCTGTCTGGCAGTGTCCTGGTGGACAGCATATGGTCTTTCTGGCCCAATTAACTAAGGAAAGACAGGTAGAGGATGAAATAGGTGTTAGTTAAACTGCAGCAAGTGGGAAGTCACTGCAGAGAGGACGTAGAAAGTTACTGAGAAAATTCTACATGGAACTCACAATAAGTCAGAAGATCCCAAAGGTCCAAGTGGTAAATGGAGATAATTCAGTGAAGAATGAGAAAAACAACATAGGGAAGGAAAGCCAGGGATGCATGGAAGAATCAAGTGCTGTGGTTCTGAAAGAACATAGGAGAGAGTGGGAATCTTCCACAGGGAACCAAGGGGATGAGAAAACTAGTGGTACATGGTACCACAGGAAGGGAATATAGGGAGAGTTAGGGGTAGACTGGAGGTACAGTAGCGATAAACATCACAAGTTCTAAGTAGAAAGTCAACACTGGATGCCACCCCCACTGATAAATAATACCCATTTATTTTAATTTACAAAATAATTTGCAACACCACACTGACAAATAATACTCATTTATTTTAACTTAAAAAATAGTTTAATTGGCAACACTACTTCCAGCAGTGAGCTGAACTCAAACCAAGAGGCAGCCAGTCCTAACTTAGGTGTTTCAAAGCACAGATTTGCTATGGCAGGCCTGGGTACGCTGCAGATTCCAAGAAAAGGTACTCCCATTGCTTTACCAGATCCAATTTCATTCTAAGGCCAACATTTACCCAATTTTTAAATGGAGCTGAACTATTTAGTCCATTTCTGTTACTTGCTATACTGGTCAATATGAAGAAATATAGAGGTGCATTACTAACTGGACTTGTGCTGTATCAGAGAGAACAATATTCCCAATGGAAAGCATGCTAAAACAGCAGAGACAAATAAGAGATGAAGCTGGCCTCCCATATTTTACAACTCTTAATACACCAGATTTTAAGCCAAAAAACCCCCAAGTAATATAGCATTAGATCCCTTGCAGGCTGTATAATGTATACGCTTTCATGTTGACATGTCCCAGGTGAACTGTACCACGTGAGGATGGTTCCATCTACAGCTTCCCAACATGAACTATGCAGTTGCTTTGCTACTAATTACACTGACAAAAATGGTCTCACCAGTGGGCTGTGTGGCTCCACACCTCTGTTACAGCCCCACACCTCTGCACAGGTTCGACTGTCAGCTCTTTGGGGTCTGTAACAACTCTGAGCACAGAGCATCTAACACAACAGTGATCTAACCCAGACTCGGACACCCAGTTACTAATATTACGGTAGCTACAGCAGCAAATCACAGAGTGTTAAGAAGCACAGCAAAAGCTGTTGCACACAGTATCTAGTTGCCAGGCATGCCGTCATCTACCTTAGACTTGATCCTGTTGTGTCTGCTTCCAGCATAGAATGGATATTCTTATGATTTTTAACAGTAAAACTGATGCAAGAGTAATTGTATAAACAAGCAAAATTATTTCTAGCCCCAAATAAGTGGTAACTGAAATAAGAATACCAGGGAGCTGCGGTTAAGAGTACACTGTAGAAAAGCCTTACAAGTGGAGGTACAGATAACATTGCAAATTACTTGTTGAGGCAGGACTCCCAATCAAAGTGCCTTGTAACCTACCCCAGATATCCCACCCAGACATGGCAAAAGGCAGAACAATGTGCAATCCTATAGCCTTCTAATGTAAAATTCCAGGATGACTTGATGATGGCATATCTGTCATCTCAGGATCTCACTCCTCACATCAAGACCTCACTTGAACGTGAATTGCATGACATATTATATCCCTCTCCCTGAGTAATTATTCCAGCTGCCCAACACGTCATGGCTAGAGATTGGACTGAATAATAACTTCTGCTTCAAAAGGGACTGAAGTCTCAGAGGAATTAAAAATAAGGGGGAAAAATGACTCATTCTAAGGATGACAACTACAATATCTTTTGGTCATGATTTTGAAAAGTTTTCTTCTATCAACTGTGCTGGAAAGAACATTAGGATTCAAACATCTGTTCTTCTCATAAGTGTTGCTCCTCAATACAAACGAATCTGTTTCTCCCTCTAACTCCTCTCACAGAGAAGGCTCACAGCACTCCCATTACTCCCACTACCTCTTTCAAAAGCATGTTTACCAACACAACCACATAAAAATGCATAATTCAGGCTTAACTCTGAGTGTCAGGTTCACCAGCACTGAACGTAGAGGCTGTAATGTACTCAGTGATTCACACTACAAAGCCATTTACAGTTATTAAGTGAGAATGGGATCACTTTTTCCGTGAGTGCTCTGGAGGCAGCACTGACTTCCAGCCCCCCAGCCCCAGTGCTGAGAGGCTGAAAAGCACATCCCAGTGTGCTGCATCCTGACACACCAGCCAGAACTAGATGCTTTGCAGGAAGTTCAGGAGATTGCAAGTTTTCAAAAGGATGTCCAGGACAAAAATTCAACTGCCTTTAGGAGAGCTTCTACTCCACGGTGTTTTCTTTCCCTCTACGCTATCCAAGGGACAAAACTCGCAGTTGCGAGAGTTCAACATTAGCACACTAGACTGGTTCTGAGCTACAGGAAGGATTATGTTGACTGCTGGAGATAAAGAAGCAACTGCAGTAAGTAACCAAAATCCAGCTTGACAACACACCTTCACCTTGCTTAATTTTGCCTCTCCACTTAAGTACTGCACAGAAATGCAAAAGTTCAGTATTGGAGTTGGCTGCTGATCTTGACAAAGGCATTGAGCACAAGTACCGACACACTGAATACTCCTGTTTCCCCTCCTCAGACTCCTTTGCTCATCATGACAGAGGGAAAAGGAAGGATGACATTTCCCTCTTCCTCTTGCCTCCTGGTGTCTCTGGCCCACCTCTTGCCTTCAAGGAGTCGAGAGGAGGTTTCCTGCAAAGCTTCAGCAACTCAAGTAACCTCTGCCTGTACATTTCTGCCTGAACAGTTCTGCTTCTTGGCTGTAAACAAGCTTTAAGTATCTACTAGTGACTCATCCTGCTACACAGTTTTACTAACACCACCTTCATCACCATAATTTGATTGTGACAGGGAACATTATCCTTCCTTTTCATGGCTTCACAGTCCTTTCAAAATGTAGCAAATTCTACCTTTGATAGTTGACAAATACAAGCAACACAGTATTCAAAATGAACACCTGTTTACAAATGAATGAAGGTGCAGATAATGGCTATTAAGATAATCAGAAGAGAGGAGGGAAGAGACAAGTTGATTTTAAAATTGATGACAACCTTCTTTTCAAAGGAGGAAAGGCTTAGATGGATGCTAAGTGATAAATACAAAAGAGGAAAAAAACCAAATGCTAGTTTGATACAAGGACCCTGTGGCCATTGGAAGTTTTAGCTGGAAGCTAAACGTTTCTTGCAAGTGAGATTGCAGAACAACTTACTGGCTGTCAGGAGACTGATTTTAAGAGGGAGGTTACTGAAAGACTAGATGCCACTGGCTGTAACAGCAAGTGTGCCAAGAGCCTCCTTCAGCCCTGTGTCAGAACCAACCAGGTGGGTTTGCTTCCTTGCAGCCCTCCCAATGCCAAACAGGAGACACTCAAGCCAGCTGCATGGGAAAACAGAAGACAGTGCCAGTAACACCACTAAGCTCTACCTTGCACTCTGCCAACTTACAATCTTCCCCTAGTGCTACAAAGATCATTGACAAAAAAAGCCCAAAAAAACCAAAACTCTAAGTGATCAAAATGAATTTTTGACTCTTCAGAAATCAAGCCAACATTTCTTCTGCAGATACTGTATGAAGTCCTTCTGAAGAGTATTAATTCATATCCCTCTTCCTAAAACCTGTTCTAATCATTGCTCACTGACATCTTTCTGTACAATGTCAACTTTTAATCACTGCAGAGGGAAATTTCTAAGCCTGAAATACAAGCTGCAGCATATTCAGAGTGCAGTCATATAAAGTTCACTCTCTATAAAATTCATCTAAGATTCATGTGTATCCAAAGAGGTTCCAGTCTAATCAAACAAAGCACCAATACATAAACCTTATCCCTGAGTATCCTGCATGCTCACCTTGGCCTCCTGCCATCCTCAAGACTCTGCTTAGGATGGCTGCTGCCAAGCTGCATCTCCCTGCCTCTCCTCCTGAGCATCAGTAAGCTCACAGTATTAAAAAAAAGGGCAATCAATGAATATACTCAAAAGGCTACTCAAAATTATTCGGAATCTCAATGTGACTGAGCCTTTGGAAGGCATTAAGAGTATCCCCTCCTGCTTACAAACAGCCCCAGGTAAGGAAATTGTCTTGATACCTTCCTGTTTTGGGGTCCCTTCAAAGAGACAGCAGAGTGAAAAGCTCATGTCAGAAGGAGATTGCTGAGTTTGTTCACAATGCACAGGGAACCACAGGCCCAGTGGTCAGTGTGAAAAGTCATTGCAGCAGCCCCAGTAGCAAAACCACACTACCACAGAATGCCACAACGCTTCCAAAGCTGAGCCCTCAACTCCAAATGCTGCAAACAGGCTGTACTGACACCCCACATAAGAGGGGAGGTTTATCACCCATCCCTGAAGCTGTCTCTGACACCTTGCTGCTTCTGTAACTCCTCCTCCCCATCCAACACCCCAGGTCCGGGGGAATGCTCTTACACAGGTGGCAACATAACAGACTCTTTTTCCCGAGTCCCCACCTCCTTTATCACAACATTCCCTGTCACCTGAGGCAAATTATTTCCACTGCTACTTTTCACTGTTACTTTTAGTCACCAAGAGACAAAGGGACATAGGAGAGACAGCAATGCTCACAAGATGTTATACCCGGGTTTTACCTCCTAATCACTGATGCAGCAACCTTGTGTAGAAAATGCTGGTTCTGATGTGTGGTTATTTCTCCCTCATTTCGGACTTGCCAACTTCTTAAACTGTCTGTGTCATTTCAGCAGCATCAAGAGGCTTTGGGGCACTCCACGGATACAATCTTTATTTCAAGAACAATAATTTAGGTCTGTCAGTTAAGGGTGGGACCTGCAGAGACAATTTGAGCTTTGCACAGCAGACATCTGAGAACTCACTTTATCACCAGTGGAATATTATCAACACAGAGATGGTGAATGCAGTAAAGCTGTCTGTTACTTTAAGTCTCACAGACTAATTTAATCCTTCATTTAGTACTCACACACTGCTGGCAAGAGTATTCTGAGGCCATGGGAAAATTCCTGAAGCGTGCAGGATCACTCACAGAATCAACTAGGTTGGAAAATACCTTTGAGATCATAAAGTCCAAGCAGCCTTATGGTGCCTTGTTCCCTGGCACCACACATACACATACAAGTGCATAAATGCATGTCCACACAGATCCCAGACCATACACTATTACCTTTTTTCATCCTGTAGTATCAGCTTCCCTTCCTTTAAACCTGTGCTGGATCCTTCTCTTTTTTCATCATTAAGTACCCTGGCAGCCTCAGAAATGTGGCACAGACTCAGGAGACTCAGGAGAACAGGGAGATTGATTTTGCTCACAGTTCAGTCTTACATAAGGAATACGTCCTAAACTGGCATAATGCAGCACATTCCTTTTTTATTAGTGACAACACAAAGGAATTAACTTGTACCCCCTGAATAAAACTTCAGTGTATGTGTATTTGCTCACGCTACTCTTCAGAGGATACAGAATCTGAACCCCTTTTAGGTTGTTGAGCTGAGATCCTGGAAAGGGGATGACCATTGTTGTGCCTCATATGAGCATTTACAGGCCTCTCCTGGGCTCACTGAAACCCTTGTTTTGCTCATGTTGCAAAGCCAGAGCACACGGACCACTTCACCCCAGAAGACTGGCAGTATTTCAGTCTATTTTTCAGTATTTTCAGTTTCAGCCCTGACCTGCCCAAATGAAGCTACACCAGCAGAAGCTCGGGCACTTTGCCACCCTGCTCACACTACATTTCTTCCTTACACTTCCTATGTAGTTTTTCAATCCAACTCCATTCTCGCTTGCTGAAGTTCAACATTCTGTCTTTAGCATTTCAAATTCATGCTTGTGAGAACAGATACTATGCTCTCTTGTAAATCAAACTGAAACGAATACATGCACATACAGAAATACTGACAAAAAAAGTATCTCCTCATCTACATGACAGAGGCAGCACAGATTCTTTCTAACACTGTCTTCTGAGACAGGAGCCTCTGGAGTGTTTTCTCTTTTCCAAAAAGGAGAAAAAGTGCATTTCTTTGATCTAACCCAATCATTTTTGATTCTGGAGATCTGGCAGTGTTATTCTTGTGATTACTTCGCCAAACCATTCTCATACTTGCTGTGGTATGACTCAGTGCAGTGGGATGACATAACAAACCAGAGCAGTGTGCAGCAGCACTGTCACCTCTCCCAGATGTATCAACATCATTTTACAGAATCACACATCTTAGGCCCTTTCCACCCAAGGCTGTAAGCAGGTTCTTGCTAAGCCAAAAGCAAGACAGGTGCTTTAACAATGGATATAGTGACTCCCATCAGATGCAGGAAGCTTTTAAAATAAAACCCAAGGTGTATTACAAAAGCAGAAACTAATCCCAGAAAAATTAAGTGTTCCAGGAGCTTAAGGAGTTTTCCTTAGCCCGTTGAAGCAGCCTCCTTGTGAAGCTATGCTAACAAGTTAAAAGGACATACCTGTTTAAGTGGATGACGGGATGCTGCGTCTGGTTGTTAAACAACAGAAACTCTCTGTTCCTATAAAGAAATAGAAAAATACACACACTATTTAGTCTCTTTGCAGTGAATTTAGCATAAACTCAACACTGTAAGGAGTACAAAATGTCCTTACATCTTATGTGTGTACCCTCTGTCCAAGCCTTTTCCTCTCAGCTTTATTTCCCAAGTCTCATTTAAGATACATTAATTCAGATCCTCTGTTATGTTCAGCCTGCTTTGGGACCACCAAGGAGCTGCTTAATCCCTTAGCCTGCCCTAAAAAAAGCTAGCAATGGTTCCAAAGACCTGTCCATCAGGGAGGGCAAATGGAGCGCAGCACAGTTCCAGTCAGACTCCCTCCCAGACACCTGTCAGGGCTGCTATGCCCATGTTCTCTACTGCACAGGAATGCTAAGCAGGAACCAGGAAAGCGGTTGCAAAGATGGACAGAAAGTATCGGAAGAAGGGCAAGAGCCCCCGCACTGATTTCCCACTAAAATATTTCTAAGCCGCTGAAGATATCAAGGCAAGGAACTACTCCAATTTCTTCTTAAAACTGTTTTTCTTACCTAACTTGTAGCAGAGGGTCTTAAGCTTTCTCCACTTCACCTGGGATAAATAGCAAAGGTTACAGACATTACTGCCCCTCTTGTGACCCTCTTTAATCAGAGAAATGACTGGACACTAAATGTAGTCAGCTTACTGCAATAGCCTCTGCATGCCCTGCTATACATCCTTTCTGCTAATTCTAAGATTTTGATCAGAGCCACTGGGGAAAAAATTACAGACGCAAGTACCAGATAGACACTGAAGTAGCTGCAATCAGGCAGAAAGGGGCCTCCTTGCCACCTGTGTCCTTGAGTATCCCCCAGGTATTTCGGGGTATTTAAGGTTGCAGCTTCTCATGTCCATGACACTTGTTAACTTAGCTATCAGAATTAATTCCCCATACATGACATCTGACTCAAGCTAATGCTTTGGTTTGAGACTTGGTTGTTTTAAAGCTTCAGCAAGAACAGGTCAGGCATCCCCAGGAGCCAGAGTAGTGAGAAATACATGGCCAAACCAACTTAAAAGAAGGATAGTATTAAGGTAATGATAAAAAGTAGAATGCAAGTATGCAATTAGAGAGAGTCATAATGCATACACACAAAGGGAACTAGAGAGTCATTCAGGCTTTTCCTATTTCCTGGACTCTCATCCTTTGATACTGAATTAGTCTCCTTCCCTGCACTATGTCACCGGCACGGGACTATGCTAACTACAGCTTTCCATCATTCTGCCCAGTTAACATTCAGCAAGAACTGGAAGGTTTTGCTGGCCTGAAGGGGGAAGGTTTCAGATGGTTCTGACAGCAACTACATGAAAAGTGACTGCTCCACCTTACTGCAGAGGCTGTCAGCAGAGTGTACTATTCACTTACAAGCAATAATTAGTTACAGTAATGAGCTATGTGGAAACGAGGCTCCAGCCAGCACCAGTTCTACCCAACCACAGGATGAAGAGGAATGTTAAAATAAGCTAATTAAACTTTCTCTGGCTCAGCAGAAAGATCAATGTTCTTGACAGGTGAGTGTTCAGCACGCAGAGTCCCAACAAGCCTCTGATGTGTCAGTGATGCAACACAACACCACACAGTCAGAACCAGAGGAGGTGGAAGCACAACTCTCGGGAGGGGCAAACACAGGGAGACAGAGGCATTTTAACAGGGATGTTAACAGAAGGATGGACACATCTACCACACGTATTCCAGATGGCCAGATGGCATTTTTACCAAAAACAAACTTTGCTTTGCACTTTCATCGTCTATTTTACCACCACTGAACACATGTTCTACCAGTCAGAACTGAAAACTCTGAAACCTCTCTGCTAAAGGTCTGCTGCAATAAATATGATTTTAGCCAGCAGCAGAATACCAAAAATACCAGACACTCAAAATACAGATGGCAGAAGTGGGCAGCAGTTTTGCTGCCCCAGGAATTTTTTGCAGACAGGCTGTAAATCAACATTTCCACCTCTTGCTGACCAAGATGAAAATGAGTTGTTTCAAAGGTTCTTCCCCTAGAAAATACAAGAGACGCCCACTCACACAGAGGTGCCCATAGCTCCACATTCAGGGCAGGTATCCAAAAAGCAAGAAGTTGACATATAAGTGTCTGGTAAGAACCTGGCACCCACATACATCAACGGGATTTTTCATTCCTGTAAGTATCTTCTAATAATCACGGTGCAGAGTGTGTTAGGAAGTGTATATTTTTGTTTGTTTTTCTCCCAAACCCTTGTGCTTGAGACAGAAATCCCTCAAGAATTTGTCAATAAGGAATTCACTGAAACTGGCAGTGTCTTTAGAAGAGCTTTGTGCTCTGATGAAAAGACATGCTGGTCTGTTGATTCCCTGGAGCCAGGATGGCAAGGCATGGTGTCTTGGCTGCTCTAAGCATCACCTTTTGCAAGGAATAGGGCACAAAACAGACGAGTTGTTTTTTCACTCCTAATGGAAACTGGCCAGTAATAGACCTTCTAATCTTGGATACGGACACCTAAGTCAGGACATGCAAGCTTATCTCAATGAAGAAAACTTGAAGTCTTGTTCACAAATACAGACTGGTACGTGCATTTAGCACACATTTCCTTTCACGGAAGTACATTGTACAAAATCTCTGCTGATACAGACTAACACAGGTCCAGACAGCTCTAGGCTAGGTGCACTGTGACCTAGCACCAAATGGCCAAGGAAACCTGTTTATTTTGGCTCTGCCATTTGCCTGTGGACCAAACAAGTCGTCAACTGCATTCTACTTCCTCTACTGTGTATACTAGGGATTGCATTTTCTTCTTTGTGATAAACACATCTATCTATAAAAACTGATAGAAAAAACACAATGTGCATATACATACACATGCACAGTGGAGGGCTGAGGGTCTCTTATGCACAAGGTATTTGTAACTACTCTTTACTAATGTGCACCTCCTCCTGCTTCTCCTCTTATCAAACTTTCAAAAACAACTGGATTGATAGATTTATACACTGTATTCAATTAAAAAAAATATATCTGTTTTTTACAGGAGCTGCTTCCGTCTCTCTCATTGTGTGTGTTCATAGACTCCCATATGACCTAACCAACAACACACCTATTCTGCACAGTTACCTGTAATGAAAATCCTAAGGACTAAATAAGGAGTTCCACTTGTTCCCCTCGAAAAGGAGCTGTTATCAGCCCATCCACCTGCGGCCCTGACTCTGCCTTGCAGAGATCTATCAGCTTCACAAGCTTCCTGCAGAACTGCACATTTAAGATTATAACTCTTCAGTCTGGGAGTTTGTTTTTTCTACATATACCCCCAGAGCAACATGCATGCAATGACAAAAGCCTAAAATGCCTCAAATTACTTTTAAGCATTTAGTCCTTTGCCCAATAATGCTCCAAATGGATCTGATCCATTAGCATCAAACCTTTCCACACAGTTGCTTCCTTTTACACTACACTCCTCTTCCCTCCTACTTTCCAGACACCCCATGCTTTCCTCTCGGTGGCAGAGGCTTACAATAAGATAACACAGAAAAATAAACCGGTATCTGGAGGGCAGAATTCACTACACATTTACTGTTGTTATTCAGTTTCCAAGGTTCTAGAGAATGAAGGTCAAATGTATCTGAATTTCAGTTGGCATTGATGCAGACAGAGTGTGTCTTCAAAGCACTGCCGCTAAAGGAGGCAACTGAGAGGCCAGGTTATGCCATCAGCAGAAGTCAGCAGCTTACCCTGGCTGCAGATGTGGCCCTGAAATTCAGAAAGGTCTGCAACAGACGTTGCCTCAACTTGAGAATCAAGAATCTAGTGCCACAGTGACTGAGAAAAACCTGTACTGAAATTGTCACCATCAGTTTGGGCTTTGGGCAGCATATAACTCAGTACTCCTCTCACTCCTGGACCATTCTGCCTCTGAAAGCCGGCTAAGCTGTACTGCTAGGATATGTTCCCTTTTGACCAAGCTGATTTATAAAAAAGTTTTAATGCTGCAAAAACAAGCAATGCTCATCTTGCCACCGCAAACTTTTTTATTCTAAAACCTATTAAACGGCTTCTATGTTAAAATGACTGGATTACTCCCAACACTTCTTAATTCTCATTGCTTGTCTGGTGACTACAGAATTCTCCTTTTCTCTAAAAGATCCACATCAAATTTTTCAGTAGGTTAAAAGAAATTTTTAAAAGCCTTCAGGTTGAAAAAAAGTCTATTCATGGGGAAAAGCATCTTGGGGTTGCCACTGCCAGTCTGAGTGGCTCACAGCTCTGAAGGCAGAAGAAGTAAAGTCTGGCTTGGTTATGACTGTGAGGAGGAGATGGGGAAGATGAAAAGCTCTCTCAGCACCCAAGAACCTTGGGTAACTGGAGCCTGAAACATGCAGCAGACAGGAGACACTGTTCAATCATTCATGTAAATCAAGGTTAGCAGTGTCAGCATACTTGGTTTGAAAGGAAGCAGTTCCTCATCCTCTTGGCACAGAAGTAACTCAGCTGCATTAGTGGCTGCCAGTAAGTAAGGATTAAAGAAAGAAAACTGAGAAGAACAAGGAAAGCAAAGCATAAAACGGGTAGGACAATATTTTCACAGCTTGCACACAGCTGCCCATATAGGACCTCAAGGGAGTTTGTTTCAGGAACCTCAGAAAGAGAGACAATTGCTATATTTTACGAAAATATACGATGTCCAGCTTTTACAAGTGGCATTTCTAATAGTTTCCCTGATTTTATAACTAGCAGGGAAAGAAATTATTCTGATCACAATTACTGCTGAGGGCATTTGAGGCATTTTGTCATGTTTACTGGCACAGACCTGTCATTAACACGCCACTTCTCTTAGCCACAACTTACTTCCTTTGTAGTTGCTCCCTGAAGACAGGACTGGGGGCTGCTTTCCTGGCCTTGTCAAGACGAATTTTAATGCATACTGCTTGACAGGTGTATCACCTCCTATTTTATTTCTATAATTTATAGTATAATGAGTTCCTACAAATTCTTATGATAAGAGATTCACAAAATGAATTGCTGGCCTATTTTGTTTTTGCAGTCTGTCAGCAAAGCAGAGTCACTGAGTTCCTCTTGTCACTCCTTCAGCCACAGCTCTGACTGGCTCCCTCCACAGAAGAATCTGGCCTCCAGGAGAAAGGTTACCTATGACTCTCACTGCTAATGTTGATGCTGGCATAGCAATGTAACACAGTTTTTGCATTTGCTTTAGGAAGCCTCATCTATTTCAGACACCCATTAAATAGCTGTATGGACACAAGCTATATCTTCACATGCTGGAGAGGAAACCTGGAAAAGCCGGTAGCTCACAGCTTGGACAGGTGCACCCTTCACTGGATTGATTAAGAACTGGCTGGATGGCTGGGCTCAGAATGTGATGGGGAATGGTTTTACACCCACTTGGCAACCAGTCACTAGTGATGTCCCCCAGGGATCAGTTTTGGGCCCAGTCCTATTTAATATCTTTACTGATGATCTGGATGACGGTACTGAGTCCACCATTAGCAAATTTGCAGATGACACCAAGCTGGGGGGGAAATGTTGATCTGCTGGAGAGTAGGAGGGCTCTGCAGAGGGATCTGGACAGGCTGGATAGACGGGCAGAATCCAGTGGACTGAGGTTCAAGAAGACAGAGTCAGCTCCTGCACTTTGACCACAACTACCCCCTGCAGCACCACAGGCTGGGGACAGAATGGCCAGAGAGCAGCCAGGCAGAAAGGGAGGGACCTGGGGGTGCTGACTGACAGGAAACTGAATATGAGCCAGCAGTGTGCCCAGGTAGCCAAGAAGGCCAATGGCATCCTGGCTTGCATCAGGAATACTGTGCCCAGTAGGATCAGGGAAGTGATTCTTCCACTGGTTAGGCTGCACCTTGAGCACTGTGTCCAGTTCTGGGCCCCTCAGTATAAGAGAGATACTGAGATGCTTGAACATGTCCAGAGAAGGGCAACGAGGATGGGGAAGGGGCTGCAGCACAAGCCCTGTGAAGAGCAGCTGAGGGAGCTGGGGTTGTTCAGCCCAGAGAAGAGGAGGCTCAGGGGAGACCTTATCACTCTCTACAACCACCTGAAAGGAGAGTGTAGCCAGGTGGGTATCAGTCTCTGCTCCCGGGTAACCAGGAGTAGGACTAGAAGGCACAGTCTTAAGCTGCACCAGGGGAGGTTTAGGTTGGACATTAGGAAGAAGTTCTTTACAGAGAGAGTGATTAGGCACTGGAATGGGCTGTCCATGAAGTGGTGGAGTCATCGTTCCTGGAAGTATTTAAGAAGAGACTGGATGCAGTATTTAGTGCCATGGTCTAGTTGACAAGGTGGTGTTGGGTCAAAGGTTGGACTTGATGATCTCAGAGGTCTTTTCCAACCTAGCTGATTCTGTGAAAAGCTCATTAGAGAGTCCTTTCTGGACAGGGACTGTCTGATACAATCGTTGAGTGAAATAGAAACCAGCAACCCTGCAAGTTGGTATACAAGAGAAAATATTTAAGACTGATAAGTCTTCCACTTACCAGAGACACAGCGTCCTCACCTCAATATTGCACAACAGAAGACATGTTTTCACAATTTAGCCCAGCGCCACACGCAAGAGGCCCCACTGGAAGCTGGAGTACTTTCCATTTGGGACATTACTTTACGTTCCCCTTGCCTCTTGGGGCCAAGGCACAGTCTTTGGACTAACAGCACTTTCTAAAATAAGCCCTAGCCTTGAGAAAGCTCACTGATGCAAATCTAAAAGTGTGTGTTCTCAGGCAGAGCTCTTGCAGTGGATAAATCCAGGATGTGCCAAGCTTGCAGAGGACCTTCTGTGTCAATCGTGAGTGACAGACACCATCACCAGAGAAAAATCAGCCACTGCCTTTCATCTCCTTACAAAAGCCTTGACAGACAAGCTGTTGCAAACCAGCAAGTATAGGAGCCTTTCCCTCAGTCATCACAGCAATTCAGAGGGAGGCAAAGCAGAGGAAGGAGAGGAGGAAAGCAGAGGGCCTGAGGAGCTGGGACAAAGCAACAGGACAAAGCATCAGAATGAGACTGATAGCTGGCCAGAGCCACTTCAGCTTTGCAAAGCACGGATTTAGGGAAGCTGCACATGTGGATAAGCCTGGCATGAGCACACAGCACAGACTGGCCTCAGGTCCATGCTGCCTACACTGGCACTCCAGGGACACAGTTCAGCCCAGCAGCAGTGAGGGAATTTTCTCAGCTGCTGCTCTTCAGCCCTGTCCTGCTGGAGCAGTAGGACATTCACTCCAGAGGGAAAGCAGCAGCATGTTGTTCCATGCTGAGCTCATTGCTGCTCTGCCTTCAAGGCTCTCTTGTCCAAAGTTTAAGGTGTGTTTCCTTTCCCTACAGCATCCAAGACTGTAACACAGCCCATGCATGAGGTGGAGGAGAACAGACAAGGCAGCTGCAACAACCACCTTCTAAAAGACAGCACTGGAGCCTCAGACGATTACTGGGGGAGCAAGAGGCGGATTCTGCCACTAAGAAATTAAGGACATAGGAGATGGGGTTAGAAAGCAAGAGATGCTGCACTGGCTCGGTCTCATCCTCTTGGTTGAGGATCCTTTTCAAACACACCAGTTCTGATCCTCTTGATGATTTTCCTGTGGTATAACAGGCAGACAGAAAGTCTCCTCAGTACAACAAATACCCAAGAGTGAACTTGGTATGTAAGATGTGTGATGGAAATGCAAAGTAAGACACAATAAAAATATATAACTTTTGGGGGGGCTCGGGATGAGTTTATTTTTCTTGTCAACATGACATACAATTTAAGGGTGTCAATAAAACTTCAGAAGATGATTCTGATGAAAAAGTAATAAAATCTCCTTTGACAGGCTTGTAAACTGTGGGTAACAGAGCAGGTCACTACCCGAGACAGGGACAAAACTAAAGTCTCTCAGCTCCTGCCCTTAATGATAAAGTTGAACATTTATTTCCAGCATTGCCTCTGGTGTAACAATGGTGTGCAACTCTATAATCCTGAAGTAGCCAACTCCAGCCTTTTCACAGCCCACCTGTTAAAACAAACTACATGATGCCAGGACAAGAGCAATGGTTCAAGATGCAGGGCTGTTTTGGGGCTCTATGGGGAAGTCATGCCAGTCTATGGTTAGTCCACAGATTTCTGCAATCAGCTGTCTGTATATCATCTCTAACGTCAAGTGCTCTGAAGTTAACTTTGAGCAGGCTCTGCCAGCTGTGTGGTGCCCATGGAAACTGAGCTTAAACTGCTGTTTTATACTGGTATGGATGTATTCAAGATAACAAAGCCCAAAGCACCAGATTAAATAGAGAGAGGACACAGAAAACATTAGCTAGAACACAACCTGGAAGGCACAGCTCCAATGTTGGGGCACACGCGCCACAAGAGACATCCAAGATGAATACAAATGGCACAAAAGCTTTGCCTGAAGACCTCCACATGGGAGCAGACATGACAGGGGATGGGATGCAGTACAGCATTCCCAATCCTTTTAAAGAAATTTTAGTACCATACTTGGGATTTCTGCTTCTTCCTTCCATCCACTTTAGAGCATCCCAGCCAAGCAGAGGTGTGGCAGTGCTGACCACATCCAATGGTGCATTACAGAAGTTTTACTGGCACTCTTTTGGAATGAACCACATCTCCTGGCTCAGGATCACACTGACAGGCCCATTTCCCCCCACATTCTAGTAACACATGCATTTCCTATGCACAACAAAACTGCAGAGCAAAAGCTCCCAGAGGCTTTAAATCTTTAATCTCTTAAGTCACCTCTAAACTGCTTATCTCCATTAGCAATCTGGAATGCACAAGTTACCTGTCTCAGAGTGAAGGGGAATTAAGTAAAGCAAAGTCTTTCGGTAGATGACAACAGGAAGCTTTTTGCTTGCTTTGCTGCGATTTTCCAGACATCTCCTGCCGTCATTTCCTCCAGGCCTGCCTGAAGATCTGCACCTCTGGAAGTCCCCAGAAATGCCCACCGCCACCCCCAGCACATCCCAGCTCAATCTGACATACAGCATCAGTTGATTTTCTGCTCGACCAGAGTCAGTGCTCATAAAAGCTAACCATCTCTCCTAGGCCAGCAACTGCTGAACTAACTGCACTTGCAATTAAATTCCTCTTAGCATGCATCCTGCTTTGTGGAAAAACTAATAACCTGCTGATGACTTATGCAAATGAGCAGTGGTCCATGCCAGGGAGAACATGATTTCAGAATCAGCCAGGAAAAGACATTTCCACTGTGAAACGGGACTTGCCAGCACTCACATAATCAGCCCCAGAACACAGGATGGTTGGCACTGGCACATCTGCATCTAGCCTTGCCCCCTTCAATGTCTTCCCTTCGTTCCACTGCACATGTCTTCTCCCTCATCCTTATTAAACTCTGAAGAGCAACAGACTCAAGCAACATTTGCCTTACAATCAGGCATTTGGTAAGAAATACCAATTTCATTAAAATATGAGTGGTGCTTATGGGACAGGAGTCCCACAAGTGCCACAGTTGTCTGGTTGCCCCACCAAACAAGCTCTTACTCTTTGTATATAATAAAGAAATGAGGAAAACATTGGCAAAATCTCTTCCCTTGCCGTCCTAGTTACAGGAAATCCCTTGTCTGTTTGCAGTACAATACAGTTGGGTCCTGCTGATTAAGAACCCAGGCACAGCTACCTTGCTATATGCCGGTAACAAATCTGTAATGAAGTGTTGGGGCAAGGCAGAGGGATGCCATAAAAGAGAATTCCAAGAGCTACAAAACAGGCTGCGGGTGCTTCCCGAGAGGTTGTCAAGGCCAGGTTCATATCTTCTCTCCAAAATGGATAAAGTCATAAAGTTTAGACCATTATACTCAGCACATCTGTCACTCTCCATCTATAAGATTTGTAGAGTCTGGAGCTCAATTCACAGCTCAGAGACTTCTGACTCCTCCATTCCCCTGGGGCTCAATAAACACTCACTGCTCAGCTCATTTACCCTACCCAGGCTCTGGGGGATGAATTCCCACACAGCCTCCTGCAATTGCCCATGACCTCAGCCAGACTCAGTGCTCACCAGCACCAACATTACCATCTCCAGAACGCTCAGGCACACAGGGCCAGCCTCACAGCTCGGAGAAGCCACCATACTTCCCAGGTGTGTTTGGGGTTCATGGGCACTTGCAAGTGCATCCTGTCATTAATCCATTCTGCCTGTCTCCTCTAGCAAGAAGCTCTACTTTACTTTCAGGGCTCTTTCTGCACAGGATGCAGGCAGCAGGACTGGAACAAAACCGTGTGCCCATAAATAAAGCTAATGACACAAATCTTGCTGCTACCCGCTTGATCCTTAACTTTTTTTTTTCCTCCTCTCATTTTTTATTAATTTGATAATACTTTTGCTTCTAAAAAAACATGGACTGGCCCTGTCCACATGCTGGTAAGAGCTGAAGAGCCAGGCAAGGCAGTCACATTGCTTTTGAAAACCCAGTTAGTGTTTCCTTACTGGCCTGCACTGAACCAAGAGGGAATTCCCTGGGAAGATCAGAGCTGCTTGGCATGGTGCTGCACTGATCACCAATGCACAGAGCTGGCAGAGATCCCCTTGCCAGGTCCCACACAGTTCCTGAAATGCTTTCTCCATACCAGGTGAAGACATCAAAAAAACCACTCACTGCTTATTTCAGATTAGGTCAAATAAAATGTTTCAACTGTGTTTTACTTCATTTGTTTGAGTTTTCCTTCAGAAATTTGAGCTGTTCCAAACTGAATTAAATTTTTCTTCCATTTTCAAGATATCTAAACCAAGAATTTTAAAATTGGAAAAAGGGCAAGGAATTTTTCAGGACTAAGAAGCTTTTGAAATCAGTCCTTTCCTAGAAAAACAGTTTTCATTTATGAATGGACTTTTTCTGTTCAAAAAGAAGTGTTTGAGTAGAAAAACTCCATTAAGCACAACTTCCTACTTCAACATCAATTCCAAATCTAACTCTGGGAAACAAGATCTTCATTACTTTCCCTAGAGAGAAGACAGAATAAACTGATCTGCTTTCATCTGGGAGAAGAGTTTGCTGTGAGGACATTCCCCCATAATGTATATATTCCAGCCACTTGTTTATTTAAAAATTATGTAGTTCCTGTGAAACCAAATGTTCTCTATTTAATAGCTTAAGCAATAACTCATAAAAGCCAAATTCAGTAGACTGCATGTTATTAAGAAGTAGGGATCCAGATGGCTAGCTGAGGTCAAGCTGAGGCCAGCATGCCCATAAAAAATACACACTTGTGTGTTCTTATGAAAGTGTAGGGTTTTAGTAAAAATGGGAGTGTTTTCCTTTTAGAGCACTCATTTCAGATAACCTAGCTTACTTTAATAAAATATCCTAGATCTTTCATAAAGTTCAAAATAACTAGAAGCTGCCAGGAGTGGGAGACTACATTATCTGTTCAGGAGGAACTGTGGCTTTTTCCCCCCCACATACTTATAAAATAATGCAAACTTCTAACTACTGTTCTAAGTCAGAAGCTGTGTTGAGGTTCCCGCAGCAGCTCAAGGGTCTAAAAAACCTACAGACATGAGTCCTGCCTCCTCTTTCACAGCCATCTGCTCTGTTCAGCTGAGCCTGTGACAGCTGCTGCCTGTAGCTGCAGAGGATGTGTCATCCTTGACTGCTTCACAAAGCTTAGGAGGCCGATTTTGAGTGCTGAGGTCTGTGCTTCCCGGCCACTGTGGGTAATACACACATTGGGTAATGCACACATCAAACAGGGCAGGAATCACCACTGCCTGTCACCGCCCACATCTCACCACCCACCTCACAGGGCACTTGGCTTTCAGACCATGAATTTGCAAATCCAAAGGCAACTTTCAGCATGTTATGGAGAGTTTGAGCATCAGGCAACATCCAGTCAATGTGAAAGGCTTTGGTTCCAGTTTGAGATGGGATGGTGAGCGCTGATCTGTTGAGGTTTCCCCACCTGCAAGGTGAAGCCCCGCACCTCTCCACAGGCTTTGCCCACAGTTATCCCAGGGTAAGAAGGTGTCTGTGCCATGGGGATTCAGTTGGATACTGACAATTCCCAACACAGGACTAATTAAGAGCTGATAACATTGTGACATGATACTGGTGCATGATGAGGCAGTGAAATAGAAACCACAGAAAGTTCAACAGCTCTGATGTGCTCTCAAATCCCTATGGTAATATCACCTTTCCTCCTCTGAAAATCCTGGTGTCAGAGAGTGCAGAACTGAGACGAACTCCCCACGAACATTAACTGCCAGCATCACAGGAGGCACGGATTCTACTGCTGGCCCAAATGCTTGCAGCTCCTCCTCTCAATTTTTTATTACCTTTTCTCTGATAATTCACTTTATTTATGAGCAATTCAAAAGTGTGTTCCATTATTACACTTTAATTGGCTGACAATTAAGCAAGCAGGCAGTGCTAAGGAGATGAGAAGCCATGGCATAACACAGTAGAAAGCATTAGGATGCCTTATTTCCTCCCTCAAAAAAACCCCTGTATAATGCATCTGAAAACTCTTATTTAGCAAGTGGCAAGCCAACCAGAAAAGCTGAGCAATTACAGATTTCTAGCTTCTTGAAAGTTAATCCCTGTAAAGAAAATCATTATTCTCTCTCAGGACCCCATGCTTCTGATCGTATCAAAACGCATTAAAATAATTCTGTACCCTAAGCTGACCAATCTCAGGAAACAATTTACAGGCTGAAAGCTGTACTTCACTTGCTGCGAAATACGTAAGCACCAGGCTGCATTAGTTAGTCACAGTGCCATGCTTTCTCCAATAAAAGACAACACTGATGGGAACACTTTTATGAAGACAGAATAGGTCAAAAATAGTGTTTTGATTTAGGATTACGAACTTTATGGATCACAGCAAAGCCATTAACATCAAATACCTGTTAGAACAATTTTTAAAACAAATATTTTACTCCATAATTTACATAGCAAGCTTACTTCTTTTTTAGAACTAGCATGTAAAACTTAGGGATCTTTCAAAACAGAAGCTCATTATTCAGAAGCACATAATAGTTCCCTTAAAACACTGTGGTTTGTTACAGAACCACCTTAATAAGGATTAAAGAAAGTGACTGAAAAAAGGTTACTGACCCATTTGACCACAAGGACTGCAGCCTTCTGTAACAAAGGATGTGGGGTACTTTAGCACAATGAGACCTCGTGCCAAACCATTCACAGATAGTGTGGGAAGTCTTAAAGAACACTCAGTTATATAGTGACCAGCACTTCTGCTCACCTGGCAAATAATTCTCTTTACATTCCCAATCCACTTTCAATTCACACATTTGAAAATGAATTCCAAGATCTGAAGACTTTACACAGCAATAGAAAGCTGTTTAAAAAGATTCATGTACAGCAATAAAAAACACAATAAGGAGGATCTCAATTTCTGCACTGATGCATTTGCTAACAAAATTTATACTTTCTATTTGGAGGCTATTATAATTTAAAACCTCACCCAACAGCTCAAAAATTATTTCCATAAATGTAAAGACATACTAGATGTCCTTGAAAGAAGATGATGAGCCATACTGCTTAGGGATATAACGTGATGTAGTAATGGTCTTACTTTCAACTCCAGAATCGTGTTGTGCCCATTACATCACATGCAGGAAGAAGTGACAACACCTGCAGTCCTTGGTCCAAAGTTCAGGGATTGCTCCTGGGCGAACGCCTGTCAGACAGGGCTCTGCTCAGGGCAAACTTCTTCACTGGAAAAGCATAAAGCAAGGTGAGTGATATATCAAAATCCCCTCAGCCAAGAGGAAGAGCAAACTTCCATGGATGTTGTGCAGAGGTAGAAAACCCTGCACGTGCTCCTAGAACTGAAAGAGGCAGCTCTTCCTGTACCACTAGATTCCAGCAACAGATTAGCCAGTCAGCTCTCAGTGCTGCCAGATACCATATCCAAGGGCACAGAACCGCTGCTGGAGTCAGTTTGTACAGCCCTGTCCATCCTGAGCTCAGGCTGAGCCCCATCTCACCTAAGGACTCAGCTCTGCACTGCAGCTTATGGAGCCAAAGCAGCTCAAGCGTTTCTACTTGTCTATCTCAGGACCAGGGACTAAGGGGTGTGAACTCTGAGAAAAAGATTTTCCTTTCAACCACAGGGCCTGAAAGACATTATTTTTTCAGCAGACTGCCTTTGAGTTCTCTATCACACAGTTCCGTCAGCTCTGAACTGTCGGAGCGAGTCCAGAGGAGGGACTACAAACTGATAAAGGAGATGGAGAACCATTCCTGTAAGGAAAGGTTGAGAGAATTGGGAATGTTTAGCCTGGAAAAGAGAAGGCTCCAGGGTGACCTACTTGTGGCCTTCCAATACCTGAAGAGAGCCTACGAGAAAGATGGAGAGACACTATTTACAAGGGGATGGAGTGACAGGACAAGGGGGAATGGTTTCACATGGACAGAGAATAGGTTTAGATTGGATATTGGGAAAAAATTCTTTACTGTGAAGGTGACGAGGCACTGAAACAGGTTGTCCAGAGAAGTTGTGAATGCCCCAGTCTCAGAAGTCTTCAAGGCCAGGTTGGATGGAGCTCTGAGCAACCTGGTCTAGCGGAAGGCAGGTTGGAATTAGATGATCTTTAGGGTTCCTACCAATCCAAATGATTCTGTGATTCTCTGATAATAATCAGCAGAGAAATCACCAACAACCTTGTAGAATCTGATTCTACTTATTCCTAGTTTATACTCAAGTGCCAAGTACATCCTTAGCACATGCAGCCTGTGGATGACAGTGGGACCCCTTACATCTGGCAGTGCCCGTAACTCAGAAAAGGCATTGGTCCTTGAAGAGTTAATAGCCCAATACAGACAAACAGAAGAGACAAAAGAAAACCCCAGTTACTACCATTTACCCAATATTTATGACTCAGAGTCTCTCTGTAATAAAAAAACAACTTGTCCTCTGGCAACAGTGCAGAATATGTTCATATGTAAGTTATACAACAGGAAAGTTATCTTTAGTCTTTGTAACTTGCCTCCTGCTCCTCAGCTGTTCCACGTTTGCCTGCTCCCTGCCTCTGATTTTTGAGGATTATACGTAGAATCATTTTCAAAACCAGTTAAGAACCGTGTCGTATTGTGTCATTATGCCAATTTTTTTTTAAAGATTATGAATTGAGGCCAAGTACGATAAAATGCTTTGCCTGAAAACATGCACAGGATCTATATAGCACATCAGGAAACCACATGCAAG
Organism: Serilophus lunatus; assembly: GCA_013399895.1. Classification (NCBI taxonomy): domain Eukaryota; kingdom Metazoa; phylum Chordata; class Aves; order Passeriformes; family Eurylaimidae; genus Serilophus; species Serilophus lunatus. Next base: position 138,304 of record VXBA01003325.1, read on the forward strand.
ATTTTTGGAGTTTCAATCCAAGCTCTAATGACAGAATCACTGCTCCTGCTTATCTAAGGGCTCTAGTCTTTATATGCAGAAACAGATCACATGGGCCATAGGCCTGAAGTTTATCTTAAGTTCATTTAAAAGCACCAAACATTATTCAAAGGAAAACGTTTGACCTTTTGTGACATGTCTCTGAAAGGAGCTTTCATGCCTGCTGCTCTGAGGTGATTAGAAGACAAGGTATTTTGGATGCAAACTGAGAAATCCCTGAGGTTTGCATTTCTTTTTCTCAGGCATTAAGAAACAGGATTTTTCAGGGTTGTATTGGTTTTCCTGTGGCCAGGTTTTGGTGGCAGTGGGGGGGCTGAGGGAGAGGCTTCTTCTTCGAGAAGCTGCTGGAAGTTTCCCCATGCCCAGGCTGGGCCCGCTGCTGACCAAGGCCAGGCCAATCAGTGGTTGGCAGAACGCCTCTGTGATAACATATTGAAGAAGGAAGAAAAAAAAAAGTAGTTGGAAATGAAGATGGCTGCCGGAGAGGAGCAGGGTGAGAGCCTGTGAGCAACAACGCAGACACCAAGGTCAGTGCAGAAGGAGGGGGAGGAGATGCTCCTGGCGCCGGAGCTGAGATCCAGCTGCAGCCCATGGGGCAGACCATGGTGAAGCAGTGACCCCCTGCAGCCCATGGAGGAGCACAGGAGTGCAGAGATCCACCTGTAGCCCGTGGAGGAGCCACGCCGGAGCAGGTGGATGCTGGGGAAGGCTGTAGCCCGTGGGAGACCCAAGGTGGAGCCGGGTCCTGGCAGGGGACTGTAGCCTGTGGGGAGAGGAGCCCACTTGGAGTAGGATTCTCCTGTTAGGATCCGTGGCTCGTGGGGCCCACGCTGGAGCAGCCTGTGCCTGAGGGACTGCACCCTGTGGAATGTCAGCCATGTGGCAGCTGTGGGTGAAGGGCTGCTGCCCATGGGATGGACTCTCGCCGGAGCAGTTTGTGAGAGGAACTGTATCCTGTGAGGGATGGACCCCATGGAATGTGGCTGGAAGGACTCCTCTCCCCAAGCAGCGGCTGAGAACAGCAGCTGAGCACAGCAACACCTCCCCCCCACCTCGCCTTTTCCCTTGGCCGCTGCGGGAGCATAGGTTGGATGTAAGAAGGAGGGGGTGGGGGGTAAAAGGTGTCTTTTAGTGTCTCACTCTTAGCTCTGATCTTGTTAGTAATAAATTTGATTATTATTCTCACATAGAGTCTTGTTTTGCCTGTGACGGTGATTAAGAAAGAATCTGTTGTAGTCCTTATCATGAATAACGAAACCTCTCGTTATATTCTCTCTCCTCTATAGCTGGGCAAGGGGGAGTGAGAAGGTGGCTGTAGTGGGCCCCTGGCACTCAGCCCGGGTTAAACCACTACAAGGGTTTTGTAGGAATTTGGGAAATGCATGAAAACAGGAAATGAGCAATGAAGTACCAGGGAGCTTTGTCTGGCCCCTCTTTCCTCTTGCTGGTAACAAGGCCCACTCTTCTCCTTCAAAATGCTGAAGGGCACTCTCCATCTCTATACTTACCAAAAAAAGTTGCCTGGAGACTGAGGGAGGCAACAGCCAAACTGGAATTGTGGAAGGAATGAAAACCTTGTTCAGTTACCTGATACAAATGGACAGCCACTCCTTATTCCAACTTTCCTTCTGAACACACACTAGGCCATTTTGCTGAACACCAGCTTCTCCACCAAAAAGAAGGCACACACCTACCTCCTGGTCTGGCCACAGGATGGTATGTTTTCCCTCTGCTGCTGAATGAGGACCCAATCAGACAAGGAAGGAGAACATGGCCTCAACATTTCATCACCACTACAGTACTTGTTTATGGCAGCAGAATTGTCAGTACTCTTAGAAACTATAAAGCACCTGAACTGAGCCCCCTTGAGGTAAATCAGACAGTAACAGCCTTTATTAAGGTTTCACTCCTTCAGACCTCTTGTACCCATACATTTAGTGCAAATTTTCTCATAGCCTCTTATTACTGAGCTGGCCCACTTCCCAGAAAACATATGCCATGTGAAGTCGCTCACCCCAAACTGCTACAAACCAATTAAAACAGTTTTCAAAATGAATTGCCTTTTGGCTGAGCATATTTTTGTGAAACTGTGTTTTGCTGTCCTTATTGACTGTCAGTCTTGCAAGACCCCAGTCATGGGGGCATTAACCCAGAAGTACTTGAAGGAATACCTACAATCTTCCTTCCTCTGGCCAAAGAGCCCAGAGGTGAGTGTTGCAGGCTGTGCCATATCCCAGCTTAATGGGTAAGTGGGAGACAGAAATTAAGATTGAGAGACAGAAGTTGAAACGCCTCTTACCAACAACTAAGCGCAGTCTGACTTACAAAGGCAGAACTACAACATGGTGCTCTTCACTCAGGGGAAAAAATATAGGTGAGAGAAGAAGCTGCCACCAAAATAACACTACCAAAAATGTGTGTCTGAATTCTGTAGAGACATATGGTGTCCCAATCACAGGCTCCACCAGAAGTAAATACGGACACAACTCATCCTGAACATGAGTGACAGTGGGGTCAGAGTCTGGAAAGCAGAAGACAGAATGAATCCCCTGTAACTCAAAATATGTGCTCAGTGTCACAAAATAAATAATCAATTTGCATTAATTAGGATATATCCTCCTGCTGTCACACAACCTCTACTTGAAACTGTACAGCTGGGTGATAATAACCCCCTGTGTACCCAGTAATTACTGGACAAAATGACTTAGCTATATTCTAGTATCTCATTGGCTCACTCTGCAAACTTAGCCAGGGTATTTTCAATTCACATGGAGATAGGAGACAACATACTTTAGTGACAGCTTCACCAAAAACAGCTTGAAAAGGTGAAGATAATTTAACCAAATAGGCCAAAACCTCAAGGAAACAAACAAACAAAAAAGAAATGCTGAAATAAAGATTGAGCACATGCTTGATATCAAAGTAACAGTTTAAAGTACAAAAATTCTACTACAGAACGATCTCCTGTGTGTGTACTTGTAACAAATTTGCTTCAGCTATTTTCAGTTGTTAACAACTAACGATGAAACAGTCTCACTAACTTCACTCCACATAGCTGTTTTAATACTAAGAGACCAGTGGGTGCTTATATATCCTGATGGGTTGGAAGAGAGGACCTATTCTTTTGGAAAAACTGCATGTTGTGAATTACTTGTTCCAATCTTCTTACTCCTAAGAAAAATAACTGGCTAAAAGAAACAAAAAAATCCACTCTAATCATGCTGCTTGCAGAAAAAAAACCCTAATAATTTCTAAGATGTTCTGAAATCCAAAAGCATGTACAAGGAAGCTAAAAGCCATTCCCAGGGTCTGCACTGTTTCCACAGTGCTAATGAACCCTATACTTTATACCACACACACACATCCTTGGTGGAGAACATATGTAGGGACTTGTTCCCCTGGGATTTCCATAGATGGAAAACGTAAATAACACAGAGAAAAGAACTACGCAGTTGGAAACAGTGCCCTAATTTTGACAGAATATGCTTCAATGTACTGTTTGCAACCAGTCAATAAAACCACACAAATCCACTTGAATGGAGAAAGCAAAGCATGTAAATTTAATTTTTAATGTTGAGCCCACACAACCAAGTGTGTTGCTATTAAACCTCTCATAAGTAACAATTTATTTTAAACAGCCTTTTTGGTATTTTCCCCCCACCATTCTTACCTTTAAACATTCAGCTAAGTCCATCACAGTTACTGTTGAAGTATTCATTATTATGTATATTAATTAAAACATCTTCATTTGCATAAGCATAGCATATACCTAAACACCCTCACATTTGCACCCCGACTACATCATATGCAGTAATGTATGGGCTGTCATTATACCAATTTGCTATTTTGATCAACCAAAAAACAGATACCCCCAGCAAAATGCTGAGAGTTTTCCAGATGTAAGCATCACAGTACTACCCATGACAGTAATGAGCACTTTAGAGAAAACGGCAGTTTGGGAACTAAAGCAAGCCAAAACTCTCTCATCTCACTGTAAGTGAATAATTAGAAAGTGAATTTTAGTACTTAATATTAAACAATAAATTCTCCCATCCTGTCAACATTACTAACCTCACTTTTCAGCATAAGGCCAGCCCCTGCAAAAGACTGCGGTGACAATTCCAATTAACTTTCCTCATCTTCATCTCACAAGTTACGTGTTAAAAGACGCATGTTTACTCTGTATTCTCCCTGAACAAAACTGACTGCAGTGGACATGAAGTGGTGTTCTAAGTCAAGCAGATGGTGCCATCTCAACTCCAGTTTGTACAAGTCACTCTGCCCTTCCAATTGGCACCTGACAGGCCTTCCCCCTCAGATCCTGCCTTGCATGCTGCATACAGGCTGCCTCTCCTTCCCTTAGCAGTGGAAGGGAATGCAAAGAGCCACTGTCCTCACCAGCAAACCTCAGCAGAAAAAGCCCCCACTAGCAAGAGCAGCCCTTCTCATGTCAGTACCTAAATTAGCCCAGTGCACTCTGCCGATGAAAGCAGCTCCTTAGGGGCCCGATCTAAAACCCACTGAAGCTGATGGAAGTTTTCACTTGGGTTTCAGCAGGCTTTGAACCGTGTTCTGTTGCTGGCATCACGCACTTCTTACAAGAAACACAATAGGAAGAGAGAGACAATCTGTTCCAATACAATCCAGCGTTCCCCTGACCTTAGGAAATGGTGGTCATAAGGATCAGTTTGTTACATCAGGAGTGTCCAGGACCCGAGAGGTGGTTTCAGGAGCCCATCATAAGCTGATTTTACAGCTGTGGTGCACAGTGCAACAACAGCTATCAGCTGAAGAGACACAGTGGCAACATGGGCATGTTCTCAGAGGAAGCATCTGTTTCACTCTTGGATACAGTCATGCACAGAGGCAGTTGTAGGAGAGTATTTGGCACTATGGACATCACTTCCAGTTTGTATCCCTCTCCCAGGGAGTGAGTTATCTTCCAAAAGGGAATTAAAATATCAAACCTGAGACCACGCAGATCACTGTCTCCCACTGTGGTAAGATACCAAATAGTTCTGTCGTAACACCAAAACCTCTACAAACCAAAGAGCCAAAAAGACTGAAGAGGGACATGATTCCAGAATGAAGGAAACTGTATAATTTCTTGGACATATAATAAAGAAAGTGCACATTTGTTTCATTATCCATAGCTCTTTGATACATGTATGGGTCAAATGGCACAGGTTTTGCTTTCAGTCATGCCTTCAAGAACTGACTACACACGCACACACACACAAATTTACTCCATGCCACAGCAAGATTAGATGATTCGGGAAAGAGGACAATCGCCAGGAAGATGAAGACGTGTATTAAAGTGAGGAGTTCAGTAGTTAAATCTCAGCTCACTGAGGAAGTGTAGAAAAAATAATAGGGAGTTCATCACCTTGAGTCCAGGAGCATTTCTCTTTTCCTGGCCTTCAGTATCAACAACTGCATCTTTATTAGGCCAGGAAACAACTAAGTCCAGGTCCTCTGGTAACTCTGCCTTGGCATAATCAAATAGGACTCAGGTGCCTATGTGAGTTTCATACAACATAAGCTGTACAATGAACCTTTGGCCCTAACAGCAAGTTTTGTGATTTTTAAGCGGTTAAAATGTTCATTTCTGGTGTTTTGAATGCCATAAATAAAAGCGTTTGCCATTTCTGCTTAGAGAAACAATTGCTAGGCTAGCGCCCTGTCATGGGGCACCACGGGGTTTTGCTTGCTGCAAAAACCAGAGAGCAGTCACTTGGCTCTTTGCATTTACCTATCTACAGCACATGCCCGCAGCAATGCCTTCAACCTATGAATCTTCTGGGAGGATTGCAATCCTTTTGCTCCGCTCCTGGCAAGTGACTGACCTAGTCACTACAGTGTATCAAGTTAATACGGGATATACGTACAGGCTTTAGATAATTATACAAATGCATATACTTTAGGTAGCTACTTAAGAACCTCCAGGTATATGAAGGTTTTGGGGTTTCTCACACATTTTCTAGGTAAGGAAAAGTAATGTAGTCAGCTGTGAGAGCAGGAATTAAATTACGCATCCCAAGTTACAGAGCAATCAGTGAAAGATCTAAGAGAAAACTGCCTTCATGCAAGCAATTTTGTGTAACAGCACCTAGAGAACTCTTAGGCGCCGTAGAGTCGCCCATTACATAAATTACTTAAAATCTATGGACTGCTTCTTCATCTCCAACCTCTTCTTCTCTCCCTTTCCAGAAACTTCAACTGATACCAGAAAAGCCACATGAAAACACTGAGGCTTACAAGGATCACCAGCTGCACAAATGCAGCCTAAAACAACAAAAACCAAACATGAAACAGTAAAGTGGGGAAAACCCTAAACGCAAGATGACCCAAGCAGTAGTCAGGAAACATGCAACTGCTGCTGGACAAACTCCAGGCACCCATTCCTGCAGGCACCCAGCAGATGTGCCAGCAGGCTCCCTCAGCAGGACTGAGACGGTTGTGCTGCAAGGCCTGGAAACAGCTGTCTTCCTAACATTTTACATATACAATACAACGTGCTAGAGGGGAGAAAGTAAGTCAAGGCTTTAGCTTGAAGTTGTCTGTTTTCGCCAATCCATTTTTTTTTTTTTTTTACCCCTTAAGGGTAGCAATTGTTCCATTGGTTTGTACTTAAAAAAGTGTACTTAGTAACTCTGAATATATTTTCATACGTGCAATTGTGTTGTCTCACTGTTCCCACACCAGTTTCCCAACTCTCAAACTGTTTTATTCAGTGTGCTATAATTACTCACATTTTCTTTTACAATGGCCTGACTGCCTTGTAGCTGCTCCTTTGTTTTACTTAAGCGAGAATGCAGCAGTTCCACAGCCTTTCCTTGTCCCATCCTAAACGCAAATGGTGCTCAGAGTGGTGAGGGCAGGAGGAATGAAGGTTCATTTTCTATGACTTGTTATTCATTGCAACAGAACAATTCCAAAGCCACACCAGTAGCCAGTCTCAACAAGAATTCTAAAAAGAAAAGCACCTTTCTCTTCCCCTCCCTCCTCTGCCACCTTTCTTTCTGGTTGATAAGGTGGGTTTTTTCCAAGACACTCGCTCCTGATGAAGCTTTGCAGATAGATGCTTCCCCTCCAAACAGCAACCTTCCTGCAAGGGACCCCGGGCACACTGTAGCTGTAACAATGAGCACCTGAAATGAAATACTCTCAGTTACACTGTTTAGCCTCCTGATATTCCTGTCTACCACCATCACTAACTCCTAAGCCCAGGCACAGCATCATAGCAGTGTCTCCTTTAGGATATATTAAGAATGCATTTATGCAGGGCTTATTGGGGCACTTCAAACATTTTGCAGATGCTCAAAAGATCTCTAAGGGACAAAGGCTAGAAATGGGAAAAAAAAAAAGATGAACACGTAACAGCAAAGACCTCAAAATCCAATTGTTCATTAACCCACTCGTGTACCAACCATCTCTCAACTTTCACTTCTGGTGAATGAAGCAAGGTTCTAAGAGTTGTCACGTTTCACGTGCTTGTGGACTCTCACCAACCTGTACAGGACTTCAAAGTGAGCTAAGGTTCCATTCAGTTTTGAATTCACAAACGTGCAGTGACAGGGCAATTCAGTCATCTCTAGTCTCTGCACAACCACAGGGTTACCTGCAGGTCTCCAGAGCACAACAGTAGGGAAACACCTTCAACGGCAACAAGGGAATCCTGAGCTCACCTAGGCTTAACCTCTGCCTGGGGACAACAAACATCTCCAGAAATCTTCCAGAATATTCCTGTTTTCTTGCACATATTAAAACTCTCATGACAGTTTGTCAAAGGGAAGATTGTCACTTGGCATTTCAGTGCTGGAAGACTTTTGAAAAGTCTTGTTGATGTTGAGGGCACCTAGATAGAACAGATCAATAAAACACGAACAGAAAACTCACTCCTACTCCCACCTGCACGCAGTGCTGCAGATCTCCTGCAGCTGCTGCACATAATTGGATTTGGACTTGGTCCAGAGAGGCAAAGACCTCCAGTTTGCTCAACTGCCACGCAGACAGTGGAACCAACCACCAGTGTATGAATCAATACCATCTTCTGACAGCAGGTAAGCAGACTGACAGGCATGCACACTGGCACAACATTGTCTACAGTGTGTTACACGTTTGCCACTACACTTTTATTCCTGTTAGCAAAACTTCAAACCTCTGAACTCTTGCTAGCAAATTTTTGTACAGTTCCCTGAAGTATCTTCCATGGCCAATGCTTGTTCTTGAAATCCTGCTTTTTTCCCTCCCCGTCTCCTAATATAAAAAAATCATAACACAGTTTGGCTTTCAATGCTTAATGCTTCAGCTTTTGTTCATATGGCTACTATCTTCTGCTTAAAGCAAAGTGCCCTATTTAAGTGCTGCAATTAATCAGGATGATAAATGCTGCAGTGAGGCCCCTGCTATCAATCATATTTCTTGTGCAGAAAGGCACTCACGTCAAAAAGAGGGGAGGAAAGGCTCATTTAACACTATTGTGGTAAGATTATTTTCTGTTAAGCAAAGTGGCAGCTCCTTTATCCAACAGCGGGTGCAGGCTGACCAGCAGTTTAGAGACCTAGTAAGAGATGGTTAAACATATTAATAATAAAACAAAGTTATCCTGTGTGAAGGAGGACAGATGGCAGCCACACAATAGCCATCAAGTCTATTTAAACAGATAAGTAGTCTTGCTACGCCCCCCCCAGCTCTAGATATGTGCTGATTCAAAGACTGGCTCTTGTCCCATGCAGCTTTCTAGCCTGAAACAGGTGCAGAGGTCATGCTTTTTCCTTCCATGCTCTCATTTAGAAATCTGCCCATTCTCACAGTCAAGCACGACAAGCAGAGCCTGAGACAGATGCTCCTGCCCAGCAGCAATAAGCTACACCTCTGTGCCTTGCAAATACATGCTCCAGACCCAGGGGCAAAGCAGCACAGCCCTGAGAAAGGCAGAGGAACACTGCACTGGAAACACGGCAGGCAGCCTGGCAAGCCCAGCACTGCCACGTGTTTCTGAGACAAGATGCCATGGATGGCAGAGGGCCACATGAGCAATGCCTACTTCACTTCAGAAATATAGACTTTCTAAACAGACAGAATCAGTGGCAGATACAGGAAAAAAGGACCAGAAAACCCCAGCGTCAGCCAGGACGGCCAGAGCAGGCTGCGGTGAATTTTGAATCACATGGAATTGGTGAAAGACTTAATTCCACTAAGCAGCCAAGGGGCTCAGATCCAAGGCTCATTTCTGCTACGGAAAGCATTTTACCAAAAGCAAAAGGTGCTGATGAGCCTGACAAACCACCAGCCAGAAACAAGTGGAAAAGCTGCAAGGCAGGCATCAGAGTGGGGGGGGCTGGTGAGACAGATCATCTCAGCAAGTTTCTGTGAAGTCTGATGGGCCCTTCCCCCACAGACACTGCAAGACTGGGGCTTTTAATATTGCTGGGATTACTTCAATCCATAGGCCTAACCTTCCTACAGCAAACTTGCACAGATGGAGTGCTACTGTCTTCCTGCTATGAGCTGGCCCATCCACCACAGCCTGGCCAGTCAGCACTTCACACATGGCCAGCAGATATGGCTCCTTCCAGGGGCTGAGGGCTCTGCTTCCCACCTTTGCGACATCCTGCACTACTTCATCTTTATAGATAGCCCATTCCTGATGATCTCGGCAACCAGCACTGCTGGGAAATGAAAATTAGTTCAGTTCTCATAAACTCTCGTGGCTGTAAATCCTAAAAAGCCTTTTTAAGCTTTGTCATAACATGACTTTCTTTCCTATGACACAGTTTATTATACAACTATTTCTTTCCCTTGTTTTAAGAAGAAATGGAGCAGAACTGCAAGAAAGTGTATTAGCACCATAACATGAATCCAAAGGTGGGAACTTTTTTTTTTTAACTGAATGCACATGAACAGTTTGAGCCCCTCATTATATTTAATAAACTATTCAAAATAGAACATCTGCTGGAAACAAGAGATTCACATCCGGGACTATCTTTCAGTGAAAGCCTAGCATAAGGCTTTTCAAGTCAATTCAACAAATGCTACAGTAAGAGCATTTTAAAAATTATTGCAACAATTTTAGCTCAGTAATGGCATTTCAAAACACTAAATAACCTTTCTGTCTGACAAGACAGAAACAATCCCTTTGACAGATGTAGAAAGCTAAAAAAAAAACCAAAAAACCAACACCCCAAAACATCCCAGACACTAGAGTTTTATACAAGTAAAATTCTGGGTGACTGTCAAAAGGTACACTTCTTTCTTCCCCTTATAATATCATGGATTTATAGTCTACTTTTCTGTATTCTGTATGATCATGCACACACACATATATACATATACAGACCAAACTCATATTTGGTTACAGAAAGAAGCTGATTCATTCCAGGAATTGGCTTGTCCACTTTATTCCAACACACCTCATAAAAATATTTCTAACTCTAGCACTTCTTCACTGATATTAGATAGAAGAGTTTGTTTTGGTATTTCTCCTGCCTATTTCGATACTGCCAAAAGGTATTTTATAGGTAAAGACAGTGCTACTACAAGGGCTACTTGTAATAAAGAGAGTTCCAGAAAATGCCAACATGAACACTACCAAAATGTAGGTGAATGTGAGGACAAAGATGCAATGATTTGACTGTATCCCCTTCTGTATGTCTAATTGCTTTTTTCCAGTCTTCAATCCAAAGATTAAATTTCTGTATCTCCTACAGAAACGAGAAACGACAGCATGCAAAAAAGGATCTAAGCTTTGCTCAAGCTGTAAATATCACCCTGAAGTGAAAGTTACAAGACAACAACACTGAAAGTCACAGGACTACACCACAATAACAACATAGTTCGTCAGTCAAACACTCCCAAGTATCCACCTAACCAGTTCCATGTACTTAGGGCCATCCCACCACATTGAACTAACAGGTCTATGAAGATGAAAATCACTGACTACCCTGCTATAACACCCTCCCACCCACTGCACACCTTGGAAAACACAACTCTACGGGCACAAGAGAATGAATGGGAACCAGCAAGATGCTCAACCATTCAGAATGACAGCTCCAGGCAGACGCAGAGAACTTCTGTCCTTTGGTGGTATTCTTGTTTTGTTTCGGTTTTTGTTTCTTTGAGGTTTAATTCAAATATTCTTCAGTGAGTTCTTTCGGGGAGTTATTCTTGGCTTGCCAACTGTGAGCTGCATGGATGTGCTACTTGTACCATGGAGCACCATTTCCATCCCTCCTGCTCTAAAATTAATCACTGAAGTGCTCAAGTTCCCCGTTTGTGAGTAACGCACACATTGGTAGTCAAAGTTTTTACACACGCTGACTGGGTTTAAAATTGTAAAATTACTTATAGTTGCTGAACACATCAGTCTTGAATTTACCCTTTGCATAATTAATTCCACAGGTGCTTGATGAAAGACATTTTTACTAATGGACACTAAATACCAGGAAACATAAGAATAAGCACATTCATTTAGACACCCAAGGGCATTCTGTGTATGTTGCAGGGAAGGTTGCTGCAGGGAAGGTTCTGCCCACATCTCACTTTGCCCTTACAAGGTCTGCTGTTTTCATCATTCATTACATAACACCAACACTACAATTAATGGCACCAGTTCTTATTTTAATGAATATTAATATGGCTAGCTGTACTGCAGCCATACTTCCTGGCAACTTTCCAAAGAAGAGGACTCAATTCTCCTAGGCATTGCACATCCATCCAAGGGGAAACCAAGCTCCTGCTCAGGGGGACATCAACAGCAGCTATGTAGAGTGAGCCTGTAGCACCAGATCCCAGTGGGTTTTGAGAAGAGATGGAGGCCCCTTTTGTTTTCATAGAGCTATAGGGTGATGGAGGGGGAATCAGGGGTTTATGTCTTGGCTTTCTTTGTTGTCTGAGGTCAGTCAGCACACTACTGAGCATCCCAAGTTGTTTCTTTTTCTTTTATTCTGACTTAAAAAGAAATTACCAGTGCCATCTTGACTCCTTCTTCGGCTTTTGTTGCTCCTTCAGTTTTATCAGCGTGTTGCTAAACCCAAGAGAAGATTACTCAACTGCTGTCCTTTAGAGATTCAGAGTATATAGTGTAGGAGCTGCACACTCGCTCTAGCACAGAATATATTGTAAGTGAGGAGCAAACTGCACTGCGCATTCAATTGCGCCATGTTTCACTTAAAAATGGAAGTACTTGTGTTTCAAATTTCCTATAAACTTCAGAAAGACACAGGATCAACAGGCAGACTACACCTGACTTTGCCAGAAGCCTGGGGAAGTCACCAGAGCAGAACGTCATTAGGTCCCAAGAGCTGATCCTGAGAGCGGCTGAGTCCCTCCACATGTGTCCAGGATTACACTCCACTGTAGCTCCTAGACAAGGCCTGGCAACACAGACTTGCTGGCATACACTTGAACTGCAGCAATACACCAGCCCAGATTTAATTTCAGCTTATCAATACAGGTATCAGCCATCTTGATTCATCTTAAACTGGGTTTATACCCCACTGTCAGCATGGAGGACCCTAATGCCAATCCATCAGCCAGCCAGGCCACCAAAATCACATTAAGAAGTGCTGAGAATGGGTTTGGATCAATGCAAGTAAATCCAAACTTAAACACTTCAAAGATTTCAGGTTAACTGCTGCTACTACAGAAATCCTAAAGGAGTCAGTTCTGCCCTAAATTGTTACACGTTACTGGGTTCGTCCCTTCTCTCGTTCCCACTTCACATGAACTGTTACTGCAGACAGGGTTTTTATGCCTCTGCTTTCAGACAGAAATGAAAACAAGCTGGAGCTATCAGTGAGCTTGCTCCCCAGTGTGCTCACGGTTTGATAAAAAGGAAGAATGATGCAGTGGTACTGAATCCCAGACAGGGCTAGAGTACCCAAAGGCAGAGCCTGATCAATCTCTGCATCCTTACAGCCCTGTGTTTTCCACTCCTGCTGCAGTTTCTCCGTGATACTTCAGTCTTAAGTATTCTAAAAAAACTAGGGGAGGGAGGAGACTGTGGAAAATCCACATAGGCAAGAGAGGCTTCTAACCCTGTGAAATCCCGAGTCAACTCTATTGACATCTTATATTGCAAATTGTCAGCTCAAAAATGCCAATTAAAACCTTCCTGATGCTCAGAGAGGGTGTAAAATAGAGTTGCCAGAGAGCAGCCTGTGCACTGCTGCCAGCCCAGCACTAGACTGCTGACAAACACTACCAGCCCAGCATGAGGATATACAGGCAGCGAACAGTGCTCCTGGCACTCCAGAGCAGGAAGAACTAGATGCTTTCCCCAGAGCAAAAGTGAGACACCAGTTCAGCAGAATTTCCTCTCTACTACACTACCTACGACTGCACTGTGCTGCCCTGTACTTGGAGTCGGCAAGGATTTGTCAAGGAAGTTTCCACAGACATGTGTTGTGAGTTTGTTTCCACATCTGTAACTCCAGCACCTGAAACAGGTGTTGGAGGATGTGCCGCATGCAAGTCCCCAGAGCTGTCCTATGTACCTTTCTCTCCCCAGCCAAACTCCAGGCTACAAATCCCACCATAAGATCGAGTTTTTCAGTATCAAATGGCACAATGCTGAGCAGCAGCAGCACAATGCTTAGGTCCCTCTGGGCATGTGGGCAAAAGCAACTTGGGAACCAGAGAGACACAGACAACACAGGGAGTTTTATACTGACACCTAAATACACATCTCTCCGGTCCTCCCCCACTGCTCTCTATTCTCGTCTCTAGCACTCATGAACCTCTTCTCCTTGATGATGAAAAGAAAGGCACTTAAATGTGACTCATTTTCTTTTAGCCAATCAAGGCACATATTTGCCTTTTTAAGAGAAAATACACACATCAAATAAGAAAAAGAGATTAACCCAATTTACTAACCACACATGCTGAAAAATCACCTTATCACAAGAAAGGGGATGACTCAGAAAACATGTGTAAAAAGCTCCTGTGATTTAGCACTGACTGACACCCAATGTATTAAAATAAACTGCCCATGATTTTTCACAAGCTCCATGCTAATGCACCCCATAAAAACTCAGGGAAAAGCAGCAGTGCATAACTATGTAGAGGCTTCACCTGGTGGCAAATAATGGATTGGAATGAATTGTCCGTCAACCAGGACAGGGAAAGGAAGTTAATCTGCATCTCCAGCCTTTAGGGGAACATTCCAAGCTTGTGAAGCATGAGTCAGCAGCGCTGCTGCTATAGAGGTTTTTTCCAAGCATGCTGCTGGCAACACAGTCTCTGCCTTTCCCAGCTTTGATATGCCAACTAAGCGTCCACCAGGAAGCAGCCACTGTTCGTTTTGTTTGAAATGGGACCGATTGATTGCCATTGATTCATTAACATTTTAAACGTCACCACTGACCTGTATCGTCACAATATGCAGCAAAGAAGAAAGGGTGCAGTTGATGGGTGAAGCTGGGAGAAACCAACTCTTCTACTAAATGTCTTTTAACCTTTTTGTTGGTGCTGTTACTGCAGTAATACTGTACTCTGTCACTGCAGCCAACACAAAAGCCACCATACTAAATCTCGCGATCAAATCCAGGGATCTCAATCATTTTGTGAAGCTGATGAATATTCTTCCTGAGAAATACATTGGTATTTCTTTGTCTGTTTTAGAGACAAAGAAAATAATATAGTGAAGGAGGATACAAATTTTTAGAAATTAACCTGTCAGTTTACAGCTGCTCACAGGAACCACAGGCCTGTCCCCATTCACTTCTTTCTCCAGTTGAGGCCATGTCAGCCAAGCTCCTGGTCCAGCTCATCCTCCACTGGATTTCTGTGCTTTGATGATTATTTTCTTGACAGGTTAGAGAAACCAAACTTCTGATGCCTAACTATCCATAGCTCTTAATTCTTAAACCTAGCTTGACAGAGAGTTAAAAGCAAAAACTTATTTTCTTTCTAGAAATGAAAAACAAAGCTAAAATGACTCCTCCCCTTAAGTGAACAAAGCACTGCCGTAACCTCACAACTTCCTGGGTCTCGTCTTCCAGACAGGCAGCACATGCAGATCATGGCCAGCCAGCACCCCAGAGGAGCCCTGGAGCACACTGTGACAGCACAGAGCCATAAAGAAACCAGGGTACTCTGGCACAAATGGAACGAAAAATGTAGCAGGGGAGAAGAGGACACAAGGTATAAACCTATACGGAAAGAGCTTTCATCGGGGTATGATGATACATTAGGTCCAGTTTTACACAAAATCAGTTTTATGTGGATTATGTTCTCTGCAGCTCGTAACTTTTGAGTCCGTTGACCAGTTTCAGCGGGTTTGTTACAGAGGTTACTGTCTTCCTAAAAGTCCCATGAAAATAGACATTCAAATACAAAAGGCAGACCCTCCAAGTGGCCCCACTCTTGTCCCAGATGAAAGGAAACCCAGGAAACATAGGAACTTTATTTGTCACCAAACAATTTGCCTGATCAGTGTAACAGCAAGAAAATCTTCACTTCATCAAGCACAAGACATAAATCAAAGGAAAGTCAGTACCATTCATTCCAGTGCTCAAATCAATGCATGTTTCATGTAATCACAGGACAACATTAACCCTTCTATCTAAGCCTAACCCTAGTAAACAAACTAAGGATGTTGAAACCCAGCCTAGATCAGCCATAAAGCAAACTTCCTCCTTACCTGTTCCATGAGGGCCATCAAAAGTGGTGTTAAAAAAACAGATGAGGATCTCAGGACAGAAGCAGAGACGGTGGCCCAAGCCCACTTCTGAAGCTGCTCCCTGCAGGAGAGCTCTGAGGATGAACTGACACCACACGTTCCTTCTGGATGCCTTAGCTGCATTTGGTCCTCATGTCACATGTTTAATTGCAGGTGAGTGCCAAACATCACATCATCCTGGGTGCATGCCCTAGAATCCACAAGCTATAATCCAGCACACCTCATTGCCACTCACAGCTAAAAAAATGTTCTTCTTTTGATATTCCAAGCCATTGTACACCACCTCTGTAGCCACAGGATTTTTAAGCCCTGTCAATCTAGAGTCAGTTCTCTTCTATAAGAAGAGAAGTGCCCCTGACCTCTTCTTCAAGAAAATTACATTGTTTGAAATAATTTCCAATTTTGTGAGCACAACATCTCCTTTTCTTCCTTGTAGCCTGAAGGAATGATTCATAACATGAATCTTAAAAACCCAGATCAAAGNTTTTCATAGCAGATGAAAACCATTCATCTGAAGGGATCATGCTGACAACAAATTGGACTCACTATCCACCAATACTACAAAAACTAGGCAGTTCTACTGGTATGCTGACAACGCCATCATTTCTGTTCAGGAGAGATACTTCCTTTCCCCTTCCCGATGCTGCAGCAAAACCTTGGATTCTGACATCAAGCCTAGCACGCAACGTTA
Organism: Serilophus lunatus; assembly: GCA_013399895.1. Lineage (NCBI taxonomy): Eukaryota > Metazoa > Chordata > Aves > Passeriformes > Eurylaimidae > Serilophus > Serilophus lunatus. The sequence goes on from VXBA01003325.1 coordinate 154,719, forward strand.
GTCCTTGAGACAGTTTGCAAAACATTAATGAAATCAGAATGAGACTGCAGTTTGGCTTGTTGCCCTTGGATAATGGAAGAGGGAAGAGAAGTGATTTGCTCTTAGCTAAAATCAGATCGCAGAATGCATTTTTCAGGAATTAAAGCATTTTCTACACTTATCTATTTCAGATTTTTCTATTCCGATGACTCTAGTGATAACTGATACCACGAGGAAACAGCATTAAAAGCAAGTAAGAAAAACTAACAAGTAAAACATTCCTTTCAAGAATTTCATTTAGCCAGGAAAATCTATTAGGTAAAAAGCCTTCTGCCAAAGACAAGAAACTGAGGGCCAAGAGGAAGATGTGTAGAAGAGCAAAACAATTAATAGAATCGTAAGAAAAACAGGAGAGAATATCCTGATAAATTCACAAATGCTTTCCTTCAGGAAACAGCACCTATCAACCAGCTCCAGCAATTTATTGCAATGAAACTGATTATTCCTCTCCTTTCAGGGGGATCCATTGCTGACAGCAGTCTCCCCCATCTTTGCCAGTGCCAAGGTCCTGACTTGGGGTTCTTGCCTGTCTGAAGACCCATTTCAGGCTTTCTCACAAATGAAACATAACTGCCTTTCCTGAAGAATTTCTCAGCTTTTTAATTCTGGTTTTCAGAAGGCCCCCCCCAAGCTTCAGACCAAAGACACAGGCACATTTTGATTGCTGCCCCACAAATACACACATCCCCTCCAGGTCTAAATGCAGGGCTAATAAGTATGATCATCTGAAGGACACCTGGGCAGAACAATACATCATAAAGTCTGGTTTGGTAGGTGTTGGCTGAGAAATGGCTCCTGAGGAGTTAATTTAAGATGGATATACCTTTCCCTCTCTCCATTAAGGTAGAGTGAGCAGATTCTTTTTTTAAGGGCACAGTCCCCACTGCAAATCAATGATATCCGAATTCCTTAACTACCTGATACATCTGAAAGTTCAATACAAAGTCACTTTTTGTTTTTTTATTCTGCAAGGTTGTATCTCCCTCTTTCCTTTAGAGCATCAAGGGATTAAACCCAAAAGGTATCAAGGGGAAGAGGACAATAATCTACTTCTTCTGAGAACTAGCAATGACACTGTCAAAAAAATCCATCTTGCTTTCTTCACTGTGATACCTAGACATAATTTTTGAAGTGCCAGGGCTATGTCAAAAAGCCATCACAGAGATGCTCATCCAGCACTGCTGTGCCCTGCCAGGCTGCTGCAAAAATCACAGAAGCCCTGAGCTAAGGCATATGCAGTTTTTGGCAGCAGTGCACGGGTTAAAAGAAGTTTCCCTCTTCCATGGAAGCGATACAGCCTGAAACCAGCATTATACTCTCCTCTGAATCCAGTATTATGCTTTCTCCTGTGATAGATTGTACCTGCTCTGAGTGAGTCAGTGAGTTTAACCCTATCCTTGACGATGGTAAAATCAATATTAGAACGCCCCCAAATCTGGTATGATGGGAGGCAGCCTTACACTCTCACTACACTAAAGCAAGACAATAGACCAGCCCTTGGGTTTGTACCTCGCCCTGTGGTAGCTGCAGCTGAAAGGACTAATTAATTAGCCGCAGCTTATGTGTACACATCAAAAATAACTTCACGGTGCCAGCCAAAACAATCTGAACATCTCTGCAAAGCTGCCACAAAACTTAGTTGGACAAAATGAAGAAAAACAACTACCGTTTAAATGAAAAAGGAGAAACAAAATAACAAAGAACAGCCCACACCCTGTATCACATTCATTCCCACATTCAAGCAGAGGTGTCTTACCTTTCCGATCGGTGAACAAGCAGATTCCGATCAGGGTGCTGTGTCCAAGACTATATGCTGAAGAATCTGTTAATATAAAAGAAAAGGAGGAGCAAAAAATCAACTGAAAATACTTCATTTTTTGCTGAAAAAAGAGTTTTCAGCTGTAACAAAAGTTTTTCTTCCATCATATAAAGACACATGCATAAAGATATCCATACATGTGTGTATGAAGGGGTGCGTGCATACACCACATATTAGGCATACATCAATATAAACAAACCCACAGAAGTTTATTACCTATTCGTTGTAACTCATCCAGTGTGCACTGCTACAGAATTTAATCTACAGCAGACCAAAATCCAAAAAGCTTCAGCTTAAAGGTTCAAATTCTCAACAAGCAAACAAATTTGACATTTTTAAAATAAAATCATTACCAGCTCACATGCTGCCATCCCACAAAAGCCTATCCTTAAATAACTGCCGCATAATCATTCTCCTGGAGTGTTGTTATCCACCGGCTCACTGCCTCTCTCCAGACCGACGCAGTCTGCAAGCCCCCAGCTTGTATCTACCGTGTGTACGTCAGGAAAAGGAAAACTGCAAATTAGAAGAAGTCCCCGCAGTGGTGAAAAGGAAAAGAAGGTGAGTGGGAGAGGAAGAGGGAGTTCACTGGCCACAGAAATTTCGAGAATGATGACAAACCAGCCGGCTCCGCCATCATCCACTTACAATAGGATGCTGCACCTCAGGGCTGCTGAAGCAGTTTGTCAAGGGGTTGCTGGTATCAAATGCCTGACAGGCATTTTAATTGCATCCAACCAAGTGTGTCCCCAGGAATCAGGCCTTTAATCCTATGAATATCATCAACTGGTTTCTTTTGTGCTGCTGCCAAACACCCACAGGCATGCACTGCACACAGGCAGCAGCGCACCCGGGTTGGACTGCGACGCCGATCCAAATCCTAAACAGATTTTGTGGATGCAGAAAAGGAGGTCTGGAGGGATTTAGCATTTTCTGCATTATGGATTAGGAGGGCAATTCGCTCCCTCCCCCACCTTTATTTGTCCATCTAATTCTTCTGTTCACATATTGGGACCAGCCTGACTATGCAATTATTGCATTATTTGCATTTGCTTATTCATGCCACAGGGAAATAAAACCAGGGGAAATGCAGAGGTGCTGCAGGAATGTAGGGGCAAGTGGGGACCCCTCAGGACTAATACAGGAGCAGAACAAAGCTCACTGCACAGTTTAGCTCAAAACTGAGTTGCTGCAATGGGTCCAGTTCTACTGTCACTATGTTGTGCCTGCTTTAGGTCTCATCCCTTTGTTCCAAGGCTTTCTCCAAGACAATATTAATCTCAGTAGGAAAAGGAACCTGCGAATTCGGAAACTACCCAATTTTGTGGAAGGAGACAGCATAACTGGGAAGGGACAGATAAGAAGTGGTAGAGGAATTAATTTTTAAGAGAGTGAGAAAAAAGGCAAAAGATGAATTGTTTTGGTTTTGAGCATTGGAAGTTTGTAATAAAACAGCATGAACAGTGATGGAGCAGTCAGGAATAACCAATGAGCCCGACCACACTCTTAAGAACTGAAGACAAGCTTAGATTTCCCTGCAGTCAACACATAGAAGCCAACTAGATCCCCTTCCCAGCAGGAAGCTGGTGTTTCTCAGCCCCTGTGACAGCAGACCGCTTGAAAGAGAAGGATATCAACAGGAAAATTCAATCTCTCCCCACCACTAAGTTTGGGAGAGGTCCAGCAAACTCCATTTGCCTTTGAGAGGGACAAAGGGCTTGCAGGAAGGAGTAACAAATTTCTTGGTGATTTCCAGGGCTTCTCTCCCAAAACTTTACTGATAGAGGGCTGCAAAGGGAATTGTTTCCCTTCTGTCTTCCCCCCACAACAGGACAAGATGACTTCACACATCTATCATAATTTGCATCAACCAGAAATTCCACCCTCACTGCTATAAACAGATCTTTATGACTACAAAGCATCTATCCCAACCTGGCAGTTTTTCCCCACTCTCTAAACCACTACAGGGGTGAGAAGGATGAGGAAATGGAGGAAGGCAGCCCCAAAGACAGACTGTATGGGACACGGATTGCAGTAGAGCAAGTACCACAAGGCAGCAAAAAGGCCTTCAGAAGGAACAGAAAAAACAAGCAAGAGCAGCACTTGCACAATTCTTAGACCTTTCCTCTGAAAAAAGCATCCTGTGACTCATCAGAAGGGGTGCCTGCTGCTGCCAAACCTCCCACTGCAGAGCTCATCCTCTGCAGAAACCAAGGAAACCCTAATCCTGCCCTTGTCTTCCTCAGCCCCACCATTTAACAGTTGGTATTTGTTCACAGCATTGCTTTGGTCCCTCCCTCCCTTCACCAGTCACACTGCACCCAGACCAACTAGGAGCTCTGGCAGGGCACAGAAACACCACCATGGGGCTGGGATGGTGGAAAGGTAGCAAAAAGTCCTGAAACCTGTCCTGTAATTTCTCTCAGATGTTCCTGATGGGACTCACATGGCTCACGAGGGATAGATACATATTGCCAGGCTTTGTCCTACACCCTGGAGTCTATGAGTAAATCTTCAACCAGCCGTCCAAGTCACCTTTGGTCTGCCCATGCAAGCATTTCCAGGGACACAACCTGCCAAAACAGCCCATGGCAAATGGTTTCATCATAAGGTACTGTAAATAAAAGACCATCTTAATCATCAAGTTTGTCCTGGCGACCCTGCGACACACCTTCCATGTACCTATAAAAACATTTCTGACAAGACAAAAAACCCAGGAGGAGACAGAGATGAAGGGCCTAATCCAGGTAAACACCGGAATGCAGACAACACTCAGTCCTGAGATTTAATCTCAAGTTTTCCTGGTCTAGCCACAAAAGCACACAAATCACATCAAGCCAATACACCCCAAAGCAGTGAAAATACAAACATTAGGAAGTTGACAAGTCAAAGTCCTAGAAATGTTTAAGTTACATTTCCAGCACTGTACCTCTCAAAGAGGAGTAAAGACATTTACAGTTTCAGTAAAGGAGGTGGAGAGATTGTGACTGTAGCCTGGCTCAAACTCTAAAAGATTTTGCCTGTTCAGGTGGCTTTGTTTTCTTTAATTCTGACATTTATACCAGACAGTTCATTCAGTTTAACTACTGCAACTGTAAGAGGGCTTAAAAAAATCCAGCTCCAAACTGGGTCCCTCTGTGTAAGATGCTGGGCAGAGCAGGAAGCAGCTTCCATGGTAACAGATTACTCAGAAGAGCCAAAATCCTAAAGAGATAGTGGTAGCATTCTCCTCATTTTCAGGATAATGGAGAAACAAACAAGGAAACAAACAAATCAGTCGTGGGCCTTGGGCTTACCCAAGGTCACACAAAACTTCTGTTCCCAAACCAAGCCAAGATGCTTCCAGAACCTCAGTCTAAGATCTTTCCACCCAAACCACTGCTGAACTCTTGCAACCCGCATTTAACAAAGGACTTGTGGGTTGGTTGATTCTTTTTTAGCAAAGTCTGGGTGAACATTTTATGCAACGCCTAAAATAGCATCCAATATCATCAGTGATGTAGATTAAGAGGAGCAAGTCTCCTGAACAGGAACTGCACCACTCTGGTAAAAATAGCCCGGGAACAGGGAATTTTCTTTTCATTCGCTATTGTCTTACCACTTGAAACAGTGCTGGGAATGGCTGCCTGCTGGAGACCTTGGGAGGAGACAGATGCTTCACAGGATTCTGTCACTATGGTCTGTTCTTCTGCAGTAGTAATAAACATCAGACTATCCTATTTTACCAGTTGTTTGCAGGAAAAACTTGCTTTTATTTCCCCTCAACCCCCTTCTTAGGTGGGTGAAAACAGAATAGAGAGGCATTAATTAATTCTGGAAAAAAACGCATGCAATACAGCACACCAGCCCTTTCACCAGGGCTACACCACGAGGGAGGCTGAGGCTGGAGTCAACGCCTGCATTTCTATGGTTACTGACAAGCGAGGGCATGAAGGATGAGGAGGAGTCAGGACAAGCTGCAGGCTGAGTTAGCAGCCTCTACGGGTGCAAAGGATTTCAAGGCAGGTTAGAAAGTTTCAGGATTCAAGCGTACCCTGGTTTCTGTTTCAGTCTTTTTCATTTGCACCAGTGGTACCCCCAGTTTTGTATTCACAGTCAATTCAGCATTTTTACAGGACTCAACTGTCCTTCCTCCCAGGCTACCAATAAAACAGGCCTGTACTGGTGACATTGTCCTTTCCCAGAAACCATGCATTTCATCACACTGAGGATCACAGCCAGCTCTCTTGCACCCATTAACCCACCCACTGACACAACATGGGCTTCTGTGCAGTGCATTTATACAAATGAGCCTTCAAATCCTGGGCAAATTATGTCCTCTCTTTCCCCTACTTTAGTTTATTTGTTTTAAACTCATCAAACAGACACTTTCAGGCATGATCCTTCTGTTGTGAATTCAAGCTGACTCTCCTCAACTAAATAATTGATATGTGGAATACTTAAGGAAGGGATCTTTTATTTCATTCTGCGTTAGCATGTCACTGAAATCAGCTGGAAGACGCAGGATATTTAAATTCTCCCAAGTCTCCTTTTCAGAACAACCAGTTCTGCACTGGACCTTTTGAAGCTACCAAATAAATGTATGCTTTGGTTTTCTTATGAAATCCTTAGCTTCCAGCTTAGAGACCATTGAGAACAAAAGAATAAGAAAGCAAAATTCACAAATGATGTTTGCTAGTCCCGAATCTTTTATGTGGTAGTGTTACTAGTAACTGCTGCAACACAAGCTTTTGTATCATTACCCGAAAATAAACCATCGCATCTGCCCTGGGTACTGTACGTGGAGGGGAACAGCAACCCTCCAGCTCAGAAAACCTCTGGAACATCACTAAAACCACCTGATGTGCCCCAAACAGCAGAGCCTCCAAGTGTCTTGTCACTCCACCACCTCTGGAAGACAATCTAAATTTTCAGACAGTTCCCTGAGCTCGCAGTATAAGAAATAATTGACAACACCAATCCTCCTGCTGAAACCAATGCCATGGTTTTCCACAACACCACATCACTGTACTGCACACATTCATGAGCATGATGTCTTTGGAGGCTCCAGGCAGGCCTGTGCATTCAACACTGTATTACTGGAAGGCTCAAGGATTGTACAAGTGAACACACAACATCTCGATGGGTGTCCATGTGACAGGCTGTCATACCATGTGCATCTAAGAAACACTCTGACTGCTCCTCCACCCTATCACAAGGCTTGTGACTAAGAAAAGATTGCACACAGAAGCTCTATCACTTGTTCTCATCTTTTCTCTCCCCTGGCCTATCAGTGGGATGATGAATCAAGACAAAAAGTTGTTTAAAATACCACAGCTACTGTAAGAGAATTTACTCAAATGTCAGTTCGTACTCACTTAACCATGTAACCCAATGTTTTTCAATTAACGGTCATAATACCTTATAACAGAAGCCTTAGCTATTATTCTATTTTAAATTCACAGATAAAATATCTTAAACTAATGATTTGTTGAAGCAAATTTTGCATAGCATGCAATTAAAATACAAGCAGAACTGGCATGGCCTTCAGGACATATAAAGCAGTAACTGCAATGTAAAATACACAGATTTACCTGTTTTGTCTAATCACAGGTTTTGGATGGCGTTTCTAGTCAAACGCCATTTATATTTAAGAAAACATGCAAGTTTTTTGCAGTCAGTGGGATGTTGCTACGTAGTTAATGCAGTAATGAAAATCACTGTTTTCCTGAAATAGATCTGTATCTGTAGTCCCTTTCAGAGAAAAGGTATTTGCTCCTTAACTAAAAAAAAAAAATAAAAAAATAAATAAAAAAATCCATCTTTCCTCAGAGATATCTTCCCTAGCAGCACAGTATTGCCTTCCTGGAAGCTGCCAGCTGGCTATTTTCTTCTATGTCCACACTGTCCTTCAAGAAATTTTAAAAAAAATTTAGTTAGCTCAACTCACTGCTGTTCCTAGACAGCAAAACCAACCAGGCAGGCAATAGAAATTGCAGTAACATGTAGTAACATGTAGCAGAATTGGTTTGAACAGCTTCTCACTTAGCAGCACTTTCGGTAAGGAAGGCAGTCAGGCAGAAACCCAGGAAGAGCTCTCAGCATCTGAGCTGCATGGAGGGGAAGCGGCTCTGTCCCTCGCCTCAGAGGAGACAACAAAAGCCGCCTTGTGAGAACGAGCTGTCAGCCTGACCCATATGGGCTCAGAGGTGGCACTGCCAGCATGATGCAACAGCTTATTCCCTCTTTGCATGGGCATCCAGGCCCTGTGCACAGGGACAAGCGGGTCCAATAGTTGTCCTTCACAGGCTGCACATTTCCAGTAGAACCGACCGCAATCAGCAGCCATTGCGACCTCCAAGACAAAGCCCAGCCAAAGCCATCAGAAGTCCTTCGTTGGCTTCTGCACACTGGATCAGAATTTTTAGTTATGCACACTCTTTTAAAAAAGGCAGAGTCTTTGCATAGGGCTCCTTGCAATAGGCTTCTTAATGGATTCTGTCACGTTTACAGTGCGATGACCATAGCAGATGCTGAAGGCCAATTCATTAGCTACTTATGATTGATTCTTGTTTTCATCACCATAAAAGCAGATTTCATGTGGTTAACATAACAAACCCAATTGCCTCTTTGCTTACACACATTTAAGTCAGCCACTGCTCCACTGAGTCCATAGCAGCAACTACATCAACGCTAAAATGGGTTTAGTGACTGGACACTTGGATTAGGTAGCTTAAACGTAGCTTTCCTTCACCCTGATCTCACAGTGCTGTCCAAAATTATTTTAAGCACTTTGTACACGTGCATTATTTCCCTCATCTGTGCCAGGTAGTTGCCCAGAGGGTAAAAGGCAGCAGCTGTTTCACAGTGCTCAGTTATGATGCTGCCCATGAGCTCGGGGTACAAAACAAAGAGTACTACATCCAATTGCCATCACCAGGGAGACTTTTGGGAGGCATAACATGATTATTGTCGATTCTGGATTATCAGAATGGGGTGGAAAACATGGAAGTCATTAGGCAGAAGGGAATTTTGGATAAGTGAAGGCCATTGGAACTTATGTGATATACCTCAAGGGATGTGACCTTCTTTTAGATGAAGTAGTACTTTGATCAAAGGCATTTTAGATGACAGGCCCAAAAGGCAGCATTGTCAGTTAGTCAGGAAATTTGTGCTGCTTCAACAACTCCCAGGGGAATTCTTGCCACTGTGAGCCATCCAGACACTGGTTTACACTGTATTCAAAGGATGATGCTGTTCAGCAGAGGAGTGATCCCACAGCAACACTCGAGCATGGAGGAGAACATGATCTGACATTAAAAGGTGAAAGGCAGAGGGGAAGATGGAGAGAGGAACTGCCAGTCTCAGCTCCTCTACCATCATACTTGGGTTTCCTTGGAAGATTTCCATTCGGTTTGGCAGGCAACAGAAGGAAGCAAGCTCAAGAGATAAGGCTTTACGCTCTGTGCAAGGCTCAACAAATATGCAGAACCAGAAAGAAAAGGCAGAAATAAGTAAGTTTAGGAGCTTTAACAACAAACTCTATCGAGTACAGAGGAAGATCATGGTAAGCTTTTTAATACTGAAAAATCATGTAAAAAACAGAGAGAAATGCCACATAAATAAGGGACGGCAAAACAACAGGCATAGAATCAGAAAAACTAAGGAACAAACTAAATTACAATTGCCAAGGAACATGAAAAGCAGCAAAAAAAGAATCAATACACCCTGAAAAGCAGTCACGGTTTAGAAGAGAGGCACAACAAAGATGAAGCGCAGACGGGTATAACTCGGCATACTCAACATTTGTCCAATTTTCACAAGTAACACCAAAAGTGAGCAAATACCACATATGACTATTTTAAAAAGAAGCAGAACTTCAGGTTAGAGTAAGAAAGAGCAACTTAAGAAGCATCCAAAGCAAGACAGATGCAGCTTAGAAAGTTGTGTGAATCCTTCCCATCCCAGGAAGAGTATTTAAGGTTTCAGGACACATTCCAGACAAAAGTCTGCTTTATCTTCACAAATATCTTCCCAAACATCACACTCTCTCTTGAAAGGTCTCTTGAAAGGAAGACATGAGAAATTACAAATCAATCAAGTTAGATGTCATCTTCCCAAAGATTTTGGAAAAAATAACAAAGTAGTTTACAAGTACCCACAGGACAAGAGCACAACTTAAAAAATACTCCTGGCAATATGAGTTTGTCAACAACAAATCCCAACAAACTCATTTCATCCCTCCTGATTTTGAATTCATAAAATTCAGGTTTCACCTTAAGTTTGTGAGGAAAGCATCTCCCAAAACCAAGATCATTGCAGCATACTGCAGAGGAGCTCCCAGTTCCAAAAGCAGGAAATCAAAGTGGGGAAAAAAGGCACTGAACAGCAAAATTGAGAGAGGCCTAAAATACATAACTAGACAAATCAGGAGTATGTAACTTGGCAGAGATAGACTTACTGTGGGCAAAAAAAAAGACAAATCACAGTTTTATTTATGCTAATGGAAATGCTGTCCCTATAACACTGGGATAATTATTCCATTTTCTTTGTTGGTGGTGATGTCTCAGCTGGAGAAATGCCAAAATGTGGGGTTTGCACAGTAAGATAGATACTGGCAAACTGGGGAGAGTCTAGATAGAAGCAAAAAGGAGAGTCTGGGAAAACATTCTTCTAATCTTTCCCTTGTAAAGCACATGTTTTCAGTTAGGTATCTCTAAAGTACAGAAAACCAAACACTAATAAAAATCTTCCAGATAATACAATTTGTGAGGATAAAGCAACCAAGCAATTGCATTCTAAATCAACAGGGGTATTAGGGAGACATAAAAGAGGAATTCACTGGGCTAATTAAAAGCAGATTTTTTTGTGTGTGTCTATGGTATTTAAAAACACCCTGCTACTGAGGAAGGTCAAACTATTTATATATGTATTTATTTTTTCTACAAAGGGCACCAAAGACAGTGCCTAGGCATGTTGGCATCCTTCTCAGAATGAATAAGGATCCTGGTTTTTTATTTCCTACAGGTTTTTGTAATTGGGCAACTTTGCACAGATTGGGCAATTGGTGCAACCCCCAGCAAAATTCACCCAGGCTGCAGGACTAATTTAGATTGCCTTTCCTCCATCCTTCCTCAGGCTTCCCGAGAAGGCAAATCAGTCTTGCCAGTGCAGACCACAGCACTGCTCCCTCCACACCTTTCTAATCTGGGCCAGCCACAGTGCTGCAGACTTCAGCCTCAACCTGCCCATAAGGTTCAGGAAGTCACAAAGCCTACAGCTCCAGGCATACTGGGGATGGAAAAGGAATGCCAAGGAAAGCACAGCCCTGGACCGACACGGCTCCCTCTACATCAGCTCGGTCTCTCAGAGGACAGAGCAGGTGGCACAAGCCCTGTAGCTCTTCCACATGAATCCCACCTGCTCTTCCCCTCTTTGCTGCTGGAGGAGCTCATGAGGTGGGAAGGGCACCAAGGCTGGCCCCCGCCTCTCCACAGTGCCACTGAGGTTGTACTTTACGGTCTAGGGGAAAGAGTTTTCCTGGGTCTGTGACCTGCCATCCCCTAGACTTCAGCTTGGTCTGCAAGGCGGGACTGGTTCATATAAAGGTGTCTTGTCCATTTATTAACATCACAGTAGAGACTGAAGAACACAGCTGTTCCTAGCATTTGCAAGAAAGATCCCTACCTCGTTTTAGAATGTTTTAGAAACAAAGTCTTTGGGGCACAACAGCTCTTATATTTGAGAAAAAAAACCCAGGCAACGATGCAGAACCTGGAGTGAAAAACCAGGAGAGCAGCACTATTAAGAAAGACAGCAGAAGGAACAGAGAGGAGAATAACTAATACACATTTGCTCCAAGGTTCTCTCTGCACCAATTGGCAAAAAGAATACAACTGAATCATTAATAATTGAAGGAACTTGAAGACAAAGACATTTTCATCCAATGTTAGATTAAGGGATGAAAGAGGGCTGTAATGAGAATTCTGATGATGGTATCATTTTTTTGAGGGGGAGAGGGGAGCTGGGAAGGAGGGGGTTATATTTAAAAGAAATGGTTCCTTTGTAAAATGAGAGCAAGCATTCTCATTACTAATGCAGACAGACACATCTGAAAGACCTTATTCAGCTGATGGTGTCACTGAACACCCTTTTGGACACAAGCTCTCCACTAACAATATTAAACAAGGATAGGAGACTCTGTAGTAAAATATAAAGTGTCACTTGTTTACACTTTTTGGCCTCATAAATCATTAAAGGGTGACTATTAACAAGCATCCAGTTTTCTGTGCCTTTCTTAGCTCCTTTGATTCTGTGCATGCAGCTTGAGCTTTCACTGCTTTTGGAAGTTGGCCCTGCAGACCAAGTCAGGACCAACACTACTACCAAAACATAGTGGATATCCCTTTTTATGAGCTGAATCTTGCACAGAGGAATTTCCAATGATACCTTTTAAAGGCCATCAGCAGTGGAGTCAGACACACTCATGTCAGTCTCTGGTTCAAAGCCTTAAATTTTGCACAAGTTTCTGATAAACCCAACAGTGCTAATGAAGAAAAAGCTACAACAGAAGAGATCAGATAGATAAGGTTTTTAGGAGAAAGAAGAGAAAACCCCAAAAAAGCACCAAACCCCCACAAAACCAACCAACTGTGCATCATCCACAGAATAGATGACTAGGATCTTGTCATGAACCAAAAGCTCACAGTTGTCAGGGTAATCAATTCTGAATTAACTGTTGATACTCGAAAAGCAAACCTCACCAAGCCCCAGTGAGGAGCCTGTGGCACCAAACCACAACGACATTTCCAGAATTCCCCTATAACATCATTACTCACCCCAGCTAAGTCAATGGGAAACAAGTAATCCACTGCTCTACAAGAAGGTAAGACAGAAAATGCAACAGAGCATCATGACAGGGCTCAACCTGTCTGCAGCCCCACCTAAACACAAGCCATGAAGAGGAGGAACCCCTCCTGCAACTGTTCAGGCTATAGTGGGACTTCTTCCCAGCACCACACAAAGACTGCACTTTCTGGTCTGGTACCTTTGCTCAAGTCACCTTCTGCTGTCCCCTGAATACCCCCAATGCCACCAGCAGGATGCCTGGAGCCGTAACACTCGACACAGGTGAGCATGGCAGCACAGATCCTGCAGAGCCTGTTCTTGGCTGTACTCTGCAGGTACAAAAGCCAAATGGACCGAATACAGTTTATAAGGAAAGTGGGCCTTTTTATTACCTTCTTTTAGAGGCTGGGGATGTCTCACATATAGTCTCACCTTTTTAAGTTCTGGATTTTGAGCACTGTGTCATTTTCTTGAGTCTCCCTGGGACTGTCTCTCTTGGCAGAACTTGTTGCAAGCTTAGAAACACTTCACCTGCTCTGCTGCAGCATTCCAGTGAGCAGAGAGGGAGCTCCAGGGGCCATTCCCCACACCCACCTCAGTACAGCAAGTTTCCTCCAAAGACACACACTTCCTCCTACAACTGAGGCTTGACTTTAGCTCACCCTAGAAACCAAACCCCAAGACAACTCAAGTACATTGAACTTGAGATCCACCTCACTTAATACAGGAGTTGCAAATTGTCTGATAGTTTGTACTGACTTTATTAATCATTTCTGCTTTCTAGTCAACGCAAACCAAAATCCTCAGAAGCTGGACAACTGGTAGCATCATCTTTTAACATGTCATTGCTTATACTCAGATACAAATCTTCTGCCTGACAGAGCTTTCACAGGACAAGAGATTAGTAAAAAGGGAACAGGTTTTCATTATAGGATTTATGCTCTAATCACTGTGTATGTGAGGTTTTTAAGGTACAAGAATCAGACTGCGTGCTCATTTGGAAAATACCAATCCTCTCTTCAACTGAAATTATTTTTTCATAATCAGAGACTAACTTTGGAAGAACAGAGAACATTTCTTAATAAAGGGGAATCATAAAAAGTCATTAATAAATCATGACCCACTTTACTAATGAAAATATATAGGGCCATGCCAAAATAAACAGCTTTCACACATAAAAATCCGGTATGCAAACAAAACACAAGAAACTTACACCTGCTGTAGAGAACTGCAGGTCAAGAGTCAGAAAATTCACATCTGGTAAGGCAGGCTGAGCCTTTGTTGATGTGTGGTATTACCCCAGGATATTTTGATTCTTTACTACAAGATGTCATCTGTTGAGGCCATCAAAGGACTGAGAGCTCTACTAAAATTCACGCTAACATTTCTCAAACAGCATCCACTGGTTACACTCGGGAGCTGAGGTTGAACTACTGCAGTGCTGGGAAATGGACTTTTCTCCCACTCCTTTTTGTTTCCCCGTATGATGGTATTTGATGATGCTTCTTGCTGGATTTAGGCCACTTCCAGCTGCTGATCCCCTCAGTCCACCGGGAGGGGGCCCTAACGAAACCACTTTCTCAGATTTTCTTCCATCGCTGTTCCTCCCCCACTTACATTCACAGACCAGCTGATTCCTGTTTCCTTTCCCCAAATCCAAAATACTCTGTTACTCTAGAGTTTAACAGGACTTATCAACCATTAAACAGAGTTAAGCCCTGTGAATTTAAACTTTTTGGAAACAAACAAAAAAAGCCTCATGAGCTCAGCTCATCCTCTGATTTCTTCTTCCTGAGACCCTTCCCAGAGACCACACCTGATGCTTCCAGGCCAAGAAAACATTGTCTTCTCCTGAGATTTAGGATAACTCTGTAATGTTTTTTGTGTTACAGATACAGGAACAAATGTAAGAAAATATAAAACTAGATAAACATGGAACATACATATTACTAGTACTCTATTTTTTTCATCTTTTTTCCTTTGTTCTTCAACCCGTTTGCTGTAATATATAACAATTCTCTGACTCTGTCTTTTATCCATCCCTTAATCTCATCTTAAAGCCTTTTTCCTTGTCTCTTTTCATTCCCTTAAACAAGTGAGAGACCAAGTGAAGGAGTCTTCTCTATATAAAGCTATATTTTATTAATAAGTATAAGCACATGCACCAGTTCAGATTGACCGCAACATACAGCCAAGATAAAAGTAACTGAACACTTATTTTATTTTGTTATGCCTTGGTAGAAATGATTTTACACTTCAGTAACTTGAAAAACAAGTCACTGTGACCAGAAAATACTTTCTACCCTGCAACATTGCAAGCTGATAAACAGAAGGCAAAGTAAAGGTATCACTTGAAGATAAAAGTCTCCTGACAGCATGCCCTTAATATCCATCACAGGGCAGGTGCTTGCCATCTGATTGAGAACTCAGAGAACAAGACAAGCTAAAGAGCATAAGGCTTTTTTTTGTGCTCTCATTTTATTTTTATTCAACTACCACTCCACATGTTGCTATTTCATTTCTGTGGCTCAAGGTTTTGCCCCTTTAAAAGACCAAAAGACTCTCTCATCCTGAATTAATCTTTCATTCCTGAAAAGCACTGGACTGAACCTCCTTATTTCCCCTGGGTATACCAGGGATAGTGACAGCTGATCCTTGCCTGCACTGCCCAGTCAATTATTCTTATTTTCCTTCTGAAGCCTACAAAGACTCTTCAGGAGTGAAAGCTCCCTCATTGCGAGGGCACTGCACAAACACCTGCTAAGAAATTAATGCACGAGTTGAGACAATGGGTGGGAGGAGGAAAGGGGCTCTAAGGGGCAAAGTAGGTCATTGGAATCAGAGGAAAGCGCAGTCCATCCCCTGATATCCCCCAGTCCCCAGACTTCCAGAAACTGGGTGAGAAAAAAATTCCTACAATCCAACTTTTCCCCATGTTTGGCCTTCCTTACTCACTGGCAGGGCAAAAGATTTATTGTATTGTTGACAGTTTATCTACTCTGCAGTAGCTTGAGGCTTCAGTTCAAAACCAACCCCAGAGCACAAGGTACTGCACCCACTTCCACCAAGTGTATCAGCAGATTATCAACTTGTAAATACAGACAGACAATGCCTGCCAGCTGCAGGTGAGGTGGTGTCTGAGCTGGGACCTGCTGATGCATTTTCAGCTGGCACTGCACAACATGGGAATCCTCCAAGGACAGTACAGTGCTTTGGCTGCCACAAGATCCTTCCTCACACCCCCCAACTCATGTGAAAGAGGAGCAGGAAAGAAAGCAAAGAGAAGGCAGCTTGAAAATTGGCAGCAAGTGCTGTATGGACTGGTACTAGGACTAATGCATACATAAAAAAGAAAAAAAACAAACCATATTGAAACACAATCTCTGTAAGCAAAGAGAAGTCAGATCCAACACACAGCTCATGCTGACCTAGGCCAAATATACCTCTACCAGCCTAAGTGAGAAACAGCCAAATCCCTGGGTGTAGGCAGGTGTCTTTAAGCTCTTGAAAGCTAAAGACTACCTCAATTCTTTAAGAAATACAGAAAAGAAAAATAGATTTTAGGAACAGAATTGTTTTACCTGAAGATTCACAGAAATTACACTGCCTCAAGTGAAGCTCAACCCTACATCCATGTCCTGCTGAAAGCCTGGCTCCTCTCAAGGAAGAGCCAATCTGAGCTCAGCCTGACCTTAGAGACCAGAGCTTAGGGAGAGACAGGAGGGGTCCCTCCAGGCAAACCTCTCCCTGATGAGACCCCAGCAGGAGCAGAGGCTCCAAAGGAAAAGCCCAGCATTTGCCAACATGTGACACATGTGCAGGGCAAAGCCCAAGCTGACACACAGGCTTATTCAATTGCTGGCTGTTCATTATGTGTAAGCGTGGCACCATCTGCTTTACTATATCCTTCAGAGGGTGTTGGCAAGGAGGAGGAAGGCAGCCTGTTTGCTGTGTTCCTGCTGAGGAGCATGGGAATGGCAGACTGTTGTGTGCAGAGGGGAGGCTGCTCCTTCCCCAAAAGCACCTGCGCTGAGAAGACCAGCATGCAGGGCAGGCAGGGAGGGACAGATCTGGGAGAACAAAAGCAGAAAACAGGCAAGAAAAGCAGCCAGGTGACTTGGAGTCCTATTACAGCCTGAGCATTAGCACTGCCACCAATGAGCAGCAAGGTCTGATGCGGGATTTCACCTGTGCTCAGAGCACCTGTTATCCCAGTTGTCATCAGAATTTTGCCCTAGCTGGAAGGTGTTTACTGGCATGCAGCCCTCAGCTGGCTGCTCCAGCAGTCTTGGCGAGAGGAGGGAACACACAGTCTCTCGACTTTGCAGGATACACAGTCACTGCTTTCAGGGCCATGCTCCTTCTTCTAAAAGTCATTCCCAAACAAGAGAAATTACCTTGATGTCAAATCACTAAGTGAGATTGAGGCCCAGACCCCTGAAGAAACTTCTTTACTGATTTCAGAGCTAGGTGGCCTCAAACCAGAAGACGGGACAACCTTGGAAAGAGGTTGTCACCAAATGCAACAACTCTGCAAGCTGTGGAACTGTTCACTGAGCACATGCACATCTGACATGGTTCTGAGGGTCCCAATATTAGATCAATCAACAGCAATTTCTGCCGTCCTCTCCCCTCATACACACCCAACCTGTGTGGTTGGTAAAGCCCCAGTGCAGCCCTGTGGAATCAAGTGCCAGAGAACTTCATATCTATATGGATATATATACACACACAGAGAGCATATAACTGTGAAACACCCCATCTGCTCACATTACAACACTTTAAACACATGCAATTAACTGAACTGAAATGGCATAAGGAGCTGGATCAGTCAGTGTCTTCTTCCCTGACTCCCACTATTTCCACCTTCCTCTCACCCTAACATATGGGAATGCCATATGAATTACTGAATGGATCATGATAAAACTAGAGCTTGTAAAATCTATTTTAATAACAGGTTATGGGGGGATATTGTCAGTCCGTGGAGCAGCATTGTTTGCCTTACAAGCTTGGTCTGTCACTACTTCTGGCAAGCCCCACTTCCAGTGCTGACAACTAATCTCCAATCTCTTCAATATTTTTCCTTGGTGCTCTGAAATAGAACTCAGTTTCCTTGGGAGTTCCTTGGTGGGAACTTCGCACGAATAGCAGGTGAGGTGAGAGTTAGCACACTGAAGTTTTTTTCAGCCTGCTGCTGCCCTTGTGAAGTAGCCATAAGATGCCCAGCTTTCCCTGTCAAAGTTATCAACTTACTTATTCATCAAACATGTAGGACTGTTAACCTCAGCTCTCACAAAACACCATCAAGACAAATATGAAACTGATAGTGAAGAGTCTGTATTTTTTTTGTTCACTGGTACAAAAAACAAGGGTATATAGCTTTTTGGCCCCCTCATCGAAAGCCCTTCCACGCTAAGGAGCCACAACACCAAAGTCAGTTTCAACAGGAGAAATAACTGGAGCAACCTGGTTTGTTTAGATGCTGACAATTAAATCCTGATGTAAAGCTAGGGAGATGCACACTAGAGATCCATCAGCAGATACAAAAATACAAAACCTCTTTACAAGGCCACTGTAAGGTCTACCAGGCATTTTAAAGCCAAGGCAGGTCAGGTCAGATTAGCTCTGAGCAGCCTACACAGCGTTAGCACACTTACCTGAAATCACAACAGTTATCAAGAACACCATTTTCTCCTTCCCTTGAAAATCAATTAAACCATTACTAATCACATCTTCACAGCCAAATGCACCATCAGCAATGCAGACTCAATCCAAAACCAATGTCAGATAAAAAGCTTCAGGTGAGGTCACAAAGGACTAGAGGGAACATATGCCTAAGTGATTTCTAGTTCCTTTTAACCTGTACAAGTTCATTATCACAATTGGGTTCTACTGGCAGCTTTTTCTTCTACAATGAGTCTTAACAAGTCAAAGAAAAGCAAATCACACAAACACAAAGGACCATGTGGATACACCGTTTCTAACCGATTCCAGGAAGGATGCTCACGTTTGCATATCTGATTTTACCTCAGGAAATGCAGGTGCTGCCTCAGCAAAATGGGAGACTGGGAGCAATCCAGCATTTCCAGCTGTGGCTGGAGATGAACAAGCCAGTGGTTCACAGACTTCCCAGTAGTTAAGGAAGGGAATTTGGGTGCACTGAAGCAGCTTTAGAAGTTTTTAACAAAGCAGAAACTGGAACTGATATGTCATAAAACACTATCAACTACCATGAAACTGTTACCTCATTTTAATGTACCACAAATCTAAGTCTGCCTCTTCAGGGGCACCACCATTTCACAAGCAGAGGCAGCTCAGACTTAAAATGCTTTCACAGATTTCCTTTGCCCTCAATGAAAAAGAAATTCTCAGATGTTCGTTCCTGGTTACTCTCCGCAGGACTGAAACTTCAGAAATGTTCGTATGTTTTTCTCCCTGCAATACTGACATTTGTTTGCAAGGCTGTGCCTTCTTGTGCCTATCTGCAGCAGATCAGGCTTTCAACCCTTTACAGGCAAACTCCCTTTTCACCACTCAGTACCACAGATATTTTATTTCATTTTTCCTGATGTAACCATAGATTAAGGAATCTGAAACATGTTATAGCAGAACTAGACTCTGACATGGATTAGGCACCCATGTAAAGGAACAGAGATTTTGTGCTCCCGCAAAAGCTGTCTTCTCATTGGACTGGCACGTATATAAAAAAACAGGTTTCTACTTTTTCTCCTACAGAGATGGTCAGGAAGAACAGGTGGGCACCTATTTCTTATGGCCAGTGTGGCCAAACTCAACCGGGAAGGAAGCCCAAGCTCAGAGACAGCCACCAGGAACAGCAAGTAAGAAATTAAACCCTCAAGAAGCAGGAGGGCTAGGGAGAGGCCACACTCCTGAGGTGGATCCCAGGGAAGGAGACAGCCTGACCTCTGTGGCCAAGGCACTGCTCCCACACCACAGCCAAGCCCTCAGTCTGGTCAGCTGGAGCTCCCTCAGCCCATATGTCCTTCTGGCTCCAAGTGGGATATGCTGTGTCTTTGCTCCAGCAGGGGAAGAGGAGCAGCGAGAAGGAGATAAATTAATTCAGAAGCTCCTGGCAGGCATACGAGTAAAAAATAAAGACAGAAGTTATGTAGAGCAAACCCTGTGCTGCCAAATGAAGTCATGAGTGCCTTAGTTGTGATTTGAGTGGGTTTTTAAACATTTTTATTATTCTTGTTATTATTATTAGCATTTGGCAAAAGAAGCCAGGAAATACCTTGCTAGTGATGTCTGCTCCCAGCTTGAGCCAGTTTAGAATGCTGAATGGCTTATCCTGAAAAAGGGAGAACCATGTTATTTCTAAGCCCAAATTTCTACTGTCATTTACTTAAGCAGCATTGCAAAAATTTTAGTTTTGTTTCCATTTTCAAAGAAGCTATTACATGATGAGAACAAACCCTCCCAAGAACGTTCATTTTTCTCCTCTTCTGTTCACTAGGCATGGTCTCGGGGGAGGGAAAAATTTCCAAACATACACATTGTTGAAAGTTAAATTCAATCTAACAGGAAAAGGCCTCTGTTCAGTTAAAAGCCTTATAAAGAAATAAATCCTGGAAGAATCTGGTCTTTCAGATATGTAAACACAAAACCAGAATATACTGGTTCATCTGAAAGATGAAATACATGGTCCCAGTGGAGGTTCTAAGCAACTCCCAGTCAAGCCAATGTGAATTACTTGCTCCCTGTAGCAGCAGAACATATGGTCTAACAGGGCATCTGATTTAGAAGGAACCCTTTTTAATTCTTGGGAGAATAAATAGTTTCATCTTACAGAGGCTGAAAAATTATGTATGTTACTTACAAAAACAGCCCAGTTTAGCAATATATAGAGCATCAAATTCATAGAACACTCAGCAAGCCACCTACATATCTCTTGCTTGAAGTGAAAGCCAAAAATAGAGCTCCCTTCTCTGACAGAATACCTCCTTCCATCTGCTTGCTGCTTCAGGTCAGATTAAATACTGCAGCTTCCTAGAAAGCTAAATAACTTTACCTAAAGGGACCCTCAAAACACTGACATGTGACTCTGGCTAGCTTTCTTCCTCTCTTCTGGAGTTTGTAGTCACAGAGTCCTGTGCCACTGCAGAGACTCACAACACTCCCCTGAGGTAGTTTCCTCATACCAGGCTGTTGTGCCAAATGCTGCATCTTCATCAGGCTGTTGAAAAGCAGTTGGATGCTTCTCCTGGGTGAACCTCAAGACCAGACTCTGCAAGTTTTTTTCAGAAGCCTGACTGCTGGAAGAAGTAAACTCTATGCTTATGTTTCATCCAGAAGAATCTTGCTTAGTCACACACAAGGCAGCACAAACAATGTCTAGAGTCAAGCAACATTTAATCAAACAGCCCGATGCTAATGTTGATTCACAACATAACAAATATTCAGATAAACGAAATTACTGTAGATGTTTCATTCTCATGGTGGCAGAAAATCGAGAATCCAAGTTCTCTGCTTGAAAGCACGGGACTTCTGGCATCTCAACTGATGGAGAGTCTCTACAGCTGCTTGCACAGGTTATCATTAACCCAGTCTAGATGGGACACCAGCACTCTCCACTTGTCATTTTAAACGAGCCAACACTCAGTTTAACTCACATGTCTGTGCCTGCCCTAGTTTGCAATGACATTTGTTACCTCTGCTTTCTACTACTAAAAGCTAATGGCTGTTTACATCTCTACACAAAAGACTATTTCATAACACACCGGACTACTGAAGAAACAAGTTTCTTCTTCAAGAAGAGCATCAGCATACCCGTAATTTCAATTGCAAAACTAATCTTACTGAAAACTGCCCTTATTACTTAACCAAAACTTTAGCAGACAAGAGCCATAAAACCTGAGGAAGAAACATGAACTATACCTCTTGAAGAAGACACCCAAAACAGTTTCTTAAGCATCCCATACAAAGAGTTGCTTCAGAAGCATCTGTTATGCGTATGTTTTTAAGAAAACACTGTTATTTCAGATGGCATTATGCACTTTACAAGGCTTCATGGCCAAATTGGCTCTGTTCTAATGTTTTATGAACCAAACAGAATTCATCATTCATTCTTACACCATTCATACATTCTTGACAGAAACATACCTCTGGTAACCAACCATTTAAAACTGCTATTTCACATCTAGACCTCAGCTTCTCATTTTCTTATTGCCATGGCTGACCAAAAACACAGATGTTGGTTCTGTGTAGAAGCAGGAATTGTTAGATTTATAGCTATTACTAAACCAAATGAGAAGCCAGGGAATGTACCAAGGAAATCTGATGTGTCATAATACTGATGATACTGCATGTATCTCCCGTGGTTAGGAGAAAGATAAAACTTAAATCACTACAGCTACACAATTCTTCAAGAAGAGATAAGGCAAGAGAAGCTGCAACCGATTGGCAGCCAAGCACAAGCGGGTTGATGATATCAATATATTACTCCCTCAAAGTTCATTGTCACAATCTGGTGTCAGCCTACCCAATTACTCAGGAGCACTTGCTAAACAAATGTGAATCTTCTTCACTCTGCATTTGGGTGTGACAGTTGTGCAGCTCCCCCAGCTTGCTTGGCCCGGGACACACAGGCTTCCTTCCTCTCACCTACAGAGAACAAGTTTGTTCTTAAATCCCAGACTCTCTCTCAGGCTCATGATGATGCTTGGGGTGGGAGATATT
Source organism: Serilophus lunatus (assembly GCA_013399895.1). Taxonomy (NCBI): domain Eukaryota; kingdom Metazoa; phylum Chordata; class Aves; order Passeriformes; family Eurylaimidae; genus Serilophus; species Serilophus lunatus. Next base: position 177,103 of record VXBA01003325.1, read on the forward strand.
GGGGACATTTTTTCCCTTTCCAGTGGCTTTCCCTTTTTTCTATTTTTCTATTTTAAGAGTTTTTTAAATTCTAATTTTTTCTTCTCCTCCTCCCAAGCACCAGCAGCCTTTAGCCCAGAAGAGGCACCTCCATAATAAGCAGCATGCTAAAGTGGCACTGGGAGTCCTTCTACCTCCTCAGAGCCCCTGCATAGGACCAGGAGAAGTCTGTGAGAAATTCACATACAAACAATAAAACTATTACAAAGTGCCAAGTAATTTGTTTGCTTAAGTAGTCACTACGCTGTCACACAGCCTACTCACTGTGAAATCACCATTCCTGTAGCTCTCTGGAGGTATGTCTACAAGTATAAACAAACCCCAAGAATCTAAATGATTGCAGTCTGGTGCAGAACTCCTAATGCCCAGATCTGTGTAGGTTTGCTATATGGAAGAAGGGCTGTACTCATCTTACAGAAAGACAAGTCTTTCAATGGCAAGTGAGTACTCACTCATTTCCAAAGCTGGTGCCAGGCTGTGTGACAAGCAGCAGGACAGCCACTGCACATGGCTGGCTGGGATGGTGCAAAGCACCACGTTTCTCCATGAATCAAAAGCAGTTCTGCCCTTTCCCAACTCTTCCCTTTGTACTTCTCATTGTCCCTCTAATCTGAAATACAAAAACTCCAAGTTTGACGGAACCACAGGGAAATGCAAGGACACAAACATGTTATTCGCAATCCAGAAAATCTGTCTTCTGAATTAAAAGCAGCCAAAGGCTGAACTTTCCAAGGCAACTTGCTCAGAGCACTTATTGTGGCCAAGGATAAAGCTGACAGGCCAGGAAAAAAGCTCAGATTTAACGAATCAATTGCTGAGCCACTGAACAGAAACACAGCTGTGAGTGGGACTTCAAAACATTACAGGACCCATCTTGGTTTCTTTTGCATCTCCTTCTCTCCTGTGTCACAGAGCTGCGGCTCAGGTCAGCACAGCCCCTCCACACCCATCACAGACCAACAGTCATTTCTCTGGGAGGATTATTTGGTGTGCATCCCCTTTGGCTGTCCAGTTTGCTGCAGCAATAAAAATAACTCTACTTCAATAAAGCAAGACCTCTGCAGAAAGACTAAACTAATGGTAGTTCAGACAATATCAAAAAGAGATATAAGTATCATATCCAAACATTCACAAGATTACTGTGCACCAAAGAAAACATGTGCAGCAGATACGAGAAAAGGTCTAAAATCTAGGTAGTGATGGAAGAACTTTGTATCAGTAAAGCAAAGCAGCACTAGCACTGGTATATGCACTATATGCCTAAACTACAGTGAGGGGATTGGGAAACAAGCTCTGACTTCTGGCAAACCAACTTCCTTCACCCACCAAAATATTTTTATTTGTAATTTTGGCAGCTCCCAACACAGCCATTTCTCCCCTCGATTGCTGCGATTTTCAATTTAATACACCACCATTTTGCCCTCCTGCATTACCTCCGATGTAATATCCTGCTGCTAGGGGCAGCAAAGAGCCTTTCTGCTCGATTTTAACTTTCCGCTTCCTCTGGCGTGCAGTGCACCACAGGGTGCACATTGCTACACCGCACAAAGTCTTAATTCAGAAGCGATCCCACAAACACCTTCGAGGCACTGGGCCTATCTGCTGAGAAAAAAGCAGCAAGGAAAGCATAAGAAAAACACTAGATATGCCATAAAAAGACCAATCATTCCTTCAAGCAGCGGGGAGCTATGAGATGACACAGCCTTGCCTCCTTGCAATGCCTGTGTGCAGTCCGAGGGCCGGAGGCAGCTCTGTGCCGACTTCACCCCAGCAAGGCCACCCCAACACGTGGCTCCAAATGTGGCAGAGCATAGAGGCACTGGGGATGGATGGTGGGGAAGAACCACCACGTTGTTCTCCCAGGGCCACCACAGTGGCTGCAAGGTCTCTGTAAGGGATCCCAGCCAGGGTCATGCTAAAAGGCACCGTCTGTCCCCATGCCCTCAGCTCTGCCGCAGTGCAACAGCTCCTTACGTAAGGCGCTTCCCGAGCTACACAGAGAACCCCTTCAACCCACTGGTGTCCTATTCAATCCTCCTCCTCCCAGCAAACACTTTAATGAGGGCTGTTTTGGAGTAAGGTTAGGAGGAAAACAATTATCTTTCTTATTTGTATGAACAGAGAAAGTAATTGAGCAGAGTACAGAGGGGTGGGCAGGAGGAAAAGAGAATACACGGCCTTTTTTCTCCTTTTGCATATAGCTTTGGGCCTCAGAACTATTGAGGCAAACAGTTAATTTCAAGGGATACACAGTATCTGAACCAAAAATACGTAAGAAGAAAGAACAAGAATAAAAACATCCGCAAAACCTTCCAGCTTCTTTTCCTTCTTAGAGGTTTGATTTGGGTTTTGCCACTCTTGTCCTCCAAATCAAACAGAAACTACAATGAAGCTAAAACTTTTTGTCCAATCACAAAATTTCTCTTCCCTGAAATGTCTTAGATTAAATTAGTCAGGCCATGAAAAATATTCTTGTAGGGAGTGTGGAGTTAATGAGTTGTTCAATGGGGAATGATTTGAGTTGCCTTCATCACATCAAGGCTTGGCTCAGCTTTCATGTCTCACCAGCGGTCCTAAAAACCCAACCTTACAACCACCAACAAAACTCATACTGCTCAAAGCTCAACTGCTTTGCAGAAGTGATTGTCTCTCAGAATTTCATGGTTTGCATCACCCCTGTACAGCTACAGCTTCTCCCATTCTTCTTTTTTAGCCAGGACCAGACTTCTCCCTGACACCACTCTGTGAAAGGTTACACCTATTAAGCCAAACACCATTATTGCTTATTTTGCTTTAGCTTAGGAAACAGCTGAGAACGGGGCTGTGTTGTACCAGGTACTGTACAAACACACCTCAAGATTATTATATAGATATGTAGGTGTTGTACAGGTTCTATGTTTTTGCGGAAAACAAGTAGTAAAAGCATATCACAAATGGATTTTATAGTAACTCTAGGACCTCTTCCGTGGTGAGGTAAAAATGCTGCTTTGTCTCAAGCTGTATGCACCTATTTTCATTTGGAGGGAACCTGAGTCGCCGAAAAGATTTCAGACTTTGAAAATGTTGCTATTACTAAAAGACAAGAAGTCTACTCGGTTCCCACAGATCTCTGTCTCAATGAGTTTGATGTCTCATCATTAAATATCCAAGGGGGGAAAAAACCAAATTTCTTCCTTTCTGTGGGGTAAAGACACAGTTTCTCTAGACAGAGACAATTACTTTAACTGCCTTAATTTCTAACTAAAGCAGCAGATTTTCTATTATTTTAAATGACTCGAACAAAATCCTAGATGTGGCAGGGTCAGCAATTTACACCAGAATTGTTTGCTTGTTTGAAAGTATCTTTCTTGTTTAAAGTATAAATAAAACAAATTGCACAATTTCACTAACATTTGTAAGTCATGCTAGAAGATAAATATCCCAGCATGTTTAAAATCAGTTTGAAAATTGTTGTAAGGGATGGATTGCAAACATGATTGTGAATGAAAAGACTCCCTTCCTATTTTAACATTCTCATAAATCTCTCTGGAAATGAAAAGGACTATTCACCACCTCAAAGGGATGGATTGTCTGCAGAATTCTGCTCTGCTTCCCACCTATACTGATTTTATACTTGAGATAGCCTTTACTACTTATCAAATTATCCAAACACTTATACTATATACCCCCATCCCCCCTCAAAAAATCAAAACCAAATTCAGAAATCATTTTGGTGATTATTTTTTCCGTGGTAAAATATGCAGTAACATAATAGTGATAACATGCTTTCTTTCTTCCCCCACAATATTTGTAGCTGCTGAACACTGCATTAGGACTCTCATCCACATTTACTTCAGTGGAAGTTCCTACAGCATCCTTTGGGATAGAGTCCTTAAACACTGAGTTTACAAGGCATTTAAGCATTTGCATAACTTTAGGCACTTGGACAATCCATCTTCACTCAGAGCACTTAAGCACTTAGAGGAAATCATGTGCTTGGTGGCTTCGCTGACTCCAGGCTTTAGTGTTATGCCTTTTGAGGACTATCCAGCTTGCACAGAGCAACTCAAATACAGAACCAACAGCTCCAGAAGTTACAGACCAAAACTGGCTTTGCTTTTTGAAGACAATATGGCTCCCAGATAATGTTTATCGTAAAGCTGTTTGTGGGCACATAAAAAGCCCTGATCAGAATCAGATGTTGGCAGGTGTCAGCTTGCTGTTAAATGAAACTAACATTTGTGTTTTAAGTGAAAAGAAACCTTTGAGAACCAGCAGCAAATAAAAACACTTCATCTTCAGGATGAATGCAGGACTGAGCAGCAGGTTCACCATCATGTAGCTGAATCTCTGCAAACAGCAACACCACTTTCCCTCTGCTATACTTCTCAATTACAGATTAGTGCTGGGTTTGGTCTGGTTTATCATCTGTCACCATGGCAACACATCTAAAACTACCAACTACCAAGCCCTCTCCCTTTCTCTTCCTTCAGCAAACTTGGAAGAGATCTAGAGTTGTTTATATGGTGTTTATTTAGATGTTTCCCCAACACATATATCTCCATATGTTAAATTACTAAAGGTGCTCCAGGTAGCAAGGCTCTGTATTTTGCACCAAGCTCAATGCTCTGAATGATTTACTCCTGGCATTGACTTCTACACACAATTTGAGCTGTATGTCAAGAATTTAACAGTTTTCACAAAAGCCCACTGTAGTTACTGGCAGGTTTGCTGATGATTTACTTACTGCTGGCCCCATTCATCTAATCAAAGAAAGTAATCCTTTGGGTTTTTTTAAAAAAAGGGCTCTGAACTCCCAAGCATCAACCTTTGGTGTATTGACCATTTGTTACCTAGGTCTGGAAGTTTCAACACAGTCCTACATGGTGACTTCTTCCACTAGTTTTACTACTACTTCTTTTCCTAGATGAGCAATGTCCAAATCTGGTTTTATTAGCCTAGAAATGCTGTAGGACAGGAGATTAAGCTGTTTCTCTTTCAGAGCCACCCAGTTTTTTGTGGACACAGAAGAAAATGGACACAATGGAACACTGGCTACAGAGAAAATCGAGCCAGAAGGACCTGCAGGCAGGCCCAAGCTGTCCTCAGAAAGCCCCGGAGGAACAGAAGACACAGTTAAGAGCTTGCTGTCAGATCAGACTCACCCATCATCCATTTGTAAATCCCTGGTTGATGCTAAGAGGATGCTTCAACCCAAGCTCTCTGGACAAAGGGATTAATCGTGTTCAGCATCTTAGCACAGGCCCAGACTACTAATGTGATCTGGATAGCTTTGGCATGGGAGAGCCAAAGCAACCTACTGACAGCCCACCAGCAGATTGGAGAAGATGGCTCCATCTAAGCACCTTTCAGATGCTGAGATCCAGACACAAAGCCAACCTCCATCCAGCCACAGGCAGGCCCGATGAGCTGGGAGCCCGCTCCTTAGTCCGCATTGAAAAACCGCGCAGAGCTAAGGGAGGTGCAAGAACTACCATAAAAAGGCAAAAGTTTCCTAGACCACCATAATGAAACCCCAACACCTGAGATCCGGCCCCAGCAGAGGAAAGGAGGAGGCAAGGAGGAATTTAAGATTTCACAAACTGGAAATGTCCCAAAGGAAACACACAATCAGAAAACTGAGGAGAACACAAAGCAAGATACTTTTATATAAAGCAAAAGTCCTTGTGCATTCCCGGAACAGAACCACTGACCAGTTGAGGTTGGCAGGGACCTTTGGAGATTGTCTAGTCCACCCTGCTGCGCCTGTTTGTATCAGCAACTCTTTGTCTAGAAGCAACACATTTAAAATAACCTTTTAGTCCAATTTAATTAGAAATGTAACTAAAAATACCCACAGTCCTGCGTATTAGTTGGTCAGGTAAGGCAATGTTAGTCCTTTCCCACCTGAAACCCTTGAGTTTCGCCTTCATTACAAGTCATATCACAACCACTGCCACTACACAGCCCTCAGCTACGCTTTTACCTTGCCTTGAACTTGATATGTGAAACACAACTTGGATGCATTCCTCAGGGGTACCGTAAGAACACTTTCTGCTACACAGACCATGAGCAAATGAGTCTGCAAACACTAGTGGTGCTCTGACTGCCTGTCCATTTATCTAGGTGTAAGCAAGAAACTACCCCACTGCTGCCAACTGAATTACATCAAAGAAAGCAAGCACATACAGCCTTCTGAAGCAAAGAGGCAGTATCAAGTTTTACAGCTTTAAAACACTGCATGTTGTTAAAGCCTCACAAACACATGGGTGTTTCATGTGCCATTTATTGAATCACACTTGCTGTCCTACTGCAAGAGCAACACAAAAAGCAGGTATAAGTCTTCCATCAAATGCAAACCTACCTGTTTTCCGATGTACTGCCAAAGCTTACAGTAACGTCCCTCTCCCATTAAAGGAATCAGAAGAAAAAGAAACAGAAAGAAAAAAGAAAAAGCAATGTTTTGGTGCTGTGAAGGGTGGAAATGAAAGGTATGACTCAGTACTATTAAACTGGAAGGACATTTGCCTAAAGGCCAGAAACTGTGTAGATAAAACAACCCATTTGGGTGAGACCTTGTGTCATCGCTTCTACAATGGGCTTTCTACTTTTGAAAGGAGCTTTGGAGAAAGCAATCACTCAAGGCCTTTGATGTTTCTTCATTAGCTGAAACAACACTAGGACAGGCCTGAAAGTACTGGAACAAACTGGCTTCCACCCACAAAAGCAGAAAACCTCTTTACCTCCCCTGATAATTCTCAAGTTCCTGCAGAATCTCCCTTGACTGCCTGGGCCCTCCCTGCATCCACAGACTTCTCCCGGATTAATCCTGTATGCATGACCTAGAGTGCTCATTCCCCTGTCTCACGGAGAACATTTAAAATCAGAGTGGGGAAGGGGGCAGAATTCTATTGCTTTGATCAGTCTGAGCTCAAACACGAAATCAGCGTTTCTGAAGATCGGGTGAACAGTTCAGTTTCACATGGGAAAACAAAGTTGCACAGATTAACCTGCACACCCCCCAAGCCTGTTCAACCTAAAGCTTGAAGTGTTTCAACTGCAACTGGGAAGGAATTGGTTTTTTTCATCTGGTGTTGCTACACAGCTGTAAAGGCCATCTTCTGGTAGTATAAACACACTTTTACTTTAGAGGTGTAATACAGGTAACGTGAGAGGGACTTTTAAAAGTAAGTAGCATACCTCTGTGCCTACGAAAAAAGTCTTATGTAGGAGTGTACTTAATCCCCTAGAATCTATTTATGGGCTTGAAAATTAAGACTGTTCTTGATTATTTTTCTGCAGGGAGGAAGCCTATGATTTCCTAACATGACGAAAAATCACAGCGTTCTGAGAAAACTTTATTTACTTTATTATTTGATGTCCGCGTTCTTCAGTTTGGCCCTTGAAAAATAAATGCCCTTCAACAGTCTACCTGTAGCGATTTGAATGCCATTGATTCCCGGTTTTCCAGTCATCCATGGTTATTTAAATGCAAAATGAAAGCTGAAGAAAAACACAACAGAAGCAAACACATTCAGAGATCAAAAGTAAGAAAAAGCCCCTCCTCTTCTTTTAGTTATTCTCCACTCACGCCAATATATTTCTTGCTAGAATGAAGGAAAGAGGCCCTCCAGCCCAAAGGTAATTTACAAAACAGTTAATGGAAGAAAAAAAAGGAAAAAGGAAGAGAGATTCAGAACAGAAATATCATCTTGCTAACTACTGTTTCTCTATCAAATAGCTTTCATTAGTGAGGATGATTCACAGCAAACATCACTGCCAGCCTACCCCCAGCAGTATTTAATCAAAGTGATGCTGCAATGCTCAGGAATAACATGCAATAACCAGATGGTTTCCTGCAATGGAATGTCAGCCCCGAGTCCAATTCTACTGCTGAGAAGGCCACAGCTGTGCTAGTGAAGACCAGAAATGCTACCCCTGTACCCCATAATGCTCCAAAGCAATGGTGGCACTTCATCAAGAGGGCAGAAGTCAAACCCCATCTCAAATCTGCCACCCTGTTGATTTGTTGTCATTGCAGAACAAAAAATTTGCCAACATCTCATGTTAAAAAGGGCCATTTCAGTACATGTTTTTGTGAATATAACTTATTTGTACAAAATGCATGGAAGCACTTGTTCACTGAAAACTAGCAAGTGTCACAGTGGCTTCAAGGACCAGTACCCAGAAACCATGGGAAAAAACTAAAGGCAATTTGGCAAAGGCTTCATCTTTCCAAATTAGAGAACCAGATGTGGACATAGAGCAGCCGGGTTAATAAACTTTAAAATATAATCAACAGCCATTCAACACAGGAATGCAATGGGAGGAAAAGGCAGCTGTTGCTAGATCTAATTTGTGCTTTAGATTCTAAGTGACTCCTGGGGCTAAGTTCTCTGCATCTTTTGTCAACTGTTACCACCTATGGGAAAGCAGATATACTCATCTTCCTAACTAAATATCTAATAACCTTACTATGGGCACTAGCCAAGGTATCTATTTGCAAGCACCAGCACACACATTTGCCTGTCCCTTAGTTAGGAAACCCACCCTTTGCCCCACACACGTGCTGTGGTCTTCTGATATTCTGCTTGCAGAATATACTGCTCTCCTGATCCAGTCCAAAGGTGAGATTTGTAAAGTTGAAAAAGGGCTCCAAAGCTGACAGTATCATCTGTGAAACAGTAACTGCCACAGCACTGCCTTGCTTTCCTCCTTTGGTACTTCTAAGAGTCTGGCTATTAGAATGCCTTTCAAGCCCAATTTCTATCATGATAAAGTAGTACCTCCAACTCAACTCTCCTGCATGATGTTAAGTGTTTTTCTGAAAGGTTCTAAGGTTCCTAAAGTCTTGGGGGAGAGTTCAAGCACACTGAGATTGGTTGTAAAAACACACATGCCTTGCAGCAATGACATGTCTATAGCTGCAGCCGAGATTTCCATTCACTTTAATAGAAAGTGACTGTTCTAAACGACTCCCCTCTCACATCTCTATCCTCATTGTGCTCACACTTGATCTCGGGTGTTTTCCTCACTCTGCTCAGACATTCAGACCTTCTTCACTGACGCCAGGCTTTATACTGCTGGACTCCCCGTATACCCTCAGTGCAAGTCTCCTCAGCTTTATTCATGAGTCGGGTGAAGTATCAGCACTGCTACTGCAATTACTTACGTGCTCATAGACCCTTATGGGACATCAGCCTAAGTGTTTGCAGAGCAAGGAACAAAACGCTTTTGACTACAGTAATACAGAATTACTTGGACCTGGCTTTAGCTCAGCAAGGGTTCCCTGTTTTCTGCTCCCATCCACTGCTGCTGACTTTGTGACGTTTTAATTCAAGGTGATCAGAATACGCACTACCTTCAAGGCTTTGTTGGTGCCTTTTAAAACCATAGCCTGTCTGCATGTAAGAATTGTGACAGCAACCAAAAGTTTGGGGTTTTTTTTAAAGAAAAAAGAAAGTAGAGGGGAGTCATAAAAAGGAAAAGGCAGTAAAAATAGAACTGGCTGGAAACCAGAGACCACAAGAGCTGGCTTACAGGAAATTGCCCTCATCAGTTACTAGATGGGAAATTTTTTCCCATGTATTACAAGGATCATGCAGAGACAGGATGGTTTAACAGAGACTCAAAAAAGCGTGTTATCACAGGACAACCAAGCTTGCAATTTTGTACAGTCAGGGAGAAACAGAACAGAGAAGCTGTTCCTTTTCATTCCTTCCCAGCAAAGCAGAAAGGATCCAGAAAGATGCTTTTCTCCACTGCATTAGCAAGTTTCAGTTACTGAGTTTTAAAATAAAAACATTAAATGTTTCAGTCAACATAAAGCATCAAAACAAAGTCAATAAAAGAATAATACAAACACTATCAAACGGAGGTTCATTGACTTCAGTCGCTCTACTCAAATGAGGGAGAATTATTCATAGTAATAACATATCCTTCTTTCAGGGCTTCACATGATGTTTCCTTGCAGAAACAATTTTCTCTGTGCCACTCTAATTGAGCTTAGTAGCATATTACTTAACCAGGTCTACAGCTACAGGCAAAGCTTACTACTGCCTTTTAATATGAAAATGCTGTTTCCTAACCTGCCAATGCAAGTGGTTTTGTCACAGAATGAGCAAATGTTTGAACAAATGTGCTGCTGTTGCATGATGGAGTCTAAACCATGAATGAGCAAACAGCTAAATCTCCTCCCAAACAGCTTTTGTGGTGTGCAATCATAATCACAACTTGGCTGCAGTATCTGGCTAGGACTCCAAGCAGCTTTTACTAGCTACTCCTTGGTGTTCTGCAGGCAGTAAACCACAGATTTCTCTCAAAAAAATTCTATCCACTGACAATTTGTTTTTGTTTATGAAGCCAGTTTTCCTAACAGAAATGCTACTAATGCACGTGTAAAGACAGCAGGGTTGCTACACAGTTCTGCAACATGCTAAGTGTATCATTAGCCCTACTTTTGTATTGTTTGAGGTCACCCAGAAAATCAATAGCAGAGCTGGGCTTGGAGCAGAGCCTGCCTGAAAGCCATTCTCCCTTTCTGTTGTCCACGGGACCAAAATGCACAGAGATATTACACCATGCTCTGGATCTGGAATAGTGTTCAAAGCCAGTCACAGTCACAGATGCACACAGACATGCACAGCAAAGTTTGGATCAACCCTTGTACTACACTAAGGACCTAAACTACAAAAGTTAGCTGGGCTGCAGCCATGGATATGAAGGCCAAAGTCTAAAATCCTAAGAAAGGACTGGTCTGGGGAAGAAGTTACATGAAACTTCAAATTTAAACATATAAAGCATTTGGTTTAGGAAGTCTAGGGAAAGTGTCTGATTCCCTACCTGAATGCACAGGCTGGATGTCACCTCACAGTCCTCACTTCCAGAATTATGTAATGGTCAAAAATTACAGTAATTCAGAAATGAGGTTTTAAAGCCAATGTTAGGCCATTTTAGACTCTTCATAATACAATCATGCACCAACCATTCCTATATTATTTTAAAAAGTAACTTGTTCCATTTGTATTTTAGCAGAAAAACATTTCAAAGAAGTATCCCCCTTAACATGTGGAACTGTGTTCTTCCCCAGTACTTGTTAAAAAATCGATACTGAAAGCTCAGGAAAAATACTCTGGTCATTTTCATGTTTGATGAATGAAAATCTATCTTCCAGCAGCCACCAATCAGAAAAGGAGATCTGGAAGTTACTTTTACTAGAAGACGAAGTTCAAGATACTTAAGATATTGCCTCTCCCTTTATTCACCTCCATCCCATAACACCAGAAACCAGCACTGTTCCCTCATACATGAAGACATGCTTTTACAAAATGTGGGACTCAGCATGGTGCCTCTCTCTGTTGAAGATGCTTTAAAACAATTTTGGATTCTCCTCATCAAGAGTCATGTCAGGGGCTCTTCCCAGACCCTTGCAAAGCTCACATTTGCTAGACTCCCTCTCTGCTGAGGAAATAAGCTTCCTTTTTTTTAATCCTGTATCATACATGGCTACAGAGACACTACAAAGTACTGCAAAGAGCTCTGGAGTTTTTCATGACTCTTTACACGCAGTCCACACTGTGCTAACTTTATCACAGCAAATTCCCCACAAATTCAAACGAGCACATAAGGAATAGCCAGTCATTGTCAGATCTGTTCTCCTTGTGAAGTACGACACCAGAATACATCACCTCTGGAATCACATGCCCAGGGAGCTCTGGCACTGCCTGTGTCCTGTCCTACAGCCTGGCTCATTTATCTGGCTCTGAGCATTGACCTTATGGCTGGTTTTATTTCCTAGCTGCTGCACTTCCTGCAGCTTTACACCATCCAAGATCTAACCTCATCATGGTAAATAGTCACAGCCTGTGCTTTGCACTCAGGCAAAATTTTCATCTGCACTGCTTGATTTGACGTAGTTTTCCTAGATTTTGTTACTCCTGCCTGAATAAGCTGTTTCCATGTCTCTGCATGACTTTCCTTTTTAAGTTCTTATCTCTATGAAATATCTTTTCCACCACATCTCACTCAGCACTTAGGAAGCTCACAGACACTTCAGTGGCTAACCTGTTACACATCATAACATCCCTGCTATTTACCAATTTGTTTCAAAACTGAACAGTATGAAAATCTCTGCTCTGCCCTGAGGAGCAGAAGAAAGGTCACGCCTTCTACTGTTTTCCTGCGGATAATCCAAGCAATCTTTCCTGTTCAATTTGCAATCAGCACTCAGAAGTCCTGTGGTTTAAAAGCATGACCTAGCACAATGCAGCACAATGGCCTTATGCAAGAACAGGAGGAGACACTATCACAGGGGCCCTGTGGAGACACAGCGCCCCATAAAATCGACAGACTGGTCTCTGCAACACCGGATGCACACAAGGGGCAAGTGTTGCACCCATCTCCCAATAAATCACCAATATACCCTAGTCCACTGATAGAGAAGAGGGTCTGCGGCATAGTTGTTAATCAAGGGTAAATCAGAAAACACCTCCAGAGGAGGTCAAGATTTAAACAGGAGAATCAAGGACAATTTTAAATCAAAGTGGTGAATGTGACAGCTTCCAAGCAAAAGAGTCCACTGGTGTATGTACTGAGACACAGACAGTTCATGCAACCCTACAAAACTAGGCAGAATATTTGCAGAGGAAATCAATCGGAGCTGAAGAAAATAGCTTTTCTAGAAATGCAAGCACTGACATTTTACAGGCTGTTTCTCAGGATTTCACGGCTAAAATATTTTGCTCAATCTGCCTGGAGAACAGGCCCAGATCAGGTCCCAAGCCCTTTCAATAGCACCTTTGCTTATACCCTGCTCAAAGGGGTTCTATTTTCAGACTCGTAAGGTAGACGACAGACTCCCGAGACCTGTGTAAAAAGTTGGTAAGAAAAAGACACTGTGGGCAAACATCTTCTGAGAATCCTTACATTATGACTGCACTGAAAATGCAAAACTCAGACTTTCACTCCATTTCCCCATGTCTTCTGATTCCACACATGCCACTGCTGCGCTTAACACAAATTCCAACTTCCACCTGCTGTATAAAGCAACATAGTATTGCTTCCCGATCAAGGCAGATGCAGTCTAATAGAGGCAGGGCAGTGTCTACTCTGCACCATTACAAAGAAGAATGTACTGATCACTCCTTAACTTTACAGCAAGGGATCAGTTACACTGACCTGGCTGCAGGGCTGGGTCACATTTCCCTCTCTGGTAGAAGGTTCTGCAAAATGTCACTACTCCTTGCTCCTGCTCTGAAGGGCTCTGTGCAAGGGGGGAAACACAGGATTTGCAGACAGCTCAGCAATATTTCTAGACCTGCAAGCCTAAGCTTAGGCTTTCCTGCCCAAAGACTCTAAACTGATGTTTAAAACTGAAAAACACCCCATTACTTTTCTAAAACTTCTGGACCAGCTCTCAGTCACTCCACATAGTCTAAATATCTCCCCTTCTTTTTTCCCTACTTGCAAGAGACAGGTTTTACCCACAAAGTCATGCACTTTAAAAATGCCCTAAAACCACAAATCACAGTTGCCGTGCCCAGACACGATTCATAACCACAATAAAGTTGTCTGAGGCTTGTCTACGCTCTTCTGCATTGACACTAATTCTAAAGATTAAAAATGAGATGCAGATTGCTTCTCCTGCAAATATACTCTGTAACCTTCAAGAGACTTGGGTAACCTTCAGCCTCAGCTCCATTCCTTACCTACCCAAAGAGATTACTGTTTGAAAAAAACACGCACCAACTACATCAGTGGCCAGTGTCTGTGATCAATGCATTGAATATACTGCTCCCACAGAGGAGTGCTTGCACCTTCAAAATTCATCTTCTCGATGGAGAATACAGAACGCAGACATTTGTTTTTATCATCTTCATGAAAGAAGAGTTTTGCTTTAGTACAGCAGCCAAGAAAATGCAGAGCTACTTCAGCTGAGATGCAACAGAATACAATTTCTTTACCTTTTTTCTTTCAAATGACTGTAGTTACCCCAAAGAAGATAGTGAAAGTAATATTTTCCCACAAGCACAAATAGCCTGCAGGATTTCTCTGATCTGCAGATCATTCTACTCTTTGTTAATGATTAGCTGTGTTAACACTTCAAACTGGGCCCTGGATTTTGTTCTGAAATATCCTTTACACAGAAAGTGCTCTCTCCCATACTGCACTTGTGAAAACAAAATCACTTTTGTCTATTCACTGAGAGACCAGCAAACTATTTTAAAAAAGGAACTGCCCATGACAGGCACAGACAAACAAGCCAAGTTGTTGCACTGCAGTACCTTTGTGAGACCTGCTTCTCCATCTCACATAGTGACAGATGAACAGTGAAAGCAATTTTACATCTTGTTCTGTCAGCATGAGACACCCAATAAATCTCATGATGCAGAAAACATCCAGAAGGCTTTCTTCTATTTCTTTTGGTTGCATAATTACAGGCCATACTTGCAACACTCATACTACTTCCCACTCTGCCCTTAAAGAAATAATAAGCAAACAATATGAAAAAACACAAAAGATACCAGGGGAAAACCTAATTGCTGTGTACTGTGTAAATGCATGACATCTTTCAGGTGTCTGTCTGGCTTGTACAGGATCTGGTGCTATTCTTTCCAGAATGGCTTGATTTAAGTAATTAATTTTCTTAAATGGTTTATTTGCATAAGACTGTAAGACACCTGACAGCAGGCAAAAATCAGCCACAGCAGCAGGTGCTGCACAGATCTCAGGCCCCAGTGCTGAATATCACCAGCAGAGATGCTGATCCCAAGGATTCCTCACACTGCTCATGCCTCTCAACTGTTCTCCCAGCCCTGGTACCTCCTTGTCTGCCACACACCAAAGGCACCTTCCACTCGCATAAAGGGCCTGCCATGGGATGGCAGCCTGGTCCTTCCGCTGCCCACAGACCCTGCAGCAGTGCTCCAGAGGGCCTTGTAAGACAAAAGAAAGATGCCAGACCCTGCTGGCAAAGTTTCTAATGCAACTGGAAAGGCCAAACTTGACACAGGGGACGCGTTAATGCCACGGAAAGCAAGCATAAATCATGGAGTTGTGCTGTGTGATGTCTTCCCGAACCTTAAGACTGAACCATAGCTGAGGTTCCCCAAAGCTGGATCCTTGCACTGCTACCGTAGCTGGATACTGTTTTAAATTTGGTAGGCATGACACTCTCAGACAATTTGACTGGCCTCACTAAAAGAAAGCAAACCGTCCACCATTTGCTTACTATTACTCCCAAGCTCTGAGACCAGCAGTAATAAGGAGAGCATAAAGGCTTTCCTGTTGCTATGTTACAGATGTTGCTTGGTGTCTTTCATGGTGCATTTCTGAGACTCAAGAGCCTGTTTTTGCTGCCTGTTACAAACCTATGTGGGTGCAACTCTGAAAATTTGTCTGAAATCAACGGACCTATAGAAAATTCAGAGATAAAAAAGCATCTGGCCATGATGCTTCAAGCTTTCCAGCACAAACACAGGACACAGAATTGCATTCTCACATGCATAGCTTGAGTACAGTAATCTTTATTTTCAGGTCTTATTATGAAAATGCATAATTGCCAAAATACTGGCAGAATCGTATTTCAAAGTCCAAGCTTTTGAACTCAGCTCACATATGAAACTTGCCTTTGTATTTGCCTGAAAAAAGCATTAGCTTTTCATCCAAAGCAAGTTCTCTAGCTGATGGGTTGGGAATCCATAGTCTCAGATCTGTGCACCCCTGCTCTAATTAGAAACAAAACACAATTTAATGCTCATATCTGCCCATACTGTTATTGTTTGCACTATAAAGCTATTTCTTAGTCAGTTACATCAGGATAAGCTGCTCATTAAGATGTACAGCAGAAAGAGGCATTTT
Source organism: Serilophus lunatus (assembly GCA_013399895.1). Taxonomy (NCBI): domain Eukaryota; kingdom Metazoa; phylum Chordata; class Aves; order Passeriformes; family Eurylaimidae; genus Serilophus; species Serilophus lunatus. Next base: position 192,979 of record VXBA01003325.1, read on the forward strand.
GATGAAAGAGACAACAAAGCACTGCATGGGGCTCAGGAGATTGAAATGTGATCCCAGCTAGGCCAGAGACTTGCCTGCAGATAATATTAATATCTGAGACATGTCTCATTTCCTCACATGCAAACTGCAGACATTAATGCTCCCTTTGTGGTTCAGGACTCAATATATCAAGGAGGATTCTCCTTCACCCTCTGTCTGCCCTGGCTCTGGAACAAAACACCTTCACAAAAGAGTTACATGGCATTTTTCTGGCTCCTGAACTTGGCCCCCTTGTTACAAGTTGGGCAAAGATGCAGGGGCTGTTCACTGCCGGGGAACAGAGGCTTCCCTCTACCCACAGCCTTGCATGAGTTCCAGCTCATCTGTGGCTCTTGCACCTTCACAGTCACCTCCCATCCTGCCTCCATAGCAAGAATTTTTGTGCAGGCACTGCTCCCTGACTGGTGTTTTTCCAAACAAGCCTCAGATCCAAAAGGCTTTCTCAAATGTAAACATCCAACTATATAGAACCTCACCTCCTATCTGGCTCCTATCCCTATTGCACGTATCTCCATCATCTTTTTTACAGGAAGACCATCACTCAGTGCACCAGCCTCAAGGGGGGGAAAAAATGTAACAGAGGCTTGTAACATTCTGAATTTCAAATGCCCCGTTGTGATGGACTGAATCTTCTCTCTAAGCTTTTGACTCAAATAGTTGGAAAGAGCAGTATGAGAGAGTGCAACAGCTCAGCCAAGAGCACAGGAATCAGTTGAATTCTTGCCTATCATTCTGTGCCACAGCCAAATCTCTCCTAGGACTGCACTTAAAAACCAAGGATTGAGTTTTCACATTTTCAGCCACACAATTCCACTCAATTCCCCTTGACTCTTATTTACAAGAAGGGCCTTTGGAAGCCTCAGCTCATAGCAAGCATCATCACAGCATCCAAGTGTGAGAAAAGTGCATTTAATTCAACGTCTAGCAATGAAAAGCACTGTTTTTAACAGCATTTGGATTACAAACCTTATGATGGAGAAAAATAGAAAAGTGTAAATAGACCCCTGTGCCAACAGTGGTTAAACATGGACAATAGTGACATGGACTTCTAAAAGAGTGTTTTCCTCTTTTTTGGTTAGGACCAAAATGTTATCAGGTCCCATCCATGCCCAACTCTCACAACCCCTATACTAACATTTCCCATACTGAAGCAAACTGCATCCCCTAGAAAGCACAGAGATGACCAAAATTTCACAGAATCACAAGAATACGCTGAGTTGGAAGGGACCCACATGGATCACTGAGTGCAACTCTTAGCCCTGAACAGGACTATCCCCAGGAGTCACACCATGTGTCTGAGAGTGTCATCCAAAAGCTTCCTGAGCTTGGGCAGCCTTGGTGCTGTGACCACAGCCCTGGGGAGCCAGGGCTCAACCACTCCCTGGGGAAGAACCTCTTTCTAATATCCAACCTAAACTTTCCCTGACACAACTTCAGGCCATTGCCTCGGCTCCTGGCCCCGGTCCCCACAGAGAAGAGATCAGTGCCTGCCCCTGCACTTCCCATCCCGAGGAAGTTGTCACTGCAATGAGGTCTCCCCTCAGTCTCCTCCACCTGAACACACCAAGTGCCCTCAGCTGCACCTCACACACTTCCCCTCACGGCCCTTCACCATCTTTGCTGCCCTCCTTAGGGACACTCTCTAAGAACTTGATATCTTTCTCACATTGTGGTGCCCCAAACTGCCACATTATTGCAGGTGAGGCCGCCCCAGCTCAGAGCAGAGCAGGACAATCCCCGCCCTCACCTGGTTGCTGATGCTTTTCCTGATGCCCCGAAGGAAGCGGTTGGCCCTCCTGCCTGCCAGGGCACTGCTGACTCGTGGCCAACTAGCCACGGATCAGGACCCCCGGGTCCTTTTCCCAGCACTGCTTTCCAGCATCTCATTCCCCCATCAGGATGCACCTCCCAGGTTGCCTCAACCCAGGAGCCGAATCCGACACTTTCCCTTGTTGAATTTCATACGCTTGGGGATTGCCCAGCCCTCTGATCTGTCCAGGTCTCTCTGCAGGGCATCCCTGCCTTCGAGGGAGTCAGCAGCTCCTGCCAGTTCTGTGTCATCTGCAAACTTGGCTCAGTGTCCCTTCCATCCTGTGTCCAAGTCATTTATGACAATATGGAAGAGGTCATTCCCAGCACCACCACCCTCCTTTCTCGATTCTCTGCTGAGGCTTTTGGATTGTGGAGCTACACCTTGGGTGCTCCTGGACTCAGGAACCCACCTGCACAGACAGCTCTCAATACCTGGACCTCCCCTCACTCACGGCTGCCCGAGCCTTGTGATCAGGGCTTTGTGTAGGTTTCACACCAGTCTCGACAGCCTAGGAATTATAAACCAAACAACTTGGCAAAGTTATTTCAGTTACACATAAATATCCAGAGAAGATTATGCATCTTCTGTGACATTTGTGTGTTGTGAAAAGTGTTACGTGTTTCATTCATACAGTAAAATAACTAGATGATTATAACAGTAAAAAGGAAAACCAGTTCCGAGCAAAACCAGTGAGGTTTCATAGGAAATCTTTAAAGTTAATAACTATTGCCTTTATACACTGCTCAGACAAAGGAACTGAACTCTGTAATCCACCTTTCAAAGCCTGAAAATCAAGAATTAGGTGAATGGCTTCCATTAATCCCATATGCTTCCAAGGTGAGAAGCAACACTAAATGAGATACTGTAATGCCTTTAGATAATGAGGCATGTTTGTGCACAGCAATTAAGAGCTGGAAGAAAAATAACCAAATCTGCCTATGACTGTGATCTCTTTTCCCTCAGAACGTTATCCATTTTCTCTTACAGACCTGTCCACACAGAAAATCTGACATTCCCTTTACTCAGAGCTTCAGCGAAACACTTCATACTGCCCTATTCGATCAAATAGCTTTAATCCTGGTTCTGTTTTTACTGGTACCAGTGGGAAGAAAGCTATGAGTGACTTTATGGGAGAAAGGAAAGACTTTTGACCTGTTAAGTGGTGACGTGTCCAGAAACTTGTGAGGACATAAGAAATGGAGATAAAATCTATGAATAGGATATGAGTTGGGACTGTAAGTAACAGAAAAGCTGCTGAGTGCTACACACTGGAATGCTTTCTCTCCTCCAATAACAAAAGATATTCAAAATGTAAAGGTCACTATTTTCAAAACTCCTACTCGTTGTGGAGAGGATCTAATTCAATTGTTATTATCCTACTGCCTGCCTTCCAACCTCTGGGTTTGGTATACAGGAGGTGATAAGGAATATGTTTTTATCCTACTGAATTACTAAAATACAGTTAAAAAAAAAGGAGTATTTGTTATTCATACTGGCTGGTATAGCAACTTATTCCACATAAATGAATGTCATCTCAGAATGTTTGAACACTGAGCATTAAGTAGAAGCAGATGTTTTTAGTCCTACAATATATTGTTTACTTTTAAAAAAAAGTGGTGTACCACCTGTTCCTTCCATTTGTCTTCATTTGTTTTTTTTTCCAAAGACACTGCTAGCAATGGAATTAGTCATAAAAAGATATCCCACAAACACTTACTTGGTTAACTAGCACTCAGGAGCTGCTAGTGTCAGTAATAACAATACCTCAAATACTCCCTCAATGAACACCTTGCTGGCCCGGCCTCTGGGTTTCCCATCTGGTGTTTGGTAAAAGATTAACTCAGGCATTTGCTATTGCTCAGAAAAACACTGCTTTTTAAACTCTGCATCTTTATACATTATATGTAATCTCAGATAATAAAAAATAAAATGGCCCTTAAAAGAGCACTTATTTTTGTATATTCATAATCTCAGACTACGACAAACTCAGATGCCTTGGAGAGCTCCTTATGAGAGGAGAACTTGGAACAACAATACAAGGAGCATTTCCAATCAACTGGAATGTTGGCGGGGGGTTTTTTGGGGGGTAACCTCAAATTTCTTATGACTTCCAGTATGAACAGCTAAGGCTTAGTCTAAATAGCTTCTGCCTGGCATGACTCTCTCTCTCTGTTATTTAACAGCCTTTGGTATCAAATTAAAGAACGTTGGATGTGATGTCAATGACTTCAACAGGGGAGCAGGTCTGGCAATTCAGAAAACCTGTCACAGAGAAAGGATAATATGCTTGTAATCTGCTCTGTCCTCACTGCCCAGTACCACACATGTGGTACTGCTCCCCTCAGGAACCTCTGCTGTGGGAATTCTTTGCACTGCTGAGTCCCTTTACACCTTCTCTACTTAGCAGTGGAGTAACAGACAACGGTAATGGTGTGTATTTGTGAGCAACTCAACAGACTTGAGGTGCGTAATTGTACACTGGGAACTGGAGAACCAGTACACCCTGGTGGAATGACACTTGGATTTCTCCAGGAGATTACGTGTCTTATTACAATTGCTTATTTGCTGTGCTGCAACCGATAACTTTTACAAAGAGCCTAAAAGAGCAGCAGTTTTAAAGATGGAAGAACAAAAGACTCCACCGTCTAAGTGGTGACCACAGTTCTTGTATCTTTTAACAATATAAAGGAAAATGCTCAGCTAGTTCTGTCTGTTTACAGGGCTTGTAAAAGTGTATAACTTTAGGAACCTTCATTCAGCAGAGAACAGAGGTGTCCAAAAACCAAAAGCATTTTCCAGATTCAGTGGAAAGAGAGGTTCTTCAGAAAATGGCTTAGCTACACATGACCTTGACAGCACTCCTGAGATGTTCATCTACAGTCTCTGCTCCTGCAGGAGGAGTGCAGGGCATGCACACTGCTTGCCAGCAGCAATGACACACAAGGACCTAATGTTAAGCTAGGATTCTCTCCATGATTTTGTTCGCACCACATGGAAATTCACCATCAATGTGTATAACTTTAGGAACCACTATCCCCACTCGTGTTTGTCTTGTGTTAGCTGACACTGGGAAAATTTTCCCTGTTTTGACCCAGGTTGAAATAAAGAGATTTCTTTTTTTTTTNTCTTGGAGTCACCACGTGCCTGGCTGTGCTGCTGCCCCCCACTATGGACATCAGCACCACCTGCCCCCTACTTCACATCAACTGAACTTTTCTGGACATTGAAACGAGGAGTAAGGTTTTTTTGTTGTGTGTTCATTTGTGGAACTGGTATGGGTGGGGGTGTTGGTGGATGGTTTTTGCGTTTTTGGGAGACGGTTATTGGGTTTTTCTTCAGGGTTTTTTTTTTTTGTATTTTAATATTTTTAAGTTAATTTTTTCCTTACTTCATAATAAATTCTTATTTTCTTTACTACCTCTGTATCCACGAATTATTAATCAATAATTTGTCCATCAAACCAGGACAGTGTTGTTCCTGTCAAATATTCTGGCAAGACACAAAACCATCTTTTTCTTGCCTTTTTTTCCCAGGTCCTCGGTAAAACACAACAGTTGTGCTTACATTTAGTATTTTCTTTTGAGGATTTGGGTTGAATTGCCCTGCAAGTGTGAAAAATTAAATAATATTTAGGTATAATACGTGCCTAAGCTTGCAGAGATGAACCCGAGACAAAGAGTCTTGCTTTCATTCCTTTGTGCAAGATACAACTGCTACGTGATGAGCAATAAGGTGCTTTGGGGCAGTCCACAAAGTGATGTAACAGAGTGAGACCAATAAATGCGCGAAGACTCTTCTGTGCCATGACATGGGTTGTGTACGAGCTGAAGAGAGGGTTATAAGGAAGACTATCAAGACAAAAAGGAGAGCTGAACATGATCTGAATGTGCCCTTGGATTCACGTGGAGAAGAGGGAAAGAGAACAGACGAGAAAAACAAGAACTATTAAAATCCAAAAATTTGGTAATGTTTATTCAGCCTTGGTCCAGGCTGCTCCTGCAGCCTGTACTGCAAGTGTGATCAGTTTGCTAAAATGAGATTTAAACAACCAATTATTTAATTGCAAGAAGGTCCATTTATGCAAGAGCACAACTTCTACTGATAAACTGTGAGCTCTTCTGGGTACCAAGAGAATTGGATTACTACTGACTTCTAAGGGCAGAGAGGAGTTTGCCTACCCCTTTCGGCCTGCAGCTCACAACAAGAAAAGCTAACCTCAACTACAGGTATTGCTGTGATGAGTCCTTGGGTAAGAACAGACACCACATTCAACACCTGCCTCCAAGACTATCTAAGTTCAGAATCTCATGGGCAAATTAAAATGCAGAATGAACTCTCCTCAACTTCCCTGTTGCTCTTTGCAAAGAGCACCCACCTAACAGCTTTGTCTACACTTTCAGCTCAGATCCTTAAATCACTCCTTCCCATTAAAGTTATTGGATTTGGCTTCACTACAGCTTTGGAAGAGTGGCCTCTTCCTGACCACTTAACTTTTTGTCTAATGAATCACATTCAATGACACACAGAGGCTGACAAGAAGCAGCTAAAAGAAGCACCTTGTACTCATTGAAATGAAAGCTAGATATTTTCTCACTGGATAAAGATTAACACCATAAGCAGGGCCCATGGCAGCTTCCATTCAAGAATGATACAACTACAGCCTTGCTGATAAATTTTCTCTCACTGCCTTCCACAAGTACACACAAGACAAGGCTTACATGACTGTGACAATTTTAACATCCTAAGAAATACAAGCAATACATCTGCACTGCAGCCTGACACAGTTTCAACCTGGTGCTTGAAAACGCCACTTTTCTTGGAAGAGGAATGACCAAGTCATTCTTCTGCCAACAACCACTGGATAAAGTGATATTTATCAGCTCTCTGTTGTTTTTCACTTGAGCCATTCAAATAAGCAAAAAGCTGTCTGCATCTATTACACAGACCTTCCTCTGAACAGCTAATGCCAGAGTGCAAGTGAAAAATCCAGGGATCAGCATTTTGTTGCATCTGTGCTGTGTTGCAAGTTTACATATTCCATAAACAACCTCAATAAAACATTTCAAAAACAGAGAACAACGAATCCTCATACGAGGTGAGCATGTGGTGACTGACAGACAACTTATCAGCACATGTTGCAGACAATATTCTTGGCAACCGTGAACCCTAAATTTGAAGTGTGAGAAGAATAAAATGCTGCATCATAGATTCAACTTGCAGTGCTTGTAATCAGCAGCAGCAGCTTTAGGAGAGCTCAGCTCTCAATGCCAACAGGACATTTCCTACGGAAAAGAGACAGCTGGAAAAAAACGTTGGCAAAAACCCCCAATGTGTTTTTATTTTCCTCTGAATTTTCTACCTCTGTCCCATAAACACCTTTACCAGACAGCCCAGAAAACCTATGTATTCTCTCTGTTTAAAACACCATCAAAATACATAACTCATGTACATGCAGGAGACAAAGGAGGAGATCTGTCAACTTATTTGAGTTTGTTTGAACAAGCCCTAGACATTCACTAGGCAATCCATTCAAGTCAGTATGCACAGCATTTCCAGAGCCCTAGCATGACTGATACAAGACCAACAAAAACATAAGACCCACCTTGGGGTGTCTTTGTCACGTTTTCAGTCACAGGACACTTTATTTCAGGTTTCCACAATCTGAAAAAAAACACAAAAGCTCTCTGTTAGTGGCAGCTATTAAAGAGAAAAGGCTTTTCTTTTATTAAAGGAATTAAATATTCACAAACTGCAACATGTGATTAACAAAACATCTTCCCTCTCTTGTTTAGTAACGTGCAAAGTTACACCAAACGCTCCTTTCAAGTGACTAGAACCTCTCCTGCCATGATAGCTTACAGCCCTTCATATGCATCGGACCATGTCTTACCAAAGACACGTCTTACCAGACAAAGAGCCTGGGCATTCAGAATGCCTCTTCTTACATAAAGAGGATATCCATGGAAAAGCTGATTCCACTGAAGCATAGGCTACACTGGTGGTTTCCGTTTAGATTAGAGTTCACAGAAAAAAATTAAACCCTTTCCTTTGCAGAAAGATGATGATCTGCAGACAAAGTCCTTTCATGTATCTAGATTCACTGGGAATAATTTGCCAAAATTTACAGAGGATGGTAACAGCTACCACCAAAAGTATAAGGAGTCAGTGAGCAAAGAACAAATACAACTTAATTTACCAAAAGCTTCCTTGTTTCCAGGAATCCCACAGTTACACCACACAGTAAAAACTTATGTGCTAACAAGCTGCAGACCAGACTGATGAGACCTAGAAACTGAGTATCAGGTAATGGAGTATCACGTACCACAGAAAAGCTGGAACAGGGAAGTGCTGCTGAGCAGTCACAGAGGAGAATTCTCTGGTGCAGGACCTTGGGCAAGTCCTCAACTACTTTGTGTTTGAGTTACTAACCATATCTTACAGTGAGTACAGTATCATCACAACAGCATAAATGAGGATTAATTACTGCTTTGCAAATCCGGGGAAAGGCCGGGCAAGGGAGAAGCACCTACAAAGTACAAATTGTTGGCATTTACAAATCGCAGTGAGTGAATTGCCCAAGAAGGAGGGAGGACAGACTTCCCTTCCCAACTTCAAGCCAACAATCAGAAAATGGACCATTTTCCAGTCTATCATCCTTAATCAGCAGCATCCACCCTCCCTGCAGAAATAACTTCTGCCAGAACGTGAGTGGCAAAACTCACAGCTGAACAAAGCTATCAAGATACTCATAGCTTGACAGGGGAAGGTTGGGAAGAAGATAAATGCTAGCAGGAAAACTTGGAACTTTGCTGTCTCACTGCACCTATGAGCGTAGGGGTGGTCACTGAAAGCAACAGGACTCTTATCTCTGCTTTTATCTAACTTAGAAATGAAGCATATAATTTCCAAAAAAGTAGAGAAAGGCAGATTCAGTGTCTTGCCAAAGTTAACAGGAAGCAGAGGATGAACCATGAGCAGAAAACAAGGATTCCATCCCTACCTCACGCTTTTAAGCACACAGCAACTTTCTGGAAGCACCAAAAAAAAGATTTAAGTCCCTACTGCACACCGCTATCATAACTGAGGATAAAGATGGAGGTGTAACCAGAAGAACTGAAGAAAAGCTAACCTCAACTATTTCTTCCTCCTTCCCAATACCAGAAGATGAGAAGTCAATTCTTACAATATGCTGGCCAGGCGTGGTCCCTATTAACTTTGGTTAATTCCATGTGTCTGAGAAGGAAATCAGCCCTAAGCCGGTTAGACTTGCTAAATGAAATCTGTTTCAGGCCCCACCTCCAAGTGCAGAGTCATGCACCAAAGATTCAACATTCTTTAGGAAGATGCTCTTTCGGAAGATACTATTAGTAATGGTCAGCAAAACACAACCAGCTAACAACTCCTATATAATATTCCCCTCTTGAGCAAAACCCCATTCAGCACCTCCCAGGCTCCAAGGAATTCCCAGTCCATATGCAAAACAAAAGACTAACAGAGATGGTACCGGTAGGATCCCTTTTCTCAAGCTTCTGATGAGCAGATGATGGGCACACACACAACCCTGGCACCTCCAGCAAGCGGAACTTCTAGTATTGATACAGCCTGTTCCACAACAGTTACTCCTGAGAGACTCCAGACTCATCCCACATATTCAGTCATGGTAAAAGGGAAAGAGACTTGTGCTAGCTAGATAAAATGGCCATGAAACACCAATAAAACTCTAATTTACTTTCACTAACTTACTTTCCTGCTACAGTTACACTCAGTTAACTCTGCTTTAGGAACACCAAGATTTTCCAAATCACACCCCTGACTCATGCAGATTGTGGTGAACACCCAGGACACATGTAGGAAAAGACTACTAATACAGTACCATCCCAACTGTTGGATGCAGAGAAACTGAGACTAGCACTGCTGCACGTTGGTATTTTGACTTCTCAATGCTTGCTGGCTAGTAAAATCAGGAGGTGTCTTTAAAGCCTATACTGAATAAAATTATCTACCTTTTTCCAGTGACTGCAATGGCACTTGTCAATGCTGCCAGCTTTTATGTGAACTCAGTGTTCCACAAGTCTTCCACTACCTGCTTTCCAGTAACATCCAATAGGAAAATGAAGTTGTCCAGTCTTTCAGCATACACCTGACCCAAGACACAAGCAGGTGCTAAGAAGAACAGCTGTGCCTACCCAAAATATTCACTGGCATAGTTGAACACACCTTCCAACACTTCAGAAAATGGAGCTGGTTTGGCTAAAAGGGAGAAATTTTTTGGAAATCTGAAGGGAGGAGATGGAGTGGTTGATGGTCATCATGAAATAAAAACACCTACTACTCAAACATAAGGAAAGAGAAGATTAAGGGCAGTGAACCTCAGAGGAACAAAAGACAGATTTTACACATCCACACAGATCAGCAGGGCTTCATGGGAGGCCATAAAACTGCTGGAAAGCTTCAAGTGCTGGAGATGGAATAAAAATACAAAAGAAAACTATTCTATAGCAAATCAAAGCTGGGACATCAACTAAGTACAAGTACTGACCTGAGAAATATGTTTAAAGAAGGAACTCATGAACAGATGAAATTAAATCACACATTTTTTATTATTAAAAAAAAAACAAACAAAAAAACACATACAAATGACACTGTGAACTCACAGGAGATGAGGGAAGTCCTGAAGTGCTGCCTGGAGGAAAGCACAGAACCATGAACCACCACACAAAGGAAAGAGGACGACAATCACATAGGGAACTAGAGACCTGTCAGCCCAACTCAGATTCCCAAAACAAATTGTAAATTAATTATAAATAGCTGAAAGACAGATGACTCAAATCAGCACATCTACTAAAAAACCAACTAAGTCAAACTGGTCTGATCTAGTTTTCTGTTACAGTAGTGTAGCACATTTACTGGAAAAGGGCAGCACACACTTGCCACGTTCTTCAGGGGGGTTGAATGAGTGCTCAGAGGGGTCAGCCCGAGGCTCATTTCTCTGCAATATTTTGTTTGACCAACCAGAAGAAAGCCCAGAGCTCAGAGAGTTTGCAAGTATTTCATTAGGTTCAAAGTCATCCAAAATCAATGCCACAAAGCTCACTGATTGAAAGTGCTGCCGCAGAGGCAGCAAAAAGAAATGTTTCCACACAGAGCTTCATCCACCATCATCTTAAGTTGAGTCCCAAGAGGCTGAGCCCAAGTACACAACATTGCTAGAGTGCCAGCCCCACATTCTTCTCTGCTGTGCTGACTCTTAGGTGGAGACAAGACACACCCCACAGTAAAAGCAAAGTGAACAATTGGATTTCCAGTTTCCACTGTCAGGTTTTCCAGAACTCTTCTGTCACAGCCATCAACCTCATAGTGTTAACTGATGTCTGACACACAGACACACCTTGGCAGAGGAGATAATCCTTCAAACTATAAAGCCAGCAGTCGTTCGACCTGTCTGAAAGACTCACAAAGGAGATTTAGGCTAATCTAACTAAATTAGGAACTTTATGAATCTGTACATTACCTTCACTGGACAGTCTAAAAAACGAGGTAAAAAGGATGGAGAAAGAAGAACAATAATCGTCCATTTCTTTAAAAAGCCAGAAATTGCAAAGCTCACTTTAACTGGCCTAAGACCTCTCCTCATCTACTACGGTGCTTTTGAAAGCCTCTCTTACCACGTGTAGTGAAGTGGAAAGTTTAATGAGTTCTAAAAACCCCAGAATATTTTAGATTGCTTTTATGTGAGAAGTTATGGATGGTTCAGAGCTGCAGTGTCAGTAACATAACAGAGTTGTGGGGTACCTTCCCTGTCATGCAGAAAAGGAGCAGATAGACATTCAATATTGTTAATGGAAGCTGAAAGCCTGGTTTTCCAGGAGCATGTGCCCTTTTCAACCCTGATCTCCCAGTTTCAGAGACAGAAATTCACCCCAAAAGTATGCTGTGTGCTGTTGGTATTTCTTCATCAGCAGAACCTCAAAGCTTCTGTTTGGTTCTCTGACCGATCCTGTTACTCATTTTTTAATGCTTGAACACATTTTCAAAGGTGCAACTCAAAACACTACAAGGGTACTAACAGTTTAAGGAAATATCTTTTTCAACCTTGTTAATTCTGTGTAAATGCAACAAAAACCCCTGACTCTCAAGACAGATCAGTGTTGCTCTACCACTGCTCTTATTCAAGTAAATCCTTTATCCTCATAACAAGCTACTTCTGATAGTATGAACCTGCAAATTGTGCATTGTTTCCCACTCATTCATAGGCAATATCTTCCTCATAGCAATTCTGATTTTCAGGAAATTTATCCAGGATGCAATTAGAATTAAAACACATTCTTTCATTACCTGCTCTCACAAATTTTCAGTTTATTGGATCAACACTGTAAGACAACACGTTTGGAAGCTCTGTGGAAGGAGAACTGCATGAAACTTTTTTTTTTTTCTTCCATAAGATTTCATACTCAAAAGACTGACTCCTCACTGAGACACATCAGCACAGCTCTACCAATATGCCAGGAATTGCCACTGATTCACAGGAGCTAAGGATCTACCTTGGACACGTATCTCAGGAAACCACAGTGTGAGTTTTTCTTTTCTCCACAGTGATGAAAATATGCTCAAAAAGTATCTCCGCTTTGTTCTGCTGCCTGAGAATTTACACATTCCCGTTCTGTCCCAAAACAAATCCTTGAGCATTTCTCCTGGTACTCTTGCAACCTCTGGTCCTGAGCCCACAAACTAATTTCAAGCTTCACCACTGCCCATTGCTTGCCAACCACATTACCACACTCAGCCCTGCCAACCACAACTGTTTGAGAGGAATTACTAAGTGAACAGTGTCCTTCTCCCAGCATTTTAATGTCCAAACACCTCCCAGTCTACAATCCTTGCCTTGCCATTTCTTGCACAATACAGCAAAGGATTACTCATCCCAGTACAGAAGGGTAACTAAGGCACAGAGAAATTGTGTTTTTTACTGCAAGTTCCCAATAAAATCTTTGGAAATACATACAGACCTCAATTCCTCCATGAAGCCTCAGCCGATGCTAAGGGTACTTGTCAAATAGGCTCACAGCAGCTTATGTAAGTTTGAAAAGTCTACAAGCAGCTCTAGTTAAGAGCTAATATTTTAAAAAAACTCCTCAGATATCACCATAAGCAGCTTTCAACAACCTGCAAATCAAAGAATATAATGCCAAGTGTCAGTAATACAGAGATGAAAAAAACTAGCAGTCAAGTGACACTCATTTGTAAAAATCAAGTTCAATTTAAGGCATTCGTACCAGAAATCAATGAGCGTTCTTCTGGAGTTTCTAAACGTCACATACATGAGAGATTACTCTGGGGAAGCTTATTTCTTAATTAGATAACAAATCGATTCAATTTTTGGTAACCAAAGCTTTAAACACTCAAATGGGCTGATTTGATAAATATGAATCTTGAATAAAGTAAAAAGACTCTGCCATTCTAAACAAGAAAAAGAGAATCAACTTTTCTGTGCAGTTTGAACTTCAGCTTCCTGACACACAGGGTTTAATTATAAGACCACAGAGTCTTAGAATTAAAACACAGAGTGTTTTCCTTGTACCTTTTGGAAAAAACCCATGCTGCTCCAGGGATGAAGGAGGTATCAGTAGGACAGCTTTCTCTGACACCACAACTCAAAGAAATGAAATGAAACGAACTGGGGATGAGCAGAGGACTGCAGGTGGGAGGACGGCAGCCTCGGAGCCCGAAGGAATATCTCAGACAATTGTTTCTATCCCAGCCCTCTGCCCAGGTGTCCTACCCCCATCTCTGCTCACACAGGGTCAGAGCAGAGCACTGATGACCCCACAGTGAACCCAAGCAGTTTCCACAGGACACCTGCAAGTAGGGTTACACTTGGACATTAAAAGATTTTTCCACCTCCACAGTGCCAGTGCACTTCCATCTCACTGCAGGGTAGCAAAATACAAATTCCTGAACACATGACACAACAAGATAATTTAACCATGACTCAGTCAGTATTTTCAGAGCAGTCTTACATGGTTTTCAGAAAGCAAGAAGAATTAAGACTGAAAATACAGAAGAAAAGCAAAACCAGTGAGTAGCTGCTCCCAAATGGAGCAATACCCATGCCATGCACTTAATGAGGCAGGAGGTCTGTGGAAACAAGTAATAAATAATGTGATCCCGTAATTAAAGACTGCTTCATAATATGTATGCAGAAGGCTGCTACAAAGACTGTGCAAACAGCCTTGATTCCAGTATTTCCTGAAATGAGCCATTTGACTCAGCAACGTTAAAAGGTTCCTTTAACAGCTTTTTCAGTCTGTGGGGCATCATCTACATCGAACTGAGGTCAAGTGCATTAAGAATCTGAGCAACATTCTGTGCTGCAACACAGCAAAAGAGGCACTGTCTGAGCTGCAAGGGCTGACTAGCACATAATCTATTTCTACAGCCATGCTAGAAACACATGTGGAAGTGTACAGAACTTGGAATTCATTTTAAAAAACTTTTTTTAAATAAACAGAGTGTTTAATTTTTGAATAAAATATTTAAGCAATAAATCTTTGCTGGCCTCCTAGACCCGCCATGAATGAGAGTGGCATTGTAGAAACAGCACATTAAAAGCACTACCCACTCTAAAGATTAATTCAGGAAGGGAAGGACACGTAGGCAGGGCTTTCTGTGCACCTTACCAAGAGACCTCAGTCATGTAAAAATTGAAAACTCCTTCAAATTTGGCTTAGAAACCCCATTTTTTACAGGTTTATTAACTTTTAATTAGTAGGCACAGGCATCACTTTAGTTTTAAATAATCCTTCCTTGTGAAGTGACATTATCTCTATTGTATCTGTATTTCAGCCAAGGAAGAATGCACTTTTTCCTTTATTAATGGGGCTGACACACAGCAACATAATTAATGAGTAGCTTCGAACGTGATCTTTAAAAACCCTCTGTTCAGGATTGGAACACTGATTGTAATTACAGGTGCTGAGCAAAGAGCTTGTCTTGGTACATTTCGAATCCTACATATATAATTCATCCACAGCTTCTTTTTTTTAAGACAGAGGTTTTTAGAGGTTCAAGGGGCTTTCAGAGTGGAGAGGTTTGATTTAATAGGGACTGGTCATTCAAAGCAGACACTCGGAAAAATGCTCCAACAGCCCTAAGCTGACCACTGTCAGCAATTCTTATGAGCCAGAAAAGGAAACGGGGCTGTGACAGAGCAAGCTGTGATTCTTGGAAGTAGTTCTTCATCACTTCAGCAGCCCTGTTATCCTCAGTGATCTTGCCACATAACCATTTGTAAAATCACACACAGGGCTCGAGGGATCCCATGCAACACTTCCACTGACACTTTTTGGTTCTGAAGTAATCCCTTTGACAGTCTATTTTTTTTACAAAAGATACAAGGAAAGCACTTGACAGTGAGCAAGTACAGCTGCAGCATTAAATAAATTAGAATACACTTGTCAAAACTCTAGACCATATGTTGGTTTGAGAAAGAAAAGATAAGATGTCTGGCAATGTTAACCTAACTACACAGGCAGAGGCCACTTGGGAGTCACTACATTCAGGATTCATATAAGAGAGCAGAGGCTTTATGAAAGTTGCACAAGTTCTGGTCCTCAATATTTGTGTGTTACATGTATCTATGTATATGTCTGCATGTATATATATATATATATATATATATATACAGAGAAACTACAGAAACTTTGTTTTAAAGAGAGATAGGAAAGAAAAGCACATGGAGAAGGAGAGGTAGCCAAAACATGAATATCAAAAGACCAAATATCTTAAAAATTAAACATCCTGTTTAATTATAGAAGGCTCTACAAGTATTTTCTGAGCACTGACTCCTACAAGCACAAGATTGCTATTGAATCACAACGACCACCTTCCACTCTCAGTTGAGCTCTTGGTTTTTCATCTGATTTGAGCCTTCATGCCATGACAATTTTAAAAGATTTCTCTTTTTTTATTTCTGTGTCATAGTAACTCTGACACTGAGTCCCTCTCCAGTGGCTGAAGCGCACACTAACTCAGGAAAATGCCTTGTGCTGTCTGCCAACGACTGAATCAAGCTAATCAGCAGTGTGCCGATGCATGCTGATGTTGACACTCCAAGGATCACAAAATATTCAGTTCAACTATTTAATCCTTTAATGCTGCTTCTCATCAATCGCAGAGCTCACTCTAATTGCAGGTTTCAAAAAGCACCAATAAGATCATAACAGCAATGCAGAGGACAGCACTACAAGAAAAGGACTTCAGATGCTAAATCCTTTCTATGCGAAGCGTAACGCAAACAGTCTCCTCTTATGCATCAATGTCAAACCACAGGCAGAATTACCTGCATGTGGTTCACAGAGGTACTGTAAGAAAACAGGCGGCAAGAGCACACTGCAAGCATAAATCATTCCGTAGGTGCAACACCAGTCCCAAACTTCAGGTACAGGCACCTCAAATTACAAAGGCTGAATCTGGAAATTCCTCTGGTGACCATCTGGTCCCTGGGACATTTGAGTCAGGGACCCATTTCTACTGGTAAACCTCTGTCTCCAGCAGCTTGTTCTGACCCTGTAGAAAAGAGTCCAGAACACATGGGAATTGCAGGAAACTTGACCTAATGACTCTGCAGTTGCACTGTCCCGCATTCACAATTAGCTTTTCTCTGCTATATAAAGTGAGCACACAGTTCTTGAGGAAAGCATTTACCCTCTCTTACTGTCAAGACCCATCATATTCAACTTCTAGTTTCTGTCTGTATTATACTGGCTTTTGTGATACTGTGATTTTGGTTTTCAGGGAATTTTGCCCCTCTCAATTTACTGTGCAGCATTTTGCAATCTCAGCAACACAGACAAGTCATTTCCTACTACTGTCTTTCCATATCTCTTCTTGAGTAACATCATTGAGAAACACACTGGCTGTGGGTAGCTGGACAAGATAAATTGAGTCAGACACTCTCTAGGATACTCAGGCAACAATCTTTAGGGTGCCAAATTATGTGAAAACTATACTGAGCAAATAAATACATGTTCTTCTGTCCAAGTGTAAGGATTTTTCCCACTTTTTCCCTTCATTTGTTCAAAGTGGGATCTTATCCAGACACATCAAGCTCAGGAATACTGTAGGATATATGGCCCCTGCATAAGTACAGATGTTTGCTTCACGACAATGTTCAAAAATCAGCTGCCTCAGCGCCCAAGCAATTATCATCACCCACTTGGACAAACTACAGTGTTACAGAAGTTCTCCCTCAGGTTTTCATTATCAGGAGGTCGCTCTGCAACTACTCCTTTGATGTCCCACTGTCTCCTTGCAATTTTCAAGCACCCTTTCCCTACATCACTTAACCTTGGCAATGTGCTGGGATAAGGCCAGCTGCTGTCACCCTTGTCAGGACTTTTCGTTTCTGTTGCTTCCAGAAGTCCTGAGGAAGTGAGAAGGCAAGGGCTGTAACAGTAGAGGAGCACCGTCATCACTGAAGAGACCAGAACTCCATGAACTCTGTTCTCTGTTCCATACTGACATCTCAGCTGTTCCACCTTACAAAACTCAAGATACAAACACACAGTTCAATACAAAAATTACTATCCCCATCAGTTAACTGCAACAAAGTCCTGCCATCAGTGGCCCTCAGGCAGACATGGGATGTGTGCACTAGAGAGGCAAAAATTCTGTGCTAAAGCCCTACAGATAACACTGCACAACTATAATTATCTCATACAGAACCCTTCTGGACTTGACCATGGAAGAAAGAACATTGAGCAGAGCAGATGAGCACACAATAATCAGCCAACAGCACTCAACTCAAATGCAGTCATGGTTACATACAGGATACATTGAGCTGATGATGTCTTTAAGGCTAAGGCCTATTTTGCACTGCCCCCAGCTCAAACACAAATACACCAGCAGTAATGTAACCGAACCAAAGAACTGGCTAATTCTGCCCTAAGGAGTGGGCATTTGGTAAAGGCTCAATCAAAGGCAAGAACATTCCCAGAAAGCGAAAGCTTCAGCACCTGCTGCTACCTGCAAGTCACTTGAGCACTGTGGATAAATCCTGTTAAGCACAGATGAGTTCCCTGGCCCGGGCACAGCAGAGAATGCCATCAGGATAGCACGGCAGGTCTAAGATTGCTGCAGCAGAACAAAGTGGTGCTGCAGGGAAGCACAACAACCAGCCACACATGCAGCACAGAAAACTTGGCGGTGTGGTCACAGCCAGTGTGTTTCTCTCATTCACATTTACTCCTTTAAGGCAAGGCACAGAACCAAAACACAACTTCCAACTGAGCCCATTAATGAAATACTAAACCAGGTAAACAAGACAAGCAACGAGAACACACCTCACCATCCCCACCAGAGAATAGTTTCACTTGTCCTTTAAGTGTTAGGTAAATAAAAAAGAACCAATGGGTGATGGAGGTTTTGTTCATTTCTGCATGTTTTACCTTTTCACGAAAATCATTCTCATTATCTTATCCAGTGTTGATTTTGATGATGTGAACTGACAGCTTTGCTTTCACCGTTCATATCTGTCCAGGACCAGTTCTGGTTCCTCACCAACACGCAAAATATTCACCTACACATCCTACCTCTGTCAATCTCTCAGTCATCGGACTTATTCAGTAATGAATACTGCTACAACAAGGATTTCTTCAGGGAAGATTTGCCAAACATAGCATGTATGAAATCTATTTCAGTAAAGGATTTATTTTCTTGTCAGATTAGAAAATAAACTGATAAAATTACTCTTGCTTTCTAAGACATTGGATTTCTTACATCTTTTCTTCATACTTCTTAGCTTTAGGTGAGAGATTTTCAAAAACATGGTAGCATGTACAGATCACGGAATGCAAATTCCTAATCACCTCTCTCCAAATAAAGGTATGCCTTCTAATATTCAGTGCCTTTTGAAGAAAGTAACTGGACTAGTTATATCCAAAATATGACCTAAAACCGGGTTTCATAAACCACATTCTTTGATCACCTTTAATTCACCAAGCAGATTTCTGCAACCAGGAGGGAAAAAGCTACATCTTGTTGCACAGAGAGGGTCCTTCCTTGCATGTACCTAGTTTGGATTATTCATTGAGGAGGTAAGAAAGATACAGATATCTATGTGTGTGCACACAGACACATCTTAAAAAACAGTACTGGCTGCTTCTCTGCAAAACCACAAGCTAGTTACCCTTCCTGCTCCACCCTTCCCAGATACCTGGAAAATCTTGTGACTTTACAAGAGAGAGACCACAACTGTCCAGCTGAACACACAGCAGCAGCTTTTGGACGGCTACCAAACACACTTCAACTTGGGCCAGGGAAAACTATCCTGAATCCCAGTGAGGGGACTCTCAAGTTTCCCGCTTCCATCACACTGTGGGTAAGCACAGAGCTTCTCTGGCACTGCCACGGGCAGAGGGAACAGGCCTGGCCATGGCCATTCCAGTGCCCTGTTGGCACGGAAAAGCATGGAGAACGCAGCTCCCTCCCGCAGCAACAGCCTCTGAAGGAAAAAAAAAGTGAGAAGGTGGTTGTGGCCTGTAATCAAATAAACTTTTAACAGCTCTCTGGTGGTGCATAATACGAGTGGAAGAATTATGCAGCTTTTGTGAAAAATTTTAAGTTAAATCTGCTTTTCTTCTGGGGTTTTCTGGATAATTCTATTACTTACCTGGCAAGCAAAATATTTCCATTTTTCTTTATAATACTTTCACAAAAGTTTAAACCTCATCAAAGCTGCAATCTTCCAATTAAAATTATGTGGTACTGGTGATATTTAATCATATTAGGGTATTTAACACAATAAAAGATGTTGTTGGATTTCATTCTCTTATTGCAAATACCTCACAATGAGTTTGCAGAGCCTTGCCCACCTGCTACAGATCAAGAAATTACCTAGAAATTACCTAGACTTTCAAATTACCTAACACTGCAGGAAAGCACACACATATGAATTATGCTTTATAACAGGAAGAATAGGAGCCTGTAAGTTCTATGCATAATTTCCAAAAGACACATTATATTCAATATTGGACAACAGCTAAAGAAGAATATCCAGAATAACTAGAATAACTCATTTCAAACTGCGTGTTACAAGGGGAAATACAGACTTTTCAGATCACGATCTGTTTGACAGTAATACAACCTTCAATGTTGTTTTCCAATAATATATGGCAAAAAAGGCTCATAATTCTGGTTCTTATTACATTAAAAACAATGTCCGTGCTTGCGAATGTCCTTGTGAAAAAGTGCACAGTATACTCCTTTTTCTGCAAAGGCCATGGGGAAAAAGAAAATCAAGTATCTCATATTCTCTTCCTTAACCAAGAAGGCTAATTAATGGGGCTGCTTCAGCAGCTGTCACAAAAATATTACCTTTTTGATTCTTCTGAATAGGCTTAAGGCATATTTACATATTTAAAAATTTTAAGCAAAGAGAATGAGGTTTTTTGATAAATCTAATTTTATCCAAGTACAAAAAAAACCAACCATGGGAACACACTCTTTTTCTATTATGTCCAGTCTGCACATTACAACAGGTATAGTCTCGGAAAAACATGTTAGATAAAATCAGCAAACCCCTTCTATTTTGACTCAAATCTTCTTAATTCTTGGGGTTCTTTGTTTTACTTTGACTAGACATAAAAGACTGAGGTGTTTGGAATTTCAAACTGCTTGCAAACAATGTTCAAGTACTTCAGTGGACAGAAAGAAAAAATTGTAGAAAAAAATTCTTAAAAGCAATTTTCTCTAAATTACGCTAGTGATAGCTTGCCATCCTTTTCAATGTTTGCTTATATTATTCAAGCCATCTTCATTATGGTACATAAAATCAATTTCTGCAACAATGTAATAATACATCTTTTAATTAAGATATTTATTAGTAATTATAAAATCCTGCTGCCATGGAAAAAAGAATTTATATTAAATTTCAAAATATTATTTTTGAAACTTGTCCATCAGACTCAAATGTTTCAGATTCTTTTCTAAATTAGCTCCTAACGACATGACAAACTCTGGAAACATTCCCAACTATTTCAGTGTTGCACAGAGCAGATGTAGCAAAGAATATTATCTGCATGCTCTCCTTTTACCTGCTGTTTGCACACAAAAGCCAAACATGCTTAGAATTTCCAGGATCTTTGTTTTCTATTTGATATACTGTTCCTGACAATTATTCCTTAGATCTCAAGTTTTCCCAATGGAAATCCCGCAATTTCTTTTATCAAAACCATCACGTTTTAGAAGGGTATTCTATGTTCCAGTGTATGTACCATTAAAGGAGTTTCCTTTGCAAAAAGCATTTTTCTGGGGAAAGGCATTTTATTCACTCTTTCTGTTCTTACTTTGTTGCTGATGCTACTTAATTCGCCACAAACAGATGCTCAACCACTGTCTTGCACTTTACTTCAAATGAATGTTTTGAAACTAAAAAAGGTATCCGTCTTTTGGTAGGATTTTTTTCTTATTAGAATTTTCAGTATGTTGTACAGCATCAAACCTCACCACCTTAAAGGAAAAACTTCCATGCAGTGGCAGAGATGGTTATGGTCGTAACTTCTACTCAACCTTCCTTTTTATGGCTTCTCTACCAGGTCAGGAATAGATGAAGACAAAGCAGAGCACCCACCCAGACAACATAGCAAGGAAGATCTGGATATTCCACACAGAAATCATTGCAGAGCTCTGAACCTGATCACAGCTTTCCTTTCCATTCTCAAGTGAAAATCAATATAAGAAAAGATAAGAGATCTCTTAAGTGTGTAAAATGTGAGGTAAATACATACACTTTTAAGCGCTGTATCTTTTATATTCTGTGCTTTTCTAAAACACACAGAGTTTTTCTCTACAGTCTCAGTGATTGGGAAAGCTGGAATATCCTACTTAGTAGTCACTTCATAATCATTCCATCATTTTCCATTGGCACAGCCACTGTTAACCATTCAGGCAGCCACAATATAATACAGCATCTTATTTCCACTTATTTCCAAATGATCAA
Organism: Serilophus lunatus; assembly: GCA_013399895.1. Lineage (NCBI taxonomy): Eukaryota > Metazoa > Chordata > Aves > Passeriformes > Eurylaimidae > Serilophus > Serilophus lunatus. Next base: position 214,827 of record VXBA01003325.1, read on the forward strand.
AACAATATTTCACAAGGTTAAAATATTTCAAAGGAACAACAGATGTTTGAAAAGATAAAATAAACAGAGGTAGAGGCACAATGCCACACCACCATTCCACGTCATCTGAGTAGGAGAAGCGCAGTGTGTATAGCGCATGCCCAATCTGAATCCAATCACCCAAATGAAGTCCATACACAAAAAAAGGATTAGACCTGGCTTTCCAGGATCCAGTGCACCATTTCTTAGAGCAGAACTCCATGCCTTGGTTTCCATTCTTTCACAGAACTTCAGTGTATCAGAAATGCAGTTCTCTCTTTAAAGCACACAGACTGTTAAATACCATTTGTCCTTGTTCAACTTAATTTGCAAAATCCCAAATCCAGTTTTACAACCAATTTTAAACACATCTGTCACTCAGTGGGCAACATCTGGTGCGCATGGCTGAGCCCTGCTTCTACTGTACAAGAAGGGAGACTTCTTGGCACTGCTGCTGCCAGCTTTGGAACTGGGTTGGCTTGCTGTTGGAAGATAATCTTGGCCAACATATACCCACGTTGTATGTGCACAAGTAAAACTAGTTGTGTCACAGTGCAAAGCAAAGCCCAGCAACAACCCAGTCATGTACACGACTTTTCACTCATCCTCCCTGCAAACCTGACTTCTCATCCAGCTCCCACTGCCACGCAAACAACGATAAGGGGATTAAAGCACAGATGTCTCACTGCCTTTCTCTCCCCACCCTTAAAATCTAACTATGGGGCTGGCCTGATTTATTAAAAAAAACTCAAAGCAAAAACAAACCAATTTGTTTGCCAGCATATACTGCACCAGGTGACATCAACAGTTTCAGAAAACTCTTCAAACAGTTTCAGGGAAGTGATGTAAAGATCATGGAGAACTAGGTGCAATGTTTGAAGGGGAAAAGTCTTGTCTCCTTCAAATGCAGATAAAAGAGAAACTGTTTTAAACTAATATAAACTTAATTAGACCTTGTAATAGTTAGGTTAAAATATCATAACATCATGAACATCCTCTTTGGGTGCGTCCAGGGCTGTTTGACATATTTAGGTTAATGTGCATCATTTATTGCTCTTTGACCTCCCTTTTCAGGATCACCCAGCTGTGTATTATGTTTCTTGGCCTGTGGGAATGACAAGACAGGTGAGTATTCAATATGATGGGACCAACGAACCAACACCTGGGAAAGAGGAGAGTGGAGTACGGAGACTATAGCAAAACCTCCCAATAAACAGAAGAATCCAAAAAAAGGAAAAGGTGGAAAATCTTGATGCAGAAGGGAAACTACTACTGCAGGTCTTCTGATAAGGAATTATTTCAGCAGAAAGATGCACAACAAGGACTGATCTGAGAGAATGCTCAGGTAAGGTGCAGTATGGTGAGCAGCTGGCACCACATCACACCTCATTACTCACCAACATTAATGCCAACACCTCACACCTGATCCTCAGTCCCTGGGGGCAGAGTTCACAGGTCTGCTCTTAACACAGGAGCTGCTGCAACACACTTCTTAAAATTTACCACCAAGCCAAAGTCTCTGAAAGCCAGACCAGTCCGATACAGCTCTAACCAGGGCAGGAGAGAGAGCACACCTTCTGCAGCCCTCTGAAAAGCAGCTGTTCCCCCTCAGGGGAAGCAGCACATGTGCAGGCTGGGGACGACAGAGAGCAAACTACACTGATGTGTGGGGATAGAAGGGCATGGCAGTAGCTCTGGATGAATCAGTGCTCAGCACCCCACCATCCCTGTCCTACACTGATGCCAGTTGTCCAGAACAACAACATACATCATCTTGCCTAGCCCAGGTAGCCCCCTCCTGCAGCAGACAGCTGCTGCTACAGCACTAATAGTTTTAAAGCCAGGACGCTTAGCTCCAGCATCCACATAAGCCACGTGAAAACTCAAGTCCCAATTTCGAGTCAAGTAAACATTTCTCAGCTGCAACTCCACAGACTCCACTTGACTCTCTGTAGGCACTAAGATTTCCACAGGGCTATTCCACTTCTACTGTACTAGCTGAACAAAAAAAAAAAAAAAAGGGAATGTTCTGTTTTAGGAGCTAAACAACATCCTCAAGCCCAGCAGGAAAAACAGTAAATAAATACATACCCTGGAACATATCAGAACATACTGCAAATACCGATAAAGTTTGGGTTTTGCTGCCCTCAGCGACCTTCTGTCCTAAATTAGCTGCTGAAATCCAAGCTGATTTTATTCTCTGTTCTTTTGACTTTCAAACAGTTGTGACAGTCCCATTAACACTGACGTGTTTATCTCCTCCTCATAGCTTCTCATCTGGACAAATACTTATTTTTGGTTCTTAATTGTGTATGCAGGTTTTGTTACCACTAGAAAGCACTTCAGCAGGATTAACAATAACATCTGTACTCCTTTGATGGATATACTGCTTTGTTCTCTGCTCTATTTAGAAAGGGGGGAAAAAGTAGTCATTAACGATCATCAACTATTCTTCAGCTTCTCTCACATTTACAATAATATTTACACCCTTAAGCCCAGTTAAGAATTGGCTTCATGGATTATGGCCCCAAGAAGATCAGAGTATCAGAGGCGCAAAGGAAATTACTTATCTCCTTGGACAATACATCTTCTCATGAACTTGTGATGCACATTTGGCACAGTACTGTCAAGTCTTAGTCAAGAACATCAAAATCTACAAATGTGTTCATCAGCTGAAGAGTATCTGTGTAGACACATAGTTTATTTAAGGTATCAGTAATACTCTAAAGGCAATCATAAGTTTTATACAGAATTCTTTTAAGAAACTCACTAACATTTTCAGACTTTTATCCAGAATGGGAGGAGAAACCTGTCATTCAGACAGTCCTAAAGACTCATTTTCAAACAGGTAAGCAGCATGTCTGGCTTTGTCGCGACAGCAATGATATGCTTGGGGTTTCAACCTTTTAAAACATACTGAACTGTTCAAAGAAGCACAAAATCCTAAAAACAATGAGTTTCACTTTTCCTGCAGGAACCTGACCTGTAGTAAAAAGGTAGTGAAACAAATCTACCATATCAGAACTGAACTTGGTTATGAACAACGGGAAACAAGCAGCAAACCAGAAACAGCACTACAGAAAATGAAAAACTGTTTTATGCAAATTCAATTCATTTAGTATCGTAAGACTTAAAGATTTTATCACTCACAGATCACTTTTACTGCCTGCAGAACACTGTTCTTTTTGTTTCTTGATACCAGTGAAAATAAACTTATTATCCTGTTAAGAAAAGGTTAATGGTACACAACAACTTGCCAAGCGCAAAAATAAAATGCTATCAGACTTTTTTTCATATCAAACGTGTCACGGAGCCACACACGAAATGAGGACCTCACCCAAGTCTTGTGCTGCACCAGAAATACTGTAATTTTGAAGAACTCTAAAGATACCAAAGACACCTCCCCTCTCCCAAGGGCAGCAGCAGTGTCTCCCATCTAAACAGGCAGGACAAGGAGAGGTGAAAGCAGAGATTGTGGTACCTAAGCACCTCCTCAAACCTCCCAGTTCTTTCTCACACATAAGCAAATCTCCACACTCCACAGTTGCTGCCTGGGGCAATACCCAAATACCACCTGTTCAGGAAACAACAAGGTATGTCTGTTTGATACTGACCCAAGCAATATTCTGTTTCTTGTTTCTTGTTTGTTTGGCTGGTATTAGTTTGCTTCTTCAACATTTGTCTGTGTGTGATCCATATACTCAAATACAAATGCAGAAGTTGTATCAATCTTTATTCTGTAGTAAAAACGCTGTGACAGCATAAACAAACACTTGACTCCCAAAGAAACTATTACTGAGAAAAGTAAAGTGGTCCTCACTGAATTCTGGTAAACAAGCAGCCTTCAAATTTGTTGAACACACTGCCTGCAGACAATGTTGCCTGTGAGAAGACCTTCAAAACAAAATTCAGATCTCCTATTCCATCTCCCTTCCTCAGTTCACCAAGATGGATGAGAAACAAATGTGTTAGAGAATTATTACTGTGATACTTCCCCAAGACAGAGAAGCAATGTGATTTGTTTAGGAAATATGTTATGGTAGATTTTCTCAAATCCTATTTTACAGTGCTTGTAAAGCTTTCAGCACCAGAGAAATTAGCCAAACTAATTTTGTCTGATCAGAACCCAACAAACAAAATTTCAGGCGTTATCAAGATTCCTGCTCTGTTAGAGTGGTGGTCACAAAAACATCATGTTCAGATGTTCCTATGCCATGTTCATTTGCTAAGGGAAACTACTGCACATGGCTCAGACCTGGCAGGAAGTCCAAGGGCAGTAACCCACTGGAACGAAGAGATCCTTGTGAAAGCAGTAAATCTTAGTAATTTAGCCACAAATGGAAGGTGTTTATCTCAAGTACTTAAGAGCTTCTGAAAGATGTTTTCAACCTTTAAAGAAAGATGTTTTCAACCTTTAAAGAAAGATGTTTTTTCAGTCTAAGCATTTCCCTAGCAGATTCCCAAGAGGGTACTGAGATGCAAACCAGAAGCTGATATTTCTCTTCTGTTTTTCTCCCAGGCTCATGCACTTTTCACATCCTACCTCACACATCAGTCTTGACCAGGTAGGAGACATTTAATCTTAGCACAAGCTCCAACAACAGCCAGCAGCTTGATCTTGGTGAAAACATTTGTCACTCACAGACTGACCAGACGAGGTAAAGAGTAACCTACCATCAGTGGACACGTTCTGCTGCTGAGAGAGAACAGCTGCCACACAGAATCAGCTGCTTTGGCCAGGAATTGCTCACAGATCCTGCTTTGCTCAGCAGCTGAATTGTTAAGTGTCAGAAACAATTGCAAAGACAGGAGAAGGCAAGTTTTATCTTCTGTTGACCCATCTGGACCTCTATGCCCTCTCTCTTCAGCAAAAACATTACAGTTCTTTCCTTGGCACTTAAAATACACTCTTTGCCAGGCCAGGGACATCATGTAGAGGAGTTCCTTTCAAAAAACAGCTGTGGCAGACAAAGATAGGAGAGAAAAAAAACTGCTCTGCTTCAGAAAGTTATTCTGCTAGTTTTGTACATCCACTGACGTGTTCTTCTCGTTCTTCAAAACTCCGTCACATCTAAATAAAATTACTGTTCAACAATTGACAGCAAACTCCCTACAACCGAATGGCTGCAGAGTGTGAGCTGGTGTGGAGGAAGGACCTGCACACCTGATTTACCCTCTGTAGTACTCCAAGCCAATGCTAGAACTCAAACCCTTGGCTACACAAGTCATGCCAGAGCTGACTACCCTCAAGCACACCTGATCTTCCTCACCAGTTTCCATTCAAGAGGCCACAGTCTTCACATAGAACTGGAATCACAGAAAGACACAGGTTGGAAGTGTTTTTATACCAGGGAACCTCAAGCTGGATATAATATTCCAGCTTTGAGCTCTCATACTCAATCGTTTCAGCTAAAAACAATGCACTTGTGAGCAACTGAGAAAAGAAAGCACCACAATTCTGCAGAGTGGCACTCCAAAGACAGGTATAAGATGCCCACCAGAAATTCTAATTTACTTTGTTGAACCTTTGCTCTTAATTCACTTTGCAGTGAGACCTCTGTTCCCATCCTGGCGTGTTTTGTAGATTCACTGCTTTTCCTCTGTGTTGAAAGCACACCTGCTAAATCTTACTGGGGAACAGCACAACAGCTCCCAATGACACATTATACCACCACTGTAGAATTTCCTAGAACTGCAGTGGGACACGTGGATTTCAGGTCTATACACACACATTACCTGCCGGCACAGACTGTACTTCTCACACAGAAGGGAGCAACCATTTGAACTCCCAGTGATGGGACTCCCTACCAAGAAGAAAACATAATAAAACTTCACTAAGTGACTCAGAAAGCTGAGCCCGAGTGGAAGGCAAAACCCTCACCAGGTTCTGAACACAAACTCAAGTTTCTGTGCAGCAAGAGCATCTACATTAACAGCTGGAGAGGTTGGTCTAGTGTGTCACACAATCCATTTAGCTAAATGAAAGACTGGAAGAGGAACACATTTCAGGTATTTCTGATCCCTTGCTTTAAGTGAGTGCAGCTCTTTAAAAAACAAAGTAGGTTCTTAAGCAGCCAGAACATCTTTAATGAATCACTGGCATCATTTGGTCAGACGGTGAAACCTAAGAACCCCATCTGATTGTATCAGACTTTTCAAGACAAATGCTCATGCCCGCACATACCAACTATGCAGATACTACCAGGAAGCATCTCATCTCCCGCACAAGGGCAAGTCTTGGTAGAAGTCTACACAGAAGGTACAATCTGCACAGAAGGCCTAGTTATGAAGAGACAGTACAAACTACAGGAAAAATTCCTAACTTGCCAACAAGAAGTTAAAGGACCCATCCAGCTGTGAAACCCCACTGGTCTATGGCAGGAGCAAATGTAATCCTGCCAGCAAGGGCAAAGTACCCTGAAGGAGCTGTCTACAATACAGGGGAACACATCTGTCAACAACTACAGGTTGAAACAGTCCATTTTGGTTTTGATTCACCCACTCATCCCCACCAGTTTTCCCAAGTCTTTTAATCTCCCTTCCCAAATTTTCACAGAACTGAAGAGGAACCGAGTATTAGCTGAGGTGTCTGCCTGCAGGTGCTGCTAGTGGCTCTGAACACAAGCAGTTCCACAAGCTGAAACGCAAACACTTGCTCCAAATAGAGAGCTGGATTTAAACTACAATAAAGATTATAAAATGTCGACACAAAGCTGGCCTTCCTGTACTGTCTACAAAAGAAAACATATAGGTAACTCTCCACTGCTACTCTCCAGGCATCATAAACATGCTGTCTCCTACTGAGGCTGCCTCCCCAAACCGTCAATCCAGCTACTCACAGCAATTTGCCAAAACAAGCTAAGTTAGAGTTCCTACAACACAGTAAATCAGTTCATCAAGCTGGGAGAGGAACCCTGCAACACTGGTGGCTCAGCCAGGACTAGGCAGCCTATGCCTGAAGCATTAACCTCTTTCACAAGCACCAGTGCTCCAAGAAGAGGACAAACACAAAAATATTGTTTTGGAAGGTACCACAGCACTGCTTATCTGCACCACTCTTCCTCAGGCCTTGTTCTGCTGCTCCATCCACCCTCGTGCAAATGGCCTGTACGAAATTCCATGATGGTGCAATCCAGCTGCTGATGGACAGAATTCCAGATAACACTGTCCACACAGCTGGCCCCTCCAGTGGCATCATCGGCAAAGATGCCAAGAACTGTATGGTCACACACCAATGGAAATGGATGCTCACCTTCCAATAATTGAGTTATTGATGGGAAAATGTGAGTGCATGAATTTGTTAAATGTTATTTCTCCATCTCTGAGGCTTGATGAATAACGAAAACTATGATTCACAAATGACTTATTATGAAAACTGCAAAACAAACACTAGGATCTGTTACTGACAGAGGATTGTTTCAGGAACTCCACCTCAAAGTGGCAGGCTGGAGTATCCAGGTCCAACTCTGCACAGGGCAGTATCCCAAATGTTGCACTCAAGCTGCACATTTGCTATTCCTGTTTCTCTGTGCTTCCACTCAGCTTCCAGATGAGTGAAAAAATTAATTTTCAAAATAGAAACACATAAATTAACTCTTCATATTAAATTCGTATTTGCTTTCCCTTCAGGAGACTGTGCACTCAATATGCCAGACATTCTTGCTGGTTTACCAAACAAATCACTGGAAGAGAGTACTATTGCAAAGCAGACTGGAATGACCCCCTGGAGACCACTCAGGTTTTGTGCAAGGCATCAGTTCTCCTTAAGGCACAGGAAGAAGGGGGAAAAGAGAGCCAGCCCATGTGCAGAGCCACAGGGGCGGCACAGCTTCCCGGAGCAAACTGCTCTTTTCCAAAGGACGCCAGCAGAACCAGAACAGCACTGCAGGATCAGGAGCTGTATCTATAAATCTGCATCCACATGGCACTGGCACAGAATGCCGGCATGACAAAGAAACCAGCTCTCGCTAAAAGCCATGCCATGCAGGGACACAACCTTAAATGTACCTGTGTCCCTAGAGGGGCTGATGGGTGCATGCCAGGACTTGACAACACTGCCCTGACACCTCACTTCCAGCACTGCCACCAAGAGCCAGGATTTGGAGACACACAGGTTGTTTTCAACTACAGGAAGGTTAAGCACACTTAAAAAAAAAAAACACCAGGAATTTTAAATAGTAAGATTTCAAGTGGCAACAGCAAAGCTGAATTTCGCCTTTTGAGATGGCAGTTCTTGCCACAGAGATCCAACTCCAGACACAGACCATTAGGAATATTTTAATCTGATATAATCTAAATATAATCCTTTATTTTTGTTATGCCATGGTTAAAGAAATCTATTCAAGCCAACTTCGAATGAGAAATTTCTTAATTTAATTGCCAAGTTATTATCCTGTAATCGATAAAGATACTAAAAATCTCCATGATGGAAACACAGCCTTAACTGCAGAAAAATAATATTCTGATATCTGAGCATACTCGGTTTATTTTTTTGGTTGACATCAGATATTAAGTAGGTATAATTACTGATTTCCTGAAGTTGAATATCCATCTTCGTCAGCAAAATACTTGACCCCAAAAACAGAACAAAAAACTCCTGTGCCAGGTGGTCTTCACCACTATAAACACCTGATCCAGGACACAAGCATGGCCTTTTATTTTTAGACACCAAATCAACTTCTATTAAACAGAACTCCTTGCTTTCTGAGCAGTAAAACCTGCTGATATAGACACCTACTTTCACTTTTGGTGATGGCAGAGATGAGAAATGGGTAAGAAAAAAAGGAGCAATTGCACGCTAACTGGATCATGTGAGCACACTGCAAATGTTCTGAAGATAAACTGAATGAGCATTAGGAAAAATAAACTGAGAGACAAATTCATGTGTTCTCTTCCTATTAAAATAAAAACTTAACTATGAACACTAGAGCTTTTTTCCTCATTCCATCTCATGAGTTGACTCACTTTTTGAGGAGAATTGTCCCTGTAAAGGCTTAAAGGCCTTTATTTTTAGTCCTGCACTGGAGGGAATTAAGACATCATGCCTCCATCAAGGCCCAAGTCCTCTCAAAAAACTCAGAGTAGAAAGGGTCCTCAGTCAGGTAGAAACCCACAGCATTTCACTCAGATCCTTCTGAAAATACCAACCTTACAAGTTTTGGCCTCTACATCCACACCTGCAACCACATAGAAGGCAACAGATCAATTCACAGAAGACTCAAACACTTGTACTCATTTTCCTTGAGGACCTAGATTTTTTTCAGACTAGCACTAAAGATCTCATGCTCAAAAGCTGTTCTACAACCCAAACCGTATCAACTGTAGTTGACACCACAGTTCCAATGGACTGGGAGACATCTCACCTTTTACTGCCCAACAACAGAAACTTTTGAAAGAAAAGTAACATTAACAAAAGCATCTCTTGCTACATTAATTACAGTGGGAAGAACAAACCACATTATCTACAAGACACCCTGTCAGCACAGTTATTCTGACCCATGAGTGTTTTTGTGTCACACCGAGTCTTCATTTGCCAGGACTTGCGGGAAAGACCCCAAACTTGGGTTTTTTTCTCCTCCACAGAAAGTGCTGAGGAGTTTGGGGTAGGAGGTTCAATGTAATATCAGTATATCATAGAGAGCTGGCATAGAAACACACAAAAGGACCTTGCTACTCTCAGAAGGAAGCTGGGAGTTCCAATTAGCTGCTTCATGAACTTTTCTCACAAGAGAATGTTTTCTGAAAAAAATAAATACATGCTCTGATTAAGTAAATTGTGAGGACTTCATTTGCAATTCCACAATCCCCAAGGGACTCCAAGACCAATTTCTCTGGTGCTTCATCTACAGTCACAGTCTACGCTGCAAGACTTGCAGCCTACTATGAAGACACCAGGACAAATCTTGAGTACATTATTCACCCTAGTGCTCTTGATTCAAAGGCACTACTAGGCCAATTAAAGCAAACAAGATTTAGCAGTCCTCTACCCCGCCCCAATGATTAATAAGGCAAGCTGTTTTCCCTGCTGGGATCAGCGGCTCCACAGCTAACAGCTTCCACCTGCAACCACCTTCAGGACAGGCTTGCAAAAAGAGGCAAAACCAAGCGTGTTCCTCCACTCACATTCAAATTCACACAAATAGAGACATGCAATACAAGGCAAGCCTCCCAGATTCACACATCCAGACCCTTCTGAGCTAGTCCTCTGCTCCGCTTGGGGATAGATTTTCATTTGTTCTCTTCCCGCATCACCCTCCTTCACTTGCCAGGAATTGAGTTGGTCATTATTATTTCAAGTAATGCTGCTCCAGCCCTGCCCCATCTCAGAGCTCTGGAACAGCAAAGCACTCTTTTAACGTAGAGTGCACTTGATAACAAGATTAATAAAAACTACACAGTATCTTTAGAGGGCCATCTTGTATCAGCATAGCAAGAGCACTAGTTCTTAACGACGGATAAAAGGAGAGCAACCAAACAGGGCTTAGTCCAGGCAGTTCTCAGGCTCCTCTGCTACAAATCAATCAATCTGAACAGTCTCTTTACAGTCTCCATTTCCAGGCCACGCTGTACAGTGCCAAATATTCAACAAGTGACTGTCCAAAATTACCTGCACACTATTTACACCACTGTCGTAATTAATTTTATTTACAAAGAATCTCTCGATGAAAAGCATCTTCTTTAGATTTGGTTACAAAACATTACAATGGGCTGGTCAATATACTGTTGGAAAGAAAACGATTCGGGTAAACTGGTGACAAGCCTTCCTCATCACAGAAAGTGTACACATAAGCGTGAAAATTGTCTCCAATCACTATGAGAAAGTTTCATCAATGATGAGTTTGGCTCAATAATTCTCCCTCTAAAAAATAGCATAATTGCTGAATACTTTTGAGATCTGTTTCTATGGAAAATTATGGATGTCTGTGCTAATTTTCAGATTTTCCACCTAAATATCATCAAATATAAGACAAAAATTAGTTTACAGGTGAAAGGATGAAACTTCAATGCATTGATGCAGAATACTTGACCACTCTTTAGAGCAAGTGTAATTCTGCTGGAAATTCTGAGGAAGTGATGAATGACTCTTAAGAGTTCTCCAACTGGTTTTCTATGCATATGCTCCAATTGATAAAAGACAACTTATGTAACTAGGACAAGACAATTGAGCAATGAAGACAGCACAGGAAATGCCATTTGTCCTGGTAGCCAAAATGCTCATGTGGCATTCAAACCCTCAGAGAACCATCAGGAAAGTTTGTTCCTTTTTTTCTTCCTTGGGAACAGAAGCACAAGTGTTTATAAGAACCAAAAACACCACCTTTTTTCTCCACCTACATGGACTTGGCTGCATGTCCCAGTATTTGGTGATTTCAGCTTTGAAAAACCTGCATTGCATTGCTTCAGGGCCTCTGAGAAAATAAAAACAATTAAACTACACACTGATTTAAGACACGCCCTTTTCTCCTCTGTGTGCCCTGCACTCAAAGAGAGACTGGAGACTTATTGGTTCCCCTAGTAAGTCTGGCCCCAACACAGCTGCTGATTGGAGCTGGCTCATGGGATTAATGTTTAATACGTGAACTAATGAACATTTATAAATCAGGACATCTGTATGGGCAGTCAGCAGCGCAGCTGGGAAAAATGTCAGAGCTTTAGGTACCTGCACCAAAAGTCAGACTGTCAAGCTCCGAACCATGAAGGAAATAACAAAATCACCAGAGACCTTTGTAGGACAGAGGGACTGTGAAGTGCTGTTTCTCCCTGGTGCCTGCCCACACTAGTTCAGGAGGTGATGGCCATTTCCATAAGCATTCCTGGGCAACTCTCAGTCCAAGGTAACGCAGGAGTCCAAGACCAGGGAACACAGACAAAACACTCAGCCTTTCCTCTCCAGATCCCTTGGCATCAACATAGTTCTCCCTACATATCAAGGAGCATCCCTCAGCTTAGCACACAATTAAGGCCAGCCAAATCCATGAGAGCAGACTGAAACCTGCCTTTTTGTTAATACACCTATAGTTCTGAAATTTATACCCACAGATTCTCTCCTAACATAATCTCTTCTGAGCAAAGGATGAAATTTGCTTCAAAGGCTTGACAGCTCTGAAAACAGTGCCACAGTAGGGTGTGCACTGTTGGAAGGGTGGGAAAGGGAATAATTATGTTGGTAAGAACATAATCACACTTTAGGTGCTAATCCTGCAACATAGCCTAGGAGCACAGACTCCTCATTATCCCTAATGAAGGGGCTGGGACCTCACATACATGCACTAATGTCACAGATACCTGTGTCTTGCTAAAAGATTAGGGCTCAAGTCACAACCGGAAAAACCACCCAAAAGCAGATTCTGTCTTGGACTAGAAAATGCCAAAATTAAACTTTGATGCAATAGCTAAATATCACCTACTGGCCAACAAGTAGTAATTGAGGCACAGATTTCACTTAAACAGTAAATTCTGTCTGGTGTTTTATCAGCAAGTGGCCTTCCACTGACACATCAAGATTTATAAAGCCTGCTAGCTGTTTTACTGGAAAATAACTTTCCTAATAAGATTTCCAGAGATTACAGTCTGGACTACATGGTTGTACTATCAAGTCTGTAGAATAACATACAAAGAAAGAGTGAATAGAAATGTCAGTTACCTTTGAAACACTGCAGTTTCTGACCCAGCACAAACCAATCTCTCTCCCTGCTACTTCAGTGCCTGTGAATATTTACCTCTGTGCATGCATATTCACATAATTACATTTTAAGATTAATTTATCTGCTTGTGTTCGTGGTCCAAAAGAATAGACAACTTCCCTTCTCTATCCCAAAAGTCACCATACAAGTTACATGCAATAATTACAAGTGACTCTGAAGAATCTGCATTTTCTCCCTCTAAAAGATGCAGAGCTGACAGGCCACTGATTGCGTTACATTACACACTGCTCTCAGTCCCCAAGGAATCCTCTCATAAATCCCCATATCAGCAATTAAACCATAAACTTTAGCAAGGTCTCTGTGCTGCCCACTTGTAGGGCAATCTAGAAAATTATGGGCAAATCACTAAAAGTCTCATCCAAGTTGGTACTGCCCTTCCCACAAGCTTTGTAGAGAAGAAACAAAAGCTATAGGCTTGTTATAAAATGGGTGCTGTACAACTTTATCAACTGAAAATAAAACATCCTTTAATTCTTCTAAGGATTCCACATCAAGAATGTCTCAGTAGGAGTCAAAGATTGTATTGGGGATGATTATGGGTTCTCACACAACATTCGATCTGCTTTTGGAACCTCTTTCAACAAAAGTGGCTAATTAAATACATAGTTCTTTTCATTGATTCAAACAGGCTCTAGATCACACATCATTACTTTTTTATCCTTTATTCCTGTTCTCCCGTTGAATTCACACTGAAATCACAGACTGATCTGTTATTCAGTGCCCTAGTAAAGTCCCACATGCCAGCTCCCCCTCTTAAGGACAGTAAAGCTGGCAATCCAGAAGCTGAGACTCACAACTGGAGCTGACACCACCCTCTCACCAACTCCTTTACACCTGCAATGGGAAGGAGAGCACAGAACCTGCCCCCTCACGGAGCAACAAACAAAACCTATTTCTTCCCTTTAAGGTTCTCACAGTTACAATTCATACAATCCAGCAACTGAGAGGAGTAAGGAGCATGCTTATCAATATGCACAGCAGAAATCATCTCAGCATGGCAAGCAGAGCAAAATAAGAAACTAATATGACTAATTAATAGCTCTTAGTTAGTTGATATAAAGACTGTTACAATAGGAATGTTCATATTTCAAGACACATGTCCAGTTTATTCTATATTTTTTTACATTTTAGACCTTTGCACTGAATTGAGAGACTGCACAAACTTCATTACTTACTGTGTTTGACAGACTATACAAAGATATTCTTTGCAATTTATTTCCTTGGTCCAGTATTACATTATTCTTACTACGCAAGCCATTACTGTCATAGGAAAAGCTTCCTATTTACAGTTCTTCTGTATGTGCAGGAGCTACTGCTCTGGCATGTGAGTGCAGGATGCAGAAGGACTTAGTTATCGTGTGCTTCACCAAACTGAATCGACTAGCACCGAATGCAGGTAAAATATATTTCATTAGGAAAATGTCCAGGTGACAGCTCTCATGCATTGGCAATAATGTCCCTACTGTTGACACTGTTTCTGCTTAACACAGTCCAAATATTTGATGCCAGTAGTATTTGTAATTCCATTCATCTTACTGGAGTTATATATGTGCACACATAGATATCCACAAATATTTTTAAGAATTAGGATGTACAATGGAAAGTTTATTGAGAATTAATATAAGGCACCAGTGCAGATCAGTATGGAAAAGCCATGAGGAACCTCACATCAATGTGAATGAGTTCTGTAAGAAAATGTAACATCCTTAGCATTTTGGGGGGAAAAGACAATTCTTCCTGAAGAATTTTTGGTAAGTAACCCTCAGCATTATGAAACAGGGATAATTCTCTAGTAAAGGACTGAGTTGGTTTAAAACTTTCACAGAAATGTAGTCATTCTCCATAAAATTCTGTCAGATTCAGGACTGGATACTTGCAGGAAGTCATCTTTATTTCAGTGTTTCCCACAAATAGGGAAAAAAAATCCAAGTCACAGCTCAAGATCCACAAATACAGGATTTAAAGTAGACCATTATATGACTCCAGGAGACTGCAGAAAGTATCAAAGCTTTGCTTAGAAAAAGTGACAGCATTAGCCCAAACAGGTATTTTCCAGTATCTCAAATGACATTTTATAAAGATACACTTTTCCATCTGACTAACAGCAAGGTTTCACCATTGTCACTACAAAAAAATATAAATGGCAAAACTGAAATGGAACTACAGCTTTTTCAGTCTGGGAAAAAACCCCAAACATCTGCTTTGCTTTCTGCCTTACTGATTAATGTGTTAAGTTAGACAATGTAAAAAAAATCACTATTTTATAGCGCTGTTATATTATTATTATTCATGTCTCTGAGTCATCAACATTAAATATCAATGTACAGGACCCTGAATGAATCACACACAACACCTCCTCATAACACTGTTAAAAAAGCTAGGCTGAAAGGGGCCTTAGCCATAAAACACAAGACCATTTAAGATCTCTTTAAATCATGGAAGTCTATATCAAACTTACTCCAATATGGTAAAGTACTTCACTGCATTCCCTACAAAAAGTAATATTATACACAATAATTACTACGATTAAGTGGGTATAAATTTGGAGTCTTGAAACTCTTCTGCCATTAACATTCCCTACATGACACAAGTCTTCCTGGGGAAAAAAAATAACAAAGAAAACAAGAAAGAGAAGCTCAACACCTATCAGGCAAATATGTCAGTTATCAGACACACACACAGAGCTCTAAGCACCTTTCCACAGGCATACAACATTCTCAACAGCTGATTTAGTGTGAAAGCAAGTGCCAAAACCCCAATACAGAAGAAAAACAAACATCACAGCCACTCAGCTTCCAGCTGGGAACGAGTCCCAGCCTGCTTTCCCGGGCCCTTTCCAACCAAAAGTCAGCTCAAATTCTCCCTACTCCTTCATACATGCTCAGGCCTCCAGCAAGTTCCACACAGTGTTGAAGAAACTCCAACTCCATTACAAAAATGAAGTGACTGTGCCTGGGTTACCACTTTCAATGTTCCTTCTTTCAAGGAGTAAACCAAACCCAGCACAGACAAAGATTCCTGCAAAGGCAAGCCACTTGCAATCCAACTCAGACGTCTTTAGCACTTTGGCAGGCCCATGGCAGCCCTCCCAAGACCAGACATCCCAGTTCTCCAACCCAAGTCTGCAAAATGCCACACAAAACACAGCAGGATCTATATTAGCACCTTCTGCTCATTTTAGTACCAACATGTGACTGGAGCAGGAATTCTGTACATTTAGAAGTACAAATCTTCATCAGGTTTACACGCTGTAGCAGGATTGGTGGGGGGAAAAAAATCTCATGCTCCATTCTTCGTTCCAACTTTCCCAAGCTGGAGAGCACCAACACAGCCTGCAATTGCTAATCCTTTCCTTCCTCATTCCCTGCTCAAACAGTTCTTCACTGAAAAAACTGCACCCCCCTAGAAACTGAAGCTGCCTGCACCAGACATTGGCTAAAGGAAGTACCCTAATTATACCTATTTTAGGATTTGCATGTTAATTCCAGCTTCCAGACAGCCTGGCTCTTCTCAGGGGAAAATCAAGAGCAGCACAGTAAATTCTTCAGGCACATTCCCCCTGCTTTTCTTTCTAAGTTGGTGCTGTAGGTTGTTTCACTGGTGGAAGACACCACCAACGCACAGCAAAAGGATATTAGAGCATCTCTGGGTAACAAACTGTTCCATGTAAGGACTGCCTAACGCGGGGCAGCAGCTTTCAAGAACAAAGATCTATTTCTCCTCTCCCGAGGGTAAAATAAGGAATACTATATTGTCTTTCAGATTTAGAGAGGCTAGAAAATTAAAAGACTTACTGAACAATTTGATCCAGCCTTTCAAGACAGTTGTTCCATATTCATGCAGCTGCCCCATATCATGGCAGGGCTTGTCTTTAATAAAATACAAATACTTCCATTGCACAAACAAGTCGGCTTGTCTTTAACAAGGATCCCAGCTGCAGAACCAACCCCACAGGTAATAGCTTTAAAAACTGAAGTGATATTTAAAACGAGTTTTTTTAGGTAGATTCCTCAGAACTCACTGCATTAAATTCACAACAGGCTTTGATATCAGTATTAACAAGTAATTAAATTGATGTTTCAATGATAAGTGTTTTCCAGTTATCCTTATTAACATTTTAATATAAAAGTGACAAGAGAGATACTCTGCAAAGAAGCTGCTCAAAAAATATACAGGATAAAAGCCAGAAATGCTCTTATTATTCCACCAATGTCACCAGCACAAAAGCAATGAACAACCTACATAAGGTTCCTGCAGATGCTCCAAATTATTTGTCAGGAAGGCACAGCCCTTGCACTAGCAAAGCGTATTTTTCATTTGTTATTCCCATACTATACCTCAAGACCTTTCAAAGCAGGGAGCACTGCAAGATGGTACCAATCAGTCCCGGATTCAGCAAGAGCTGGGAGATCTGAGACACGGATGCACAGAATAACTCCCTCAAGAAGCAGCATCTCCACTGCAGCTGTGAGACAGCCAAAACCTACCCACGCACCTCAGCACGGCCACACCTCTTACCTGCCAGAGGAGGCTGATGAGTATTGGGGATGTAAGAGGGAGAGCAGTTTCCTCTTGCTCACTTCTGAGCACCCACACAGGCCCAGCCTGAATTCTTGACCCACCTTGTGCCACCACACTGCTGCTGCTGCTGACTGGTCACTGACACAGCACGGGCTTGGCTACTGTTCTTCCCAGATCTCCACTGCCCTACTGATATTCTCACAATCAAAAGCCTTTGAGTTTGCCTTTTCTGGATTGTAGGCACACTGAAGGGGAAATACAAAACAAATTCAACTGCAGGTACAACATGTGTGTAAGGCACTGAGCCAGGCTTCTAAAACTCACAGTGCAAACTACACAATCCTATTCTACTAACAGCCTGAGCAGCCCTTATCAGTCAAACACATAAATATTCAGAGGGAGGTATATAATGCCAGCTGCCCCTCAGGAAGCAGAACAATGCCAGTTCCACATTTCTGCCACTGCTCACAGCTCTGCTGTCTCCAGCCCACCTGCCACTTTGTGCCTCAGACCAGAGTGCGTCAGCCCTTTTGTTGGTCACCTAGAAAATATGACCTGTAGTATTTGAGCCCTAGCTCTTCAAGTAGCTCTAATTCAGCTTTCAGCTCAGTTCTTCTTTGTCCTCTAAAAATAACTCGTGTTTAATTGCAACTGGCTACAATTTTCTAATTCTTTGTGACCCCAAACCTCTAAATCTATTACCCAGAGACAGCCAAAGTAATCCTTAATGAAGGTGTGGGTACAATGCAGCATGCTAGGGGCCATCTGGTTGCCAGGTGTTTCCTGGCTTAGCTTTTCTTCCCAATATACATCCCTCCTCCTTCTCTAATTCCAAGGAAGACAATTTCTACCTCAGGATAGTCCTTCATTAAAGTCACAGCCAAGGGCTTGTTTGCAAACAAGTCAACTTCAGCACAGTAAAATTCAGAGCCTGCAGCCGAAACCCTGAAAGGGCTGTTTATTACCATACATATGTCCCTGTGACTACCAGTAAAAGCCTGCACCAGGAGTGCTTCTGACTATTAATAGGAAGGGAGCCAGGTGCAACATTTTCACTATAACCCTGTATCTTCACTCACAATCAAAAAAAATTAATTTAAAAGGGAAAAGCAGTTTTTTAGAACAGTACCATTTATATAAAAAGCAAGTGATTTAAAACGCATGAGGCAAGATTCACGACCAGGCTGATTTGATTTCTTTTAAGAAGCAAAGCAATCTATCAGGGAGATCAGATCCTGTGACCTTTATTTTCAAAGCGAAGTACTAATTTCTTTCAGAAAAGTAAAGGCTTTCCATTTCTCACACACATTCCTGCCCCTCCCCTTCACCGCTCTACTTGGGCACCTGCAGCAGTCAGTTCTCAGGAATGGTTTCAGACTGGTTCTAGGCAGGTACCAGGGTCAGTGGACATGTATAGAAAAATTGTCTCAGTATTTCAGTGGGGCAGGGAAAACTCAGGTTTCCTACAGCAAAAAGAAAAGCCTTTTTGACTCCTTTCAGTGTACGTAGAGGGGGGCTGTGCAGGGGAGTTCCAGAGTCAGCCTTGATGCTCTTGCTGTCCTTGTGAATTAGCATGTTAAGAAATGGAAGGAGTGCTCAGCAGACACACAGGGCAAAGATACAGAGTATTCTCTGCCAGCCTGGAACCTGCTTTGCTGGGCTTGGGCACCCCCAGGTACCCCTAGAGCCACTGCCGCAGGGTGATGATCCATCCAGCCCTGGTCAATTTATTGGTGGATACAGGGTGGAACATTTTGTAGAGACAAGGCTGATATTTGCCCAGAAAATCCCAAAAATAATCATTTTGAAGCCAAGAAGCACTTCCCCAGTTCTCCTGCAGATCAGACCTAAGCAAACGGGACAAGCTAAAGCCAAAACCAGCTGCAAACCTGTGATGGACATGCCAGAGGCTCTCACCACTAGCCCAGAGCCCCACCAGCTCACATGCACTGTCCATCCCACAGCTGTCCTACCCACAATCCCAAACTCCTGAGAGCTCCTAAGAAAACGAGCCACATCTCATTTCAAAACAAGGTCCAGCAGAATATCATATGGTTGTTTTTCCCTGGTTTCATCTATATAGTGAGTTTCTCAATTCTACTCAGAGCTATGTTTCAGTATAAAATGCATGATTAAAATGAAAAACAACAGAGAGACACAAATACTTAAATGCAGCCAGACCTACAGTGGAAATGAAAACTGCTCATGACTACTGCACATTGTGAAGGATTTTCAAGTTCAGCAGCAAAGTAAATCCATCACGGAAAGGGAAATATTAACAAGTGACTAGAAACCCAGAACCTTTATTCTTGAGGCACACTTGCTCGTTCATTTGAAGATTTGCATACTTTAATATCTTTCAAGATGCAAGTTTCTGCTAGAAATTATTTTTACAGACCTCAAAACATTCTTCAAAGAGCTACTCATCTGCTTAGTGACACAGGCATGGGGCAGGGCTTGTTTACTAATCTAGGAGGATTAGACTCCAATCTAGATCAAGCCTTGGCTGCAGTAAAGGGCAGTAGAGCAAACAATAAATATGCCACTTTCCAACTGCAAAGGCATGAGGCGAACAAAATCCTAAAGACAATTATGTCATGCTTGGATGTGGAAAAGAGGTGAATATAAGAAGGTAATGGCTTCTTTATAGCTGTTGTTCAACACATGCTGGAAATCCTGGACTGATAAATTCTACTCCTACTGCTTTGTCAGCTCTGAAACCTACCAGCTGCAGCTGAAACAAGTCTACACAGCTAATTTTTCAAATGAAAACATAACACATGCCTCTGACCTCTTTTTTTGCATTTTTAATGTGTGCTGAGATCACTCTCTCACTGGTGGAAAACTAATTTTTCACTTACCCTCCCTCTCCCTTAGGCAAGCAAGAAAAAGACACCAAAACAAAAACACACTGCAGGTAAAATATTCATTCTCTTGCCCAACCCAGGATACAGACAAATCACTCCACTGCACACTGAAACAAGCAGTCTCACTGAGACTGATCTTGCAATAACATAAAATACAGAAGAAAATTCCACTCTCTCCAGAAAAAAAAAAAACAAACCAAGTTCCATCAGTACATAAAACAAATTAGAAACAAAAATAACACAAATCTGTGTGTTTTCTGGCTGAAATCTCAGAACTGAAATTCACCTGAGATTGGCAGGGCAGTGAGGGCAAAACTACTCACCTGGTGCTGCCCACAGAGGTATTTCAAAGTAATGCCCCACAATGTCAACCCTGCAATACTACATCTCCATAGAAATAGTTCTTTGTAAATCCAGTAGTAAGCATGGTTTCGTGTCCTAAAGTATGGAAAACATCAGATTTGCCCAATTTTTTTTTCCAAGTACTTATTCCCTCCTCCTGCTTGTAATAGATGGTAAAAATTTATTCCTAAAACACTTAAAGTAACTTGGTTATACTTTAAGTATAACTTGCACATTCACTATGTTGCTCTGTCCCCATCACTGGAATAAAAAGAAAATTCATGACCCCACTCAAAAAAGGAGTATCTGCCTTAAACCAGCCAGCAGCATTTTTATCTGACTGCCTATAACTATCAATTAAAGCTTTGCAATGTATTGTTAATTCCATTTATTGGTAACAGTGATGCTGCAAGCGTGTAGCGGACCAAGACAACTGAAGACAAAAAAAAAGCCTCCCTGAATTCAGAAACTATTTTGTACTAGAGGTCATTTGAAGTGAGTGCAACTTGGCTACACCTTTTCTCCTTTTTTCTCCCAAACACATTCCACAAGAGAGTTCTCAACTATTCATATTCAAAGGCACATTTATGAGCATTTCTAATACTACTTTCAACATACTGACAGTGATGTAATCAACACTAGTAGCGTGCCATTTAAAACGATCTACATTAAAGCACTGTAAGTATTACCTATAAATCACTGCTGCTAATTTTGGCAAAATAGAATATAAAGCTACAGACGTGAATTTGTCATATTACAAAATGTTTTTTTACTTATTAGATATGAATTTATGATATACTGTAACACACAGCACCAGGTAATACGAACTGCTTGGACTCAGTATTTTGCCAAGTCTTATCCAGAGGCACAACTAGCTGTCTATAGCCTGAAAAGCTTAACTTTGCAGAACAACGTGGAATGAAAGCTCTTGTTTACCACACTCTATCCCTTGCTCTTTGGAATGAGTCAGGTTAATAACTATTCCCCCTCCCACACAGACAAGTTTGATTTACTTTTTTTTTTTATTACTTTCTGCCATGTTTGTCAACCTTCCCTTTAATACTTCAGGAAATTCCCGCATTTTATCTCCCTAAGGCAGAAGAAATATGCAGTTTCTTTCCTCCTGATTTATGTGTTTCTTCATCATTTTTCTTGGGAAGATTTTTAATCATGCTACAAAAGAGAGAGGATGGGGCATGAGGATAAAAAACTACCGTGCCACCTTCCTTCCAGACACACTTAGCCACAACCCTAAATGCTAGATGTGCTCCAGATCCCTGGCAACACTGACACCGACTCTCAGGTGTGTGCTGAGCATGCTGTCAGCCTGAAAAAAACACCCTCTGCCCCAGACTCTGCCCTGACTCCATCAGGGCAAATCAGTAACAACTCTGAGACAAATCTGGAGGAGCTGACTCTTACTTCAGCCACAGGAATGGGAGAAAGAGTTCCATCTCCTTGCACCACATATTTTCTAATACAGGTGCAGAGGGAGCACTGAAGGAAGGCAGGGCAATTCTGCAGGTAAGGAAGCAGCTTAGGGCCATGACATCATGCTCCATTTCTGATTCCCTCTCAACTCAAGCAGAATCACAAGCAGAATGGGATGGATGGATGGATGGATGGATGGATGGATGGATGGATGGATGGATGGATGGATGGATGGATGGATGGATGGATGGATGGATGGATGGATGGATGGATGGATGGANTTGCACGAAGTCTGTTCTCCTTTTTCTTTGCAAATCACCCAACTTCCACCCCTGCATATTTCCTTTTTGGAGCCGTGGATTTTTTGACTCTGCCTTCGCGAACATTTACTAATTGCTGATGGAAATAAAAACTGGTGATCATTTCAGCACATGCCAGGCAAGCAACGCCCCACAACACAAGCTCCAGACGGCAGCCTGACACCTGAAAAGCATCAGCAGACAGGCATTTGTCAGTGAGAGACACCCTGCACGTGGACATACAGCTGCTGGTAATCAAGCCACAGCCACAGAAGCTTAAACAAAGGTAGCACCTCTGCTGCCTAAGTGATACCACATGGCCAGAAGAGAGTGGGTGCCCAAGCATACCTTGGATCATGCGGAAGAAAGAATGGGGCAGGAGCTTTAAAAGGCTGTAGGGTCTCTTTGTCCAACAGTTGGCCAGGGGACAGTGAAAACATGTTAACATTAGCAAGTGTCAGCTGTTGGCACTGGGAGCCATCATACTTCGGCACTGAGCCTCAGGTCTGGCCAAAGTCCCCTTGAGGGGATCAGATCTTTCTGCTCAGACCTGGCAGGCACAGAAAGGCTGTTGCAGAAAACAGTAACTTGGCACAAAAAGAGCTGGTTAGCTAAAACAAGCCAACCAGATTCCCAGCTAATCAAACTTCAAATACAGACCTGAACCCTCCTTAGAGATGAAAGGGTTTTGAACACGCACTTTCAGCCCGTTTTCATAGCAGACACAGACAAGAGGCTTCACTCGCAGTCCCTCTCAATCTCTGGGCCTTCCCACAGATATGGGTGTCCTTGCACTCAGCGTCTGGAACCTTGCAATTGCCTGCACTAGGTTAACAAGTCAGAAAAAATCTTCCAAAGTGAGAACAAAAAGAGCTGTACCTCAAACCCAGACGGGGTTCCTCCAGACACATCCTGGACATCACCATGGCCAGACTATGGAGGGAAGGAGGCCAATCAACCCGAACTCACAGGCCACTTCTAAATGTTCACAGCGCTTTCTACTGTTCACTCCTGGATCAAATTTGGATTAAGGCCATGGTTCTTGACAGCACATCCCTAACTCCAGAGAAGGGCAACAAGGATGGTGAAGGGGCTGGAGCACAAGCCCTATGGGGAGCGGCTGAGGGAGCTGGGATTGTTCAGCCTGGAGAAGAGGAGGCTCAGGGGTGACCTTATCCCTGTCTATAACTATCTGAAAGGAGGCTGTAGTCAGGCGGGGGTCGGTCTCTTCTCTCAGGCTCCCAGTGACAGGACGAGAGGACACAGTCTTAGGCTGCATCAGGGGAGGTTTAGGTTGGAAATCAGGAGGAACTTTTTCACAGAGAGAGCGATTTCCCATTGGAATGGGCTTCCCAGGGAGGCGGTGGAGTCACCGTCCCTGGATGTGTTTAAGGATAGGTTGGATGATGAACTTAGTGACATGGTTTAGATGGTCTAGATGGTTTAGATGATGGATTGGTGCTGGATAGGTTGTGAAGTTAGGTAAAAGGTTGGACTTGATGATCTCTGCGGTCTTTTCCGACCTTGTTAATTCTGCGTGTAATTCTGTGTGTCTAAACTCTGTTCAGAGCCTTTATAATATTCCTGCTTTATGTTCTCATTTTGAGTGATTTCCTAACCTTGTTCATCCAAAAATCTCAGAAAAAGTGGCAAGTCTTGCACAGGGGACCAGCTCCTCTAGAAGATAATCTATATTCCTCAGCACAGAACTGAGTTCCTAGTTTTAAACCAGAAACAAGCCCCTATCATTCTCTCTAGGAAATAAAGTGGAAACATAGGGTTAATTGAATCAATAGGTCCTATAATTAAATGCTGCCAAGTTAGCTGACATGATTGGACTACTGAGTTTGGTTTGTTTGTAGGGATTTCTGTGTTGTTTATCCAGAGGTTGAATATACTTTAAATACAGCTAATTTTGCATATGGCTATTGAAATTTAATTTAAAACTCCCTCAGGGGACAAAATGATATTTCACAAAGCAAAAGTAACTTTTCATAGACTCAAGACACTGGAAGTTACAACGACCTCTAACTGCATTATTATAGCTTCTAGAAATACTAACAGGAAGACGTCTTCTTATTTCTTGCCGGGGGGCTTGACCAACATTCCTCAAATACCCGTAGCCATGAGTGCCAATTCTAAATGAAGGAGCAGGATTTGCTAGAGGGGCTTAATTCTACCTACAAATCCATAACTTTAGAATTCACAGGTATAAACTGATTATTTCCTTGATGGGGAAAAGTACTCCAGATTTTCAATAATCAGAACACAGAGCTGAAAGTGGCACTGTCTTTTTCCAGATGGTGTGAGTCAGGTGCAGATTCAACCAATTCAACTTAACACTGCTAGTTGTAATAGGGTCCTTGCCACTTTTATACCATATGGACATACAGATACAAACATATATATTTTTTTCTGCAAGATGGACAACATGTGCTAAAATAAATAAAGGCTCATTACATCCCAGAAAGTCAGAAAAACAACACACCTAAAAAAATGCTAAAAGAAAAACAGCCTATCATAACAATGGTGAAGCCTATAGACCAGCACTAACCTGTCTCACAGATTACAGAAAACAAAGAGATTAAATGAATTTTTCTATTACTGAAGATGCCCAGGCCACACCTTTTCACAGTAATTCCTTTTAAAATGGCAAGTTAACCAGGCTGCAAGATGCCGAGTATAAACACCGACCCTGTCTCATTATCACTCCCCGTCAGCTCTCCAGTCAAGACAAAAGAACAAAGATCAGTTTCATACGCAAGACTGCTGTGGGGAAAAACAGCAGTGAGTGTCAAACCATAAGGAGCAACAGCATTAGCTCATCTTTTCTCCTTAATACAACAGCAAACAATTAGTGTTAAAATGGGTCAATCAAGACCTCAAATCTTCTTAACAGCTAGTACAGTAACCCATGTGGCCACAGAAATCCAAATTAACCCCATGGATACATCAGTCCTTTCCTCCAATACCTAGAAAGCAATTACAGGTGTCACACTGAATCTCCTACAACACTCTTGTATAGTTTAGCAGCATAACCAGCAATTAAACCGACTCATGAAATTAAAGCTTTTTCCTCTGCTGAGGCAGATGGCTTAAAGCACCCGTTTTCCAGCACCAATCCTCTAAATCAGCTCCACCCTATGGAAATCAGTCTCATGCTGCTTTTTCTTGTTAGCCGAGAGGCAGTGCAGGACTGCTGCTAATACACACATCTGTAAATGAAACAAAAGAATGGAAGAAAAAGCATCAGCCCTGAACATGTCAAGACTCGCCCATCCTCTGCCTTAGCATGTGCATGTCTGTTTGGGGAGGGAAAAGCACAGAACATTGCTCATTTCCATGCTTTCTCTAGAGGCACTTGGCAGCACTAAATATCATCAACGGGTTTCCACCACTGGACTCACATACCCAGAGTTTATCCTCTTTCTCTTTTCAGCAAAACATTCCCTTTTCTGTAAAAACATGCTTTATGTTTAAGCACGCTTAAGGCTGACTTTCAAGGGCAATTAAGCATGTGCTTGAACCACTGAATAAATCCAGATGGACCAAAACAAATATCCTTGAGTCTTAGGGAACAATTTTACATATCAGCACATGCTATTTTTATTTCTTTATGGGGTACACACATGGACTTTTAGGTAGCACAGAAACAAAATATCCAGGTGGTCAGATAATTCAGTCCAGAAAGGACCTTGTGAAGTCACCTTGGAGCCCTATTACACCCTTTCAAATTTCTGGCTGTTTTTCATGTGTATGCCAACTGCAACACTCTCTGATCCCTTCCTAGGTAAGGCTGCAGTTCAGCTACAAGCGTCCTGCAGGGAGGAACGCCTCTTTGGGAACCCTAGTAAAGCCAAAGGGTGGGTTTTTTTCTTTGGCTGGGAGCCAGAGGTTTTACCAGATCAGTTCCCAGCACAGCCCCTGCCCGGGCTATATCAAAGGATCTGTAAGAAACTCGGGCCTTTGGGCTGATCCACAATTTTTAGAGAATTACTACTATAAGAGCTTTTATTTTCCTTTCTTAAGCTAATTGTCGTTTGCCCCACCACGGCAGATCAAATTTCATATCTCACAGATGATGCAGCTGCATTAAAAGCTCTGCCAGTACCTTGAGACTTTGCAGAGATGGTAGGAATCAAGAGGCGACTTTCTGAAAGGCATCATCGTTAAGTCCTCACATCCTAAATTCCTTCTGACTTCTCTTCCAACCACTTTGAGAAGACAAACCTGTCTCAAACACACGTGTATGACATGTCACATTGGGAGGCGAGATCTGAAACAGCCCAGCAGAGCCTGTGATGGTCTCCCCCCCACCCCGTTTCTGTGTTTAGGTATTTCTAGCAATTTCCACAGCTCAGATACAGCTCTTTTGTGAGCACAGTGCCACTGCTAGAGGGACCAGAGCCCACCGGTGTCAGCACACACAGCAAACATTTCCTCTATGAATCCAGGTATAAGGTTTAGCAAATGGTAACTTGTACAAAAAGGAGCATGACACGGGCTGAAAGATTTGCTTCTGGAAAAACATCCAGCAACAAGGGAATTCTTAACCCACAGGACTGTGGTGACTCCTTTAGGGACTGCTGTGATCAGACCGCTCATGCCAAGGCACAGCACCTCGGGGGTCATTCAATTACAACTACTTCTTTATTACCCAAACATATTAAAGAACACAGCTAAGTGGGTATGACATAACATACTGTAACAATTACATCAAACCTCTAAATCAAAGGTACAAATGCTGCTTTATGTAACAATCTGCATCATAAGCACAATGAACTGCCCTTCAATGTGCTAAAACTCTCCAGAAAAGAACAGCAACTTTTTATTCTCAGGATGACAGCTCTTTGGCTGCTCTCAAACACCCACGGGCAATGTGCAATATGGGTGCAGCAAACTGCAAAGTTCCATTAACCAAACCCTGACCCTTGATAAGAGATGAGGAGATAGAACTTAGGGCACCGTGCTCCGTGGCTGAGATCAGCCCTCCTCCCACAGCTCTGCTGCACCAGGGCTCACCTGCATGTTTCATTTCCACACTGGATGCTCTCACTAAGCCACTGGGGTTATTTTCAGTGTGTTACTTCAGCTCACCTGTAAATAAATGCCTGAGCTCCAGGAGACTGGTATCACATTAAGACCTGCCCACTGCTGAGAGCATCATCCCTGTTTTGCAAAGGGGTGAAATGAAATACACAGAGAGAAATCGGGTAGTTCTCAGGCCAAGGTCCTACAGGGGTGAGTTCGAGCTCCATTTTACATACCATGCTCTCGGAACATCAGCAGCAGAAACGAACACCCATCCACAGACTTAACTGGATTGTCTCTGTGCTAACTTCAGACAGTTTTTAGCACACTCGGGGCAGGTGTCAATTCTCTCACTGTTGGTGAATCACTTCTCAGTGATCTGTGGAGTAATGGCAGTGGCAACTTCCCTAGATCATGCCCTCAGCACACTCTCTTCCCAGGCAAAGGCTGAGATGCTGTGACCACGTCATCCAGTCAGGAGGGAAGCAAGGGAAGCTACAGAAAATAAATATATTCTGCAGCTGAACCTCTTCTTGGATGCACTGGCTACAAGATCTGCAGTCTAGACATCCCTGCAAGTCTAAACCGGCACAGGTGAAAAGAAACAGATTCTTTCATGGAAAGAAAACAATGGTTTATGGAGCAAATGGGAAGAACCACGACTGAAAGGGTTATGTGCTTCGATCCCGTAAGAAAGAACCCTTCTGAAAACAAAAGGCACAGGTTTTCTGAACCACAGGAGGCACAAAGGCTGGACAGCAAGTGATTTTTTGAGAAAGGGGAGTACGATTTATTAACACAACCAGAGACATGACAGATTACGAAAAGGGATGCTGGAGACCTAGAAAAAGGGAACATATTTACATACACATTTCACTCTACTGCATGACTGTGTCAATGCCCACTTACACGTGAAAGCCTCACACTTTGCCTCGGGAAGAATCCTACAGGAAAACCCACCAGCAAACCAAAAGAACACCTTTATTCAGATGAAAACTGAAAATTCCTGCACGGGGAAATTGACCACGTCGGTTAAATAGGGAGAGCAACATTCCCGGCATGAGGCACACCCCCTTCTCTCCCGACGGTGGCTCCCTAAGGCAGACCTCATGCCAAGAGCAGGTCGGAGGGAGAGTCTCCAGCAGCGCCCAGGGCAGATCGAGGCTTCAGACGTGAGGTGACCAAGCACCGGGGCACCAACCCCGGCACATGCCCCCGGCTCCTACCTGCACCCGTCCAAGTGGGGCACGTTTAACATCATCTTCTTACATAAAAAAGGCTTTGTTTGCCGCCGGCCTCCTGCGCACGGCTGCTTCCTCACGGGATCTGCGGCCGGCCCGTTCAATACTGGGAATCTTTTCTTCTTTAGGGTGGGTTTTTCTCCCCACCCCACTCCACGCCCCCCCCGCTCTTCCCCGACGCAAATGAAGAGCGCTCACAGCCCTCGCACCCCCTCGGCTCACACAACGCTCTTTGTTCAGCCGCCCAGATCCCCTCGGAGTTGCTCGGNNGCCGGGGGGGGGTGGGGGGGGGGGGGGGGGGGGGGCAGGCAGAAGGGCGAGGGGTCACATCCTCTGGAGGGGTTTCACAGCCCGGCGATGCCCGGAGCTCCCGGCGCCGCCCCCGCCGAGGTACAACGGGCGTTACCGGCGGCTTTAATCCCTCGCGTGACCTCCGGGAGGTCACGGCGAACTCCGGCCCGGGACCGAGCACGGGACTCAAGCCAGGACTGGAGGGAAGGGGAATGGGGACGGGGGGGACCCCCGGGTAGTGCGAGCCCCCCAGAAAGGGTTCGCGACCGCCTCAAGGCGGGAAGCGCGC